>PVLA01001921.1:0-286626 GCA_004027455.1 Hydrochoerus hydrochaeris
TTTTTAAATTGCTGTTTATTTATTAGTACACATTTGTAGTACATACTGTTTACATTTCTTTTGGATACTTGGTACATGTACATGGTATATTTTAATTCTTTTTTTAAATACCTTTTCCCTTCCCTCCTACCCTCTACCCATCTCTTAATCCCTTTCTTTTTTCCCCTTCTCTTAATCTTATTTTAGCTTGATTCCATCTTAAAAGATTGTTTCTAAATAAAACTACATTCTGAAATTCCTACTGGATGTGAATTTGGAAGACACTGGACTCCGTACACCCAATCTCACCTTCACAAACAGGAATAAAGAGAGAACTCAGCTGATTAGGAGAGTATCCATCACTAAGGGCAGTCTTACCACAAGCTCAGGAGCTGCTTTACTATGCTGGACTTTTGCAGTTTGCTTTCAATTCTGTTTTCAAGACCTGCTCTCCTCAAATCACTGTAATTACTTATTGTTTTCATTTTTGAACATTTTCATTTTCATATATGAATTTTGAAATCTATAGCTCTCGTTCATCCAATCTCCCAAAATGAAAGCCATACAAACTATAGCTCTCCATTATGCCCATGATAAAATCTAAAGGAACTTCGGAGCAAATGGGGGTGCTTGCTATTTTATGATGCTGTTTTTAATATACATACATTTGTCCCTCAGTATCATCAAGAGATCGGCACCAGGACCCCCTGTTGATACCAAAATCTCAGACACTGAAGTCGCTTACATAAAATTCCATAGTATTTGCATATAACCCACACAGTTTTCTCATTTACATACATTTTTTACTTTTTATTATATTGGTACATTTTAAATATATATAATAATAAAGTTTATCATAAAGAATTTATACCAGCTCCCACACACCTCTGGCCAATACCCTCACACCCTGAAAAATGATTCTCCTACCCAGTCCACAAGAGTAATATTGTAGAACCAGCCAGGGTCTCCCAAGATCCCGCCACGTTGGAACTCAGGGCCCTGGGAAAGAAAGCAAGCTGCTCGCCTCCCTGGTAAGCAGCCAGTGCTCAAGCAAGTGGTGGGCACCCCAGGGGAACCAGCCAGCATCTCCTGAGATACTGCCATGTTGGAACTCAGGGCGCTGGGAAAGAAAGCGACCCACTTGCCTCCCTGGTAAGCAGCTTGAGCCTCTCGGTGCTCGGTGCTCGGTGCTCGGGTGAGAATCAAACATCCCATCCCCTTCCCTTCCCCCCTCGCCACTTAGCAAATGGGAGCCAGAGGTCTAAGCATCTCTTGGGAGGTTGACCCTACGCAATATAGTAAATATGGGGGATTTCCTTCTACGTTTCTTTGAAAGCAAATATTGTTATCACTGTTTGGCTTGTTCTGATTAATTGTATTGCTCTATTCAATATTCTGTTTTGATAAGTTCTATAATGTTCTGTATTTGGTTTGATTTTTCCATACCTGATTGAAAGGACTATTATTGTGAAGATAACGAGATATACTATTGTACCTATTACTGTTGTCGCAGTAACCTGTTGCGGTGTTCTGTACCAATTTCACTGCATTGTCTCAAATGGCTTTGTTCTGTCTTATTCTGATGTATTTTATCACTTTCAAAATGAAAATAAGAATTTGTACCAGTACTTGGTATATCTTCCTACTTTATTTTTTGCATTCCCCTCCCTTCCCTTCAACCCCTCTTTCCCTCTGCATCTACAAAAGCTTTGTTATTATTTATAGATTACTTATAGTACCCAGTGCAATAAAAATCCTATATGAATTGTTGTTACAGTGTATTGATCAAGGAATAATAACATGTTTAGAACAGTTGTGATTTTGCTCTGAATATTTTTTATCCACAGAAACTGCATATAAAGAGTGCCAATTTTGTATATGTGGGGGTTTTTTCCCCAGTTAAACATTTCACTCTTCTAATAGGCTTTGGCATCAGAAGTTTCCAGTATCATGACAGCAAAAGTCTGACCAAATTTAAGACTGAGGTTGAATTGTATTATATTTTAATACATCCATGAATTATCCAACACAACTCCCAGAAACATAAGGTACTCTCTGTTGGGAAAATTAAGACATTCTATTAGATCTTTGGTACAATTTGCCATAACCAAAGATTTTCAGTATGAGCTGAAATCAGCAAGCAATTTTATTTTAGTTTTCTATTGTTTGCCCTTTCTGAATCAGTTCTTTCTTATTCATTCTGCTGAGCATATGCTTTAACCCAGTAACGCATATCCACAGATGAAACTGCAACATTCCACTCACACAGACATCAGCAGTGTACCAAGGTGGCTTCTTCCCTGTAGCAATTATTTCATGAATTACTTATTTAAGAGGATTTAGACTAAGGAAAGTGACTCTCCCTCATGGCTATTATATTACTCAGATTTTAGAAGGTTCATCTTGGGGATGAGGGCACGGCTAAGCTAAAAATACACTTTAAAAGTGGTAAATGGATTCATACTAAACAATTGGTAATGACTTTGCTTTTTATATTTCTTCTCTGAACTATCCAATTTCTTTCTTTTCACCTAGCATTGAAATAACTATCCACTCATATTTATATATATTTTATACATAAAATCATTTGGCAATCAAGTATTATAAGAAGCTAGTCTTCTGAAGCATGAAATAGATATATAAATACAGATCTGTGACCTGTAACATCCAATTTCAAAATCTTTTATCAAGAAATAATGTCCTAACAGGTAACTCAAGATTGAATTTCATGCATTCAAAAACATTAGATATGTAGAGTGAATTTGGAAAGATTCAATCATCTTGCACAGTAAAGTAAAATAGCTTAAGTATCTTTTAAATTTTATTCCAAAATTGAAACCTTTAGGACTTTAAAAATAATTTCTTATATTAGAAGAAATAAGAAAATATTAAAGAAGGAATCAATAGATATATTTTTAATTATTCATAAAATATATTCTATGTCAATTTACTTAACCTTGCTTATGTGTTAAAGAAACAACATTCTGATCAACTGAACATGAAGTCCATACAAACATGTGGCACCAGCTTTCAGCTAAATCATGAGGTGTGTGTTGTTTCTTTTAGCCCTATTGGAAGTACCATGTGTTCTCACATTGCTCTTCATTACTTTCATCTGTCCTGAATGCTAAACCACGGCTTAAGCACATTTTTATTCCTTATCACCAAAGTGATTTTACCTATCTACCTAGATGAATGCTTACTTGCTTTAAAGAAATTGATATCTAACTTTTTAATACAAAGTTTATAAATCAGAATTATTTGACAACCTTCATATAAAATGTAGGTATTTATAAAGCACACCAAAACCTCAATTGATCCAAATTAAAGTATCTGGTGGAAAAATATCAGGCAATAAGGTATGACTAGCAGTTACCCTGAAAGACAGGGAGTCAAAGGGACCTGCCTCTTATTTGATGAATGAAAGTACTCTTGAACATTTATTGCATGTGTTTAGTTTGCCTTTAAAGTCAAAGGCAAAGAATTCAATCTTTTTCTGAAGATTCCTTTTTGTATCTGTAATTTACAGTATGCAATGATCTGTGTACCCTACTTTCCATTATCAGAGATTATAGATGAGACTAGAACATATGTTAAGAACTGAAAAAAATGTTTTTAAAAACTAATTTATTACTATGACCTACAGAGTAATTATTATGTGGCCTGTGGTTCAGGACAGAGCTTATAAAGTTTTTTTAAACAAAAGAATGAGCATGATGACACAGAATTTCAAAATAAAATAATAGGAGATTAACGCTGGTTAATATATTGCATACTGTATCTTCAAAGTAGTTGTTCAGATTACAAGACACAGGCATGAAAAATATGATCAAACAATGAACAATGAAAGCACAAACTGTTCTTTTTGATGAACTAACAGAGATTAACAGTATAGTTATTTATCTTGTTAAATGTCAAGAATTCATGAATTACACAGTTTATAAGGTAAAGGGAAAAACTGCAAAGGAAAGCAACCAACTCTTACTACTCAATGGGTTGATGATTCCAACTCTTTGCTTATACATGAATATATTTACATATTTGTATGTAATTTGAATCTGTGCATGCTTTTACAAATGTGTCAGTGATGGACTAATGAAGAGATTATCATTTTATCTCATGTTCCCAGTTCCTGTAAAAGCAACTTCCTTATTATGCAGTTCTGCATTTTCTCATTCTAGACAGTACTTAAGTCTTTCCTAGCAACATCTAATCACTGCCTCACTAGAACAAGCTTCAACCTGAAATCAAAGGTTCAAGATCCTTTGAAGCAGTGCTAGAAGTTAGAAGGTACACACTGGATGTACATATGTTAAAATGCTGAAATACTTTTAAGCACTTGGAAGTTTATCTGCTGTTTAAATGTGCTGTCTCCCTCATCTATCCTGTCCACACCAATCCTCTTATGAGCCCAAGAACTTCTCTATAATCCAGCAAAAAATTCCATGTCTTCTCCCAGCACAATGTCCTGTGAGGCTACTGTCAGTATCCACTCCAATTAATCACACTAAATGTTTTAGATACCATCCCCCCTTAAAGGACTGTATATACCACAATGTACGTTGTTAGTAAAAAAAAGTTCAGCTGAACAAAGAACACTTCATATTCTAACTTCAACTTCCAAAACCACAAGTGACTTGCAATTTTGGAGTTTTATAAAAATTTTGCCTTTCAACAAGTATCTACAATTAGTTAGTTTATTAGTTTTTTAAAGGAGCTATCATAGTGAAAGTAGCATGAACTTATCTCTAGCTAGCTTTGATTGACACCGTTATACATTCAAATATGGTAAATGAGACTAGGTTCCCATCGCAGCTTAATCATCTCAATAGAAAATAATTTGTTAAACTTAGGAGACTTTTTATTCTGTATAAGTTTCATTTAGCTTATCAATTGAGCTATTCACAACCTAGAGGTCTATCTTTGAGAAATCACATGTTCTGGTAAATTCTCAGATTGCTGTTTAAATATGTGAAACAGCATAATGCTAATTTTGTTAAGCCCTGAAAAAAGTAAACTTGCATTGTGTTATCCAAGGGAGGAACTCTGTCTTTCTCCATTTAGTGTGGAGTTATGTGCCTTGTTCCTTGAGAAATTCTATATATTCTTTCAGGTACCTCCCATTAATTTTATTTGTATACCTAGAACATGTAAATATCCAAGTCCTTCATATGAGTATTCATATGAGTTCCTCCTTGTGATAAGATCTTTCAATTTTAATTTTCAAACTCAGAACATAGAAGAAATTTGAATTTTAAGAAACATTCTAGTTAATATCCATGTATATTCAATTTGGAAAATTAATGACCTATTAATTCATTAATCATTCACAAAACTGGCTTAAGCATTTTTCATTAACTACTTGGATGACTGAATTGACAAATGTCACCACTGGGATAAAAAGGGAAAAAAATAATGATAGATTTACTCTGTTCTGTTCAAAATACCCCATAGTGGTATTTTCTATTCTGCTCAGCTTAATTTTTAAAAAATTTTAGTTCCAAGCCACTTAAATGAGTTCATAACCTATTTAATAGAAATGGCTAATAACTTTTTTAAAACAATATAAGGAAGTTTTTCAAACTTACAGGGCTGCCTCAATTGACATGAAAGATTCTACTATGGCAGAATGCAGGCGATGCTCAGGCAATGTCTGTCTACTTGAAGTCTCCTCAGATGATTCTGATGTGTCTTAAGCATATGCCCAAAAGCCAATGTTATGGACTGCCAGTCTATTATTGAAATATCAGCAATGTGAAATCAGAAAAAAATGCAAAAATTTCATGATCCAAATTGAGATTTCTCCTTTTTAGGGACCAGGTTGCATGAATCCATGAAGCAGCAAAGTCTCTTCCCTACATAACTGGGCAATAGACACAGACTGATATTCATCTTTTAAGAATTTCATTACTATACTCTGTCCATTTTATCTTCCAACTGAATGCAATGTAATCAGTTTGGTTCTCCAATTTCTCATTAACTTATTCATTCATATCATTACTCCCTAACATTAGAAAAAGCTTTTCCCAACTTCACTTAGAGTTGTCTCAACTGCTAGCCTCAATCATTAGTAAATAACCTCTGTAATTACTTGCACAGATGATTAATTATATCACCTGCGAAATCAGTGACTATGTCTGTTTTGTCCATTCTTAAGTTTCCAGTGCTTAAAATTACATTTGGCATGTACAAGGTATCAATAAATATCTGAGTTGTTCTTATACAGTTTGTTAGTTTCATTCTGAGAACTTAATGTAATTGCACTTATCTCAGAGGTTTAGGGGAGGCCACAATATTTTATCACCTATGCACAATATTAAGCATTTAACTGAACTGAGTCTAAATGGGAGATAGAAAAAGACACTGAACTTAGGAAGGAAAACAGAAATGCCACATATTCAAACTACCTCTCAATTTGTTGCTGTACTGGGGATAAATAGAGACATAGTAATGTTTAGATGAATACTTGAATAATATGCAGGCACATGTTCTTTGCACTATATATAACAGCAAATGAGCCAAAACAAATGAGCAATGATAGGGAAACAGCACATAAAGTTTCAATAAAAGAAGACTGATTAAGTAAAGTATGGTATTTCTATCAATGTAATATTATGTAGTTATTAAAATTTATCAAGAATATAAAGAAAGTGAAAATGTTCTAAAATGAAAAATATTTTATTTTTACCACTATGTTAAAGCACTTGCTGAAAAAGACATAAAGACAATGACTGAGAATATAGTATATACTTTCCTGAAGATGTCTGTAAGTGGCCATGGTAGGCTTCATTGCATATTTCTACAGGACCTCAGATTTTCCAGCCAGGTGACTTAAGTTATACTGATCCTCTCTCAGCTCCAGTACAAGGACTTACTCAGCTCATGTCTGTGGCATATTCCAGCCTCTTGGTCAAAGTTATTGTTCCAGGAATAAACATATTCACTTAAAATTATATTCCAAGGACTCATAGTTTTAAAAACTTATGGTTGATACCAATTGTGTCTAGTTTTTCTTGAAATAATAATCTAAAGAGCTATAAAGTGTTTACATTTTATGTGTGAAGTAAAGCCCTTGGTAGAGATAGAAACAAATGAAAAGTGAACATGAGAAGACCAAAGTGATGTGATGTGACACGTTACCGGTGGATAACTCTTCACGACATTCAGGTACACAGCTGATCTCTCAGCAGGCTGCAGGACGAGCCCAAGATGAACAACATCTTGCGGTTCTTCAGTGCTGTGTCTCTCCAGCAACTCGCACAGCACAGCCAGGACTGTAATGCATTGCACCGCATTGCACTGCATCTTGTCCTGCCTGCATTTCCCTTCCTGCTTCCCCATACATCTCTGTCCCAAATCTCCACCAAGAAAAATCTATATCAACATATTAATATTTGTCTCAGGTTCTTCTTTCGAAAGGATCAGACTAAGATAATTTATGAAGTATTTCTTACTCTCTTCTTTACTCATTACTGCTCAGTTTACTAGAGGGGGATGAGGGTGGAAGCTAAGTTACAATTAGTATGACGATTCCTATGGTTTTTGTTTTTGTTTTATTTTTCTTTCCTGGGCAATGACATTTTGAAATTTATTACATGGATAACAGACATTGTTGTCCCCCTGAATTCACTGTTTACTCTTTTCTGTTATTAAGCAGTTTTGTAAATATGTGTTAGGAAAAATAAACCTATCACTTAGCTTTACCCTAAAACTTTCACTCAGTAGTACGAACTTTAAGCAGAGGAAAAAATAACTAGCTTAAGTCTGTAATATATTTCATCTACCTAACCACAATTATTGGTTCAGGAATAAATATGCTCTCTCAGAATTATACTGAGAGATTATTTTTTTGGTCAACATGCAGAGGAAGGTGCACTAAAGCATGAGTAAACAGCTACTTTCTTATAAGACTTCCTTTTGTCAAGTGTATGAACTTTAGGAGTTTTAAGGATATCAACTTTTTATGTTATATTGAATATATTTCATTCTACCCATTAATTTATTTTGCAACATTAAAAAATATTGCCCAGTCTCAGGAATTTAAATTTACTACATTTGTAGAAATTTTTTGTGACTTTTTTGTCTCAAGGAAAGTACAGTAGCAGAATTTGATATTTATGATTATCATTCTTTGGTGTTATACGGTAATTATATTGTGTGATAGAAGAGATTTTGCAAGTGCAATTAAGGTCACTCATCAGTTGATCTCAAACTAATAGTATTATTCAAGACATCTGGCAGAAAAGGAAACCAGAGAGATTTGAAGCTTGACTAGGACTCAATGCACTATTGCTACCTTAGAAACTGAGAGGACTATTTGGATAACATGAAAAAGAACTGGATTTTTATAGCATCCTAATTGAGCTTGACACTGACCATACAGCCTCCTGTCACAAGCACAATTCTGCTTATACCATGATTTCAGCCTCATGAGCCCATAAGCAGAAAAACAAGAGCAGATATTTTGTGCCTGGACTTTTGATCCATAGAAACTGAGAGATACTAAGTAGGAGTTGGTTGAAAATAACTGAAACCACTATGTTTGCAGTAAATTTTCATGGCAACAACAGAAAATTTATACAATAAATCAAGAGTTTAGAAATCCAAGAAAATGTAGGGCTTGAAATAAAAATATCCTTAGTATTGTGAAAGACTTGGTGAAGATTTTATACTACATATATAAATCTGCCAAATTCTACTAAGAAAACCACTCAGAGATCAGTGCTACATATGATTCTTAACTGGGGATTTTTTTCCCTTGAAAAAAGGAAGAATATTGTATTTATTTGTTTTGAAAGGATATATTGGAGTTAAGCAATGGGCCTCAGGAAAGAAGAAAATCAGTTTTGATTATGCACAAGTTGTTTAAATTTACTTAACTGTCCCTAGCACTTGCCCATTATCTGCTAGGAGAATTGTGAGCTTCCACTGCAACAGAAACACTGCACAAAATCGTGCACTCATTTTTCAGCCATAAAAGTTGACAAAAATCTCAAGTAAGAATATACTGGAATTTCTACAGAAAAAGAAATTGTATCCCTTTTAAGTATGTTTTTATGATTAATAACTATCTTCTATAATTCTGACATAGCTTTTTAGAAAACACATTGGAAACAAATACATAATAGATTTGTTATCTCCTTCAAAATACAACTCAATTAAGAACCAATATCAAAACCATATCTCACAATAGCTATCAGAACCTTTAAGGATGCTACAAATTGTAATTAAGTTCTCCAATTTTTCAAAACCTTTATATTGTTGGGTGAAGAGCTTCAGTTTCATCATTCTTTTTGAATTTTTCAGTTCAAAATGCAGAAGCTATCCTGTTCTGCTTCACAGTGACTTTTCACAAAAAAACTTTTTCCAAATATCTGACTTTTTCACATTCCTTGTTTAATAAGTTAAAGGGAAAAGTTAGTATTCTAATGATATCTAATCTTTAAGTGAAATGATTATAAAATACACTTCCATATTTAATGTAGTCTCCTCTCTAACATAGTGGGCTATTTTCAAATCAGAATTATTTCTAATGAAAATGTAAAAAGGTTATCAACACAATGAATAATTTACCTTCCTTGCTAATTTATGTGATCATTAAAAAGA
Source organism: Hydrochoerus hydrochaeris (assembly GCA_004027455.1). NCBI lineage: Eukaryota > Metazoa > Chordata > Mammalia > Rodentia > Hydrochaeridae > Hydrochoerus > Hydrochoerus hydrochaeris. The sequence continues at coordinate 9,586 of PVLA01001921.1, forward strand.
TGAATTTCTTTTTGCTTGTCAAGAACCTGCCTCTGTGGAGCTGGAAGCTTTGTGAAGACATAAATGTTACTGAATTTCAGGTTGGCATTATAGGGAAAAAATAGGTCTAGTTAACACCATTTTAACCAACAGGAAACCAAGAAGTGGCTGAAGATATAAAGGAAATTATGGGGTAGAATTTTTGTCAGAATGCTTTTTTTTTTTTCTGCCAGAACACTTCAGACAAAAAGCCTGATTCTGAGAGAAAATTGGGCCCAACCCTAAACTATCTTTTCCAGCTGGTTCTACAGATTAAATTCCCTTGATAATTACCAGCTATTTTCCAGAGTGCCTCACTCAGAAACCATTTCTCCTCCAGCACCTCAGGATGCTTTCCGCCTGAGCCACTAACTCGGCAGGTATTGTTTTCTATCACTGTTTACATTTTACGTTGCAATGTTTTTTCACTTCTACTTAATTGTAAATGAGAATAAAGGAGAAAGGCAGAAGCATCCAATATATTTTGAGTGGCTAGATTGTTGCAGGCATTTTTAATATCTCAGAAAATGGATTTCTGGAGTGCTATTGAATCTCAGAAAGTCAAGGTAAGGAAACATGCTCAATGATTTCTACCTTCTCTCTACAGAAAGATGAGGGTCTGTGACTCAGTCGAGTCTAAGAACCTGGAACCAGCATGTGTGGAACCACTTAGACTTCTTCAAAGCTCAGGGTCATCTAAGGACACTTGAGGATGTGAACTTGCTTGTCTAGCACAGGCCCACAGTGGGATACAGTTATGTTCTTAGCACAGGTAAACGCACATGTGCTGGTTAGGATATTGTGTAAGAATGTAAATGTGAGATAACAACCTGTATAAGAATTATCCAATGAAGACGCCAGTGGCTCTTGTTCTGGCTCTCTTATGATCTCGCTCTTGTGCTCTACTCTGTTCCTACTGCTTGCTGTTGTTGCTGATATCTTACACATATGTGTTCTTTAACCTTGGGTCCTCACCTGTGAAAATCTCCCTTGGTCCTCCTGAGTGGGCTGACAACTGGCTTAGTCCATGAGACACTGAGGTGAGTAGTTCCATGGCAATTGTGGAAACAGCACCTGAAGACAAAGGAAAGCCCCAGGAAATAGCTGATAAGCAGCTCTGGTCTTGCCATGGCTGCCTGTAGCCACCTTCTTGGCACCTTGGAAGGCCCTGGAGAGCTGGGAAACAGATTTTTTGGAGCCCTGGAATGTCTTAAAAGCCTTGGAAGTGATTGACAGAAAAATTCCTCCCCCTCTCCATGAATGGTGGGGCAGGTGGCTTGGATGTTTTTCACTCTTTTCTGCTGCATAAATAAAGAGGCAGAAGAACTTGTCTGGCAAGTAGATCAGCTACATCAGATAGAGAAAGACCTTGAGCAATGGCTGGCTGTTGCAGAGCTCAGGTAGGCTGTGAGACACGGGAAGCACTGCCTCCTCAATAAATACCTGCAAAAGCGTAAGTCCTCATGTCCAAGGAATCCCTCCAGAAAAATCCCCTGGTTTTGCATGCTAGGCTGAGTATTCATCAAAAAGTGGAGGTAGGGGGACCCCTAGTCCAGGGAAGAGGACTGGGAAGGCCGACTACCTCTACTCGGAACAAAATGTACACAACCTATACACCACAGAGGTGTGAAAGCTGGCAAAACAAAGCAGAAGGTGGATGAAACAGTGCCCATGTGGCTGCTATGGCTGTGGGATGATGGGGCTGACAACATGCAGTGAAGCCCTCAGGAGATGCCCCAAATAGCCCGCATAGCCAGCACCCTCTCTATGAGCTGTGTTCTATAGGATGAGCAGAGAACAGTCCCCGGAGCAGATTATCAGACTGTGATAAGTTGGTTGATGGCAGCTGCTCACCTTGTTTGGGAGAATCCAGGTGACCTGCCATAGCAAGTCACTTGCTAGACTTGATAACTGTGCTACATGAAATGGGCATTTGGCAAATGATGGCTGCACTGCAGTACCATAGCCCAGATGAGGAACTGCTAATCACACACATGAAGCACATGATCCCGGTAAGCAGGCTGACTGGTATGTTAAGGCCAATGGCAGCTCTTTTAGCTGCCTTTACAGATCACTCAATCCATGGTGCTGCAGATGCCTTAACCAGGCTGGGAGAAATGGAAGTGCAGTGCGAAGGTAAAGCAAGATCTGTAAAAATTGTACCAGCAAAGGAGAAAAACAAGGAGGACCCTAATCAAGTGGGGCCGTACCCCCAAGGGTAGGCTGTAATGTCTCTGAAGTTTGGTCAGTGCCAGATCTGGACAGACCAGCTGGCTACTGGCCGAGCTGCAGATAAGTCAGATGGACAGCCTTTGGATGTGTTGCTGATCCTGTGGAGGCATTTGCACTCAGCAGCAATGGGCCAGAAGACCAAAGCAGCCCTGCTGAAGATGGAAGAAATGACACTGGCCTCCTCACCCCAATTAGGAGGCAGGCCACACTACCCAGGTCGTGGGGGTCCCAGGAGACTGGAGGCCACATATGGAATTGACTATTTACTGGTTCCCAAAAAATGTAAAGGATGTACCAACCTTGATAGATACCAGAGCTGAGTCAATGCTAATATATGGCAAACCAGACCATTTTTCAGGTATCCCTGCATGCCTAGAAGGATAGGGAGGTCACTATACCACGGACCAGAAGGCCCAGGTGACTTTGTGTATTGGGCGCTTGTCCCCACACCTGCATGATGTTTATGTTTCCCCAGTTGCTGAAAATGTATGAGGTGAACACACTGATTGGCACTCGGCTCAACACCACACAGGGAAAATCCATGTGGTAAAAACCATAGTCTGAGGCCATCTACAGCACACACCACTGACTCTTCCACAGGCACATGGTCATGTGTATACATCGGAACCAGCTACTTGGAGCCCGTGAGAAGATGGGACAGACTGTCTTGAAACTGGAAAAAGTAGGTGTGATACTCCTGCCCTTCAGAGCCCTTCAGGATGGCCCATGCAGAAGCCAGATGGGTCATGGCGAATGACTGTAAAGTCTCACCCTGACACTGGAAGTCAGGACCAATTTACCTTCACCCAGGGCAGGCAACGAACCTTCCAATTGTTGCCATAAGGATATTTGCATAGCCCAGAATTAAGCTTTACTGGCTTGGGGGTGGGCCATGGACAAAGACAAGGCCTAGGGAACTGGCTTGTCCGTCAAATTCTTAGGTGTTATATGGTCAAATAAGACCAGATCCATGCCAATTACAGCTTTATGTGGATTTCCTAGGTTTTTGGTGGATGTACCACACCTGGCTACCCTGCTGTGTCCTTTATACCCATGATCAAAAGGGGCATAATGTGGGACTGGATAGATGCAGTGGAAGTTGCTTTCTGGATAGACCCAGTGGAAGCTGCTTTTCAGAACTCTAGGAGAGCTGTTTCACAGGTGCAAAACCAACAAATCATTGACCTTAACCTGCCATTTATCCTGTCAGTGTGGATAATGATGAATATGGCTTGGGCCTGTGGCAAAAACAGGGAAAGCAGAAGCACCCCACTGAGTTTTGGTCACAGTCATGGAAAGGAGCCAAGAGTTGGAACTCCCTGCTTGAGAAGCAGCAGTGTTGTACACTGCCCTGAATGCCTGTGAGGACTCACATTATAGATAGAGGGCCAGGCACAGATGTAGACAGCCTGTCCCAGGAGTGGAGTGGCAAAGACCCCCACTTTCACACACTGGGGAATGTACCTCCAACAGTGGTCCTCTTTCTCAGCTAGCCTATTGGCAGTTGAGCTGGCAATAGTTTTGGGACCTGTGATGTACATGGCCCAGGAGCCAATCCAGGAGGACAGACTATAGGGCATGACCTGTATTCCCTATATAAAAGGGAAAGAGGGATCTCCAACTGATACCAGATATACTGATGGGTTTAGCCATAGCTCAAGCCCACAATGGACAATGGTCACAATCTAATCCAGTATGGAAGTACTCTAGTTTGAAACCAGAACAGGAAGGTCAAGCCAATGGGCAGAGTTGTGGACAGTGTGACTGCTTGTGATGCATAAAGAAGACTCCTTACATGTATAAACAGACAGTTGGGTGCTGACATGGCTGGCGCTCTAGCTACCAACTTGGGTGTCTCAAGAGTGACAGACAGGACCACTATCTCTTGTGGGGTGCTAATCTATGCTAGACATGGGTGCATGGCAATAAAACTGACCATGTAGGGTATCATGGCTCAGGACATAAGCCCCTCTCTCATTAGGAATGACTTAACAGCTGCCTTGAACAGATATTCCAATGGCTAATTGGTAAGACTAGCATCTGACTGAGAATACTAACTGCTCCAAATGAGATACCACTAGGGATAGCATCTGACCAAGGGTAAGGACCATAAATTTAGCCCTCCACGTGGAAGTCCTTGCTCAACATATGGCCTGTGCCTTGAATGCTATGTGCCAGGCTTTGATGTTACTTATGGATGAAACTGTTCAAGTGAAAAAAAATAATTTTGCAAAACCCCAGGTTCTTGATTTTTGTTAACTACAGGTTCTTGTGTCCTGTTACATATAGAATGTTACATTTATACATCCCTGACCTTTGAGAGTGATGGGATGTGGAGAACCACTCAGACTGCTTCCAAGCTCAGAGGCACCTAAGGACACCTTAGGACATGACCCTCCTTGTCTAGTGCAGGCACACAATGGGATACAATTATGTAACCATGACTTAGCACAGGTAAATGCATGTTACAGCACAGGGCAGGAATGTAAATATGAGATAACAACCTGTATAAGAATTATACAATGAAGACACAGGTGGCTCTTGCTCTGGTTCTCTTGTGCTCTTGCTCTCATGCTCTGCTGTGCTCCATGCTGTCTGCTGCTGTTGCTGATGTCTTGCATATGTGTGTTCTTTAACCTTGAAACCTCACCTGTTCTCCCTTAGGCCCCTGAACAGATCCACACTGCAAACTGTGGTAGCATGTCTGCATTAGCACTCCTCTCACTGGGACAAAATACCTAACACTTGCAACTGAAAGCACAGTTTATCTTGGTTTCAGAGGGTTCAATCCATGGTTGAATAGATCCAAGGTGTTAGCAGAGGAAAAACAGTTCACCACATAGTGGCCAGGAAGTAGAGAGAAGAGCTTAGGACAAGAATACACCCTCAAAATCACACCCCTGGTGACTTGCTCCTTCCCACCAATCTCCGCCTCTAATGATTAGACTTAGGGGAACATTTTATATTTAAACCATAACAATACCCACAATGAGACGTGTATGACCTGTTGATTTACTTTCTTCCTATGTGATCAGAGAAATAATAAAAGCCAGCATTTATTAAACATTTATTCTGGCTGGGAACTTCTCCAAAGTGCTTTACATGATTTTTTCTTTCATTCACACGGCAACTATTTAGATAGGTACTACATTTGTGCCCATTTTTAATTGAGGACAGTGAGATACAATGAGGCTAGTTAATTTTACCAAGGAATCTTGGCTGATAAGTGGTGCAGTCATAATTTTAATCCAATCTGTCTGGATGTACAGCCCTAGCATTGACCATTACAGGTCCTGATGTAAATCTCTGCTATCGAAAGACTGAAGTTGTAGAAATGATGTTTCAGATCTGACAAGTCTGACTCATATACATGGTATCACCAGCTGCTGTGGGTCAACCCAGCTCAGGAACTTGGGACAGAAATGCCACCTAAAAATCTGATACAAGCTCCTGTCTAATTAAACTGAAGAGAAATCTATAACATGTGCTTTTTTTATTAACACTTAGCTCATTTCACATTATATTGTGGCAACTTTAAAGATATCCAAAGTGATAGCTGCCTTCTGGTATTAACACTTTCTTATAATCCCCTACTTCTAGGTGTAAACTAGACTTCATGACTCATGTCTAGTAAGAAGAATATTGTCGAAGTGATAGGATTAGGCTATATAAACATAATGTCACCTGAGTTATGTTTGATCTCTGCCTCACTCTCTTGGACTGTACTGCTCGGGGGGAAGTGAGCTGCCATGCCATGAGCAACACTGAGGAGAATATAAGAGGCAAGAACCAGACCCTGCCAACAGCCCTGTGAGTGGGCTTGGAAGCAGATCCCACTAGTTGAGTCTTGAAATGATTATAGCCCCAACCATCATGCTGACTGCAGACTCGTTGTAGATCCTCAATAAGAACCACTTGCTTAAGTCACTTCTGAAATCCTTACCCACAGAAACTGAGACAATGTGTTGCTCTCCACTTTTAAGTTTTGAAATAACTTTGTTCTACAACTATAGATTGCTAAAATACAGTGTTTACTGTATATGAAACCCTGAATTAAGTGCTTTATATTTGATTATTTTACACAGGCACACCACAGATTATGCATTAATATTTTCTTCCTTTTACATATCAGGAAGACATAGTACAAAGACTCACATGGCTTCTGAACTAAGAATTGGGGTTTTAATCTACATATTTCTAAATATGGAGCATAACATACACTCAATGAATTTGCATTTATTATTCCAAGTTTTGTCATGACTACAGAAAACTACAAATAAGAGCAAAAAGTCAAGTTCTATCATTTATATATAATATTAATAGACCTTAAAGTGGATACCACAACAAATTTACTTAGCCATCTTCTTGTCTGTCTCATTATTCATCTCAAAGTTCCAATTTCCTTCTATGAATATGCCTCTGGAACTATGTTCCCCTACACAAAGAAGTAATACACGACAGTGAGATATCAGAGTCTCTCTCATTTGCTACATCTGTGCTATGCATAATCTGTACACATCCCTCAGGTTGAAACACAGGCACCTTTGTGATGGTATTACAAAGGTTGGGCCTTTGGAAAGTGGGGAAAACCATGAAGGTTTCACTCTTGAATGAGATTAATGGATTTTTAGAAGTGATTGAAAGGAACTACCTGCCCCTTCTGCTAGGTAAGTGTTTAGCAACACCTATCTCACAAGGAAAAAGCCCTCTCCAACACTGAATCAGCTGGTGCCTTGATTTAGAACTTCCTAGCCTCCAGAATTTTAGAAATATATTTCAATTATTTACAAATTACCAAGTCTAACATATTTTGTCATAGCAGCACAAATAGAAGTAGTCAGTCTGTAGGTGTCACAACTATTCCTTGATGTTCTGCGTTAGTGCCTGCTTGTTCTTCCAATTTCTGAATTATTTATTTTTCTGCTGTTTGGTACACATGATTTCCTTTATAAATTCAGACTCTTTCCAGTTCCCAGTTGGAATAAGTCTTACTTCACCTTGAATCTCTACCAGCTACTACTTACATGAGCAATTAATACACTAATTAATATGAAACTTCCTTGACATTGTACTGAATCCAGGAGCTAGAAGATTATTTTAAGAGTGTGAGATGAAATGTAATTTTTTAAATATCATTAGTAGTAAAAATAAAATGAAAAAAATTGATTTATTAAATGCCAAGAAACATACAGTACTGTTTTAATGTGAATTCTTTATGTATTTTTGCTAACAGCAAGGAAATTTGTATTAAATTTATTTTAGAAATGAGAAAACTCAAGTTCTTCAAGCTTAGCAAGTTGCTTAGTGTTCAAGCTCATGAGTTAAAAAGGAAATCTTAGCCTAGACTTCTGTCTATAATAGAGTACCTGTTATCACACAAAATGTTCTTTCCAAAACAATTTCAAAAGCTGGATAAAATTCAAAACAGTTAGAGGCAATGAAGAGTGAACAAGGCATCTAAATACTGAAGCAAGTCCAAATTACACTGTTATTTTTCTTCTCAGAACTGATGCTAATAACATCACAGGACTTAGAAGCTAAGATGAAAAATGTGGTCCAGAACTTTTGGTAGTCTAGCAGGCTAAGAAAACTAAAACTGGGATTCCAGAATTATTAAAACATTTTGGACTAAAGGGACCACCCTCTGAAGAAAAGAGTAATACCTGAGAGTAAACTTGCCATTTTGTGTACTTTGTCACTTTGAGGTCTTTGCCACACATGGATGGAAATGAATCTAGATAGTCAAAGAAATTAAAAGACCAAATACTGGGAAAATCAAATCAAAATAATATATCAAAAAAGGGAACATCAAAAAAATCCTTGAAGTTTTCAGTTGACCAGCTGAAAGCCATCCTCAGGGATAAAGGAAACTTGGAAATAAGCATGTGTAGGTAGGGCTAATAAAGCCAACAACTTCCAGTAAAAAAAGAAAAACTTTAACCTTCTCTGAAGCCATTATCATCATCCAAATACTCTGTCAGATTTTACACCCACTTCGAGAATTTGATCAAAACATTAGCTGGTATGCTAAGAACACAAAATGAGCAAATAATGAAGGAATGTGCTGGGAAGGAAAAGAAACCCACAGTGATCTAGTTATCATAGTGAACATAAAAGTAACTGCAGATTTTATCAGAGAGTGGAAATGAATTTTAAAAAAATCAAACTGAAATTCAAGAAATAAACTGCTTGCAGTTTATTTCAAAAGATTACAATAAAATAAATTAAAAATACATGGATGTGACAGAAAATTATATGTAGAAGAGAGAAAATTAAGTGACCAGGAAAATAGGTCAGATTGAAGCACAGAGATGACAAAGATAAAACATAGAAAATAAAAGCTAACAGAAACATGAGACAGAGTGAAAAAGCTTAATGCATATCAAACTGGAATTGTAAGAAGAGTGAAGAAAGAACTGGGAATGAGACATACTTGAAAAGTACTGGTAACTGAGAGGCTGACCTTGAAATACTAAAATCGGGAAAAAGACAAGGATTCTATTTATCACCAAATCCATTCAAACTGTACCAGAGGATACATTCATTGCAATAAAAAAGCAACTAAAAAAAGATCAAGGAGAAAGGGGAGGAAGAGAGAAAAAGGAAAATATAAAATACGGACACTTGGTATATACAGATGTACCCTCTATATAGACAGATACAAATACACAAATGTCAAGAATGTCCACAGCAGCATTATTTGGCATAGCCACTTAGAAACAACCCAAATGTACACCACAAGAAAACAAAAGAATTGCAGCAACAATGTATATGGTGTTCTGACAATAATGAAAAATGAACTGTTACATGCAAGGTGAATGAAACTCAAAAACAGGAAAGGAAGCAACACAAAAGCAAATATAAAATGATTCTGTTTATAACAATATTCAAAACTAAACTATTCTATGGCAATGAAATTTAGAATACTGGTCATTCTTGAAGGATACTAAGTAGCAGGCAGCACGAGGACAATTATGAGGTACAAGGAATCAGAATGTATCATTTCAGAATACATTGAAGGAATATAAATATGCACACATATATGCAGCACAAAATTATTTATCTATGGTATTCACTGTGATAGAGAAGATGGGTATGAACACATAATTACAAGTGTTTGTTAAAAGAGTTATTTTCCACCATGATTGCAAGAAGATATAGCTTCTTCGGAAACCATTTGAGTGACACTATGCAATCATCCATATTGCAGGTATCTTCCCAAGGCCAATCATCCTGCCAATCAAGACTGTAAATGTACATTTCAACTCTGCTCTAACCTCCAAAAAGAGTTTTCTGCAAGTTTAGGAACCATATATGTCATATATATTATATAATTCTAAGCCACCCTATCAATTATGAGGTTTTTTTTCCTACAAGGTTCCTTTCATATAAAAGTAATGAGGTAGAAATGCCTTAGAGTAGTAAGTCCTGGGTTCAAATCTCAGTTCTAACACTCTCAGGATATATAATCTCAAGTAAATTATTCAACTTCTCTCAGCCTCAGTAGAGATACTGTCCTGGTAGTTTTACTGTTGAGTCTATTTTAAATGTTCCATAAAAACAAAATTGTACATATTATAGTGTACTATGGGATGTTTCAACAGTCATATATAGTATACAAATATTTAAATCAAGTTAAATACACACAGCTTTTCCAACAATTATTGGTTGTTTTTTAAATATACAATACATTAATTGTTACCTGCAATTAACCTCATATGCACCACCTTGCCAGAGCTTCTTACTCTAACTCAGTATGAACAGATCAACATTTTCCAAATCCTTCCCTCATTCCCCCCCACTTCTGATAACCATGACTGTACTCTCAACATCAACAAGATCAACTTTTTAAATGTTACCTAGGAGAAACCTCATACAATGTTTTTCTATATCTTAATTAATTCACTTAACTTATGATTTCCAATTCCACCTATTATCATGAATGACAGGATTTCTACCTTTTGTGGTTAGCTAGTATTCCACGTGGCTATATGTACCACATTTTCTTTTTCCACTCATCAGCTGATGACTATGTTATTTTGGTTCCTTTGTTACTATGAAACGTGAAATAAAATTGAAAGTCCATATGTCTCTTGCACACATTGCTTTCATTTCTTTGTACATACACCCTGTAGTAGAATTGATGGATCATATTTTTAATTCTTTTTTAATTGTTTGAGAGGCCTCCACACAATCTTCCATAAGGGCTATTCTAACTGACATTCCCTCCAGTAGTGTGCATTTTCTTTTTTTTTAAGAGTCATTTTTAGGAACTTAGCGGAAGCCTGCATCAGGGGGAAGCTGCCCAGAACCACCACCGAGGGCCCACCCTGCCACCAGGAACTCAGCGGAAGCCTGCATCAGGCATAGGCAGCCTGGAACCGCCACCGTGGGCCCACCCTGCCATCAGGAACATCGAGGAGGCCCGCCCAAAACTGAAAACTGCCCTGGACTGCTTCATCTGGGCCCACCCTCCCACCTGGAACATCAGAAGATCTCAGCGGGATCCAGTTAGTGTGAGAAAATTTGGAATTTTGCTCTCAGGTGGCGAACTTTGGACTACACCAGACTGACTGTATCAATGTGGTGAGTGTACCCCTAAAATAGAGGTTTACAGGGGATAAATAGGGCCAGTAGTAAAACCCCCGACAACTAACTGTATGACTTTGTTGTGTCTGAAAATAGTGTGTGTGACTCCCTCCCACACGTAGAAAACACCAGGCAGAGTGAAAATGACAAAACGAAAAAGCAAAATGCAGTCTCAAACATATAGTTCACCAGAAGCAAGTATAGGAGACATTGAAATAGAGGACCCCAAAAGTAACACACTGGGAATCTCTGAAAAGATAGCGAGTGAAATAAAAACACAACTGCATCAGGCTATAGAGGAAATCAAATTAGAAGTAGTCTCCCATGTAAAGATAGAAATAACAACTTTAGAAAAGGAGTTGTTGAATGCAGCTAAAGAAGAAATAGAGAAAAAAGTACATGAGCATGGGAAACTGATTGGAGCTTTGAATGAACAATATAGAAAACAAGCAGAATTCATGAAACAAACTCAAAGAGACATCCAAGAAACAAAAAATTCTATTGAAAGCATGCAAAACCGCCTGAAGGAAGCTGAGGATAGGATTTTGGACCTTGAGGATAGGATCACAGTTAGTGATCAGGAAAGGACAGAACTTTTAAAAATAACAAAGCAGCATGAAATGACAATCCAGAAGCTTCATCATGATGCCAAGAGCAACAGTATAAGAATAATGGGCATTAGTGAAGGCACAGGAGTCCAGGCAAATGACATACGTAAAGTATTTGTAGAAATAATAGCAGAAAATTTCTCAAACATGGGGAAAGAATCTGATATGCAGATAAGTGAGGCATATAGAACACCAAACAGTCACAATCAACATAAATGCACATCCAGACACATAATAATTAAGATCTCAGAAATAGAGCATAAAAACAGAATATTAAAAGCTGCCAGAGAAAAGACACAACTCACTTATCAAGGAAAGCCTATTAGAATCACGGCAGACTTTTCAGCACAAACCCTCAAGTCAAGAAGAGCTTGGAGTGAGGTATTTCAAGCCCTGAAAGAAAACAACCTCCAACCCAGACTGATGGACCCAGCAAAACTTTCATTCAAATTTAATGGAGAAACTAGATACTTCCATGACAAAGAACAACTGAAGAAATTCATGTCCACCAAACCAACCCTACAAAGAGTACTGAAAGACATAATAGACAGAGATAAAAATGACCACAATCCCCAAAACAACAACAGAAAGAAACCACCAGGTAGGATAAGCAATTAAATAAGAGGAAAAGCAGAAAGAAACAACTGGAACATAACATGGCAAAGTCGAGCCAGTACATGGAAATCCATATGGAGAATTCTCAGAAGACAAGAATTGAAAGCCCCATTCAACCCAGCTATCCCCCTCCTGAGTATTTTCCCCAAAGAACTGAAAAGTTCATATCACAGTGATATATGTGCACCCATATTCATAGCTGCACAACTTGTGATAGCTAAATCCTGGAAACAACCAAGATGCCCATGAACTGCAGAGTGGATGAAAAAGAGTGGCATTTTTATACAATGGAATATTACTCAGCTATAAAAAAGGATGACCTTGAGAGCTTCATAGGCAAATGGAGACAACTTGAGACTATCCTCATTAGTGAAATAAATAAGAATAATATTTATAAATATCATATTGTGTCTCTAGTGTAAAAAAGTAAATAAGAACTACAAGAGTAATAAAACCAAAATGTGAAATTGCTATTGTAAAAAAGAGAGGAAAAGAAAGTGCTCTAAAGGATATAACTGCATGTATGTTTGAGTGTGTAAAATAGATGATCATATTGCTGAATCTTTGTTGGATCTTTGAGCAAAACTGTTTGTAGTCTGACTGTTTGAATATTTACTATGTACCTTTTAATTTTGTAACTTGAACAACTACATCCAGGATGACAGTACACAATTTATAAATTAATGATTTCTTAGTGGAGCTTTTTCTCATTTTCCTTTTTCCTTCTTTCTTTTAGAATTCTGTATTGTTGCTACCCTTTTTTCTGTTTTTTTTCTTTTCTTTAAATAAAATTTTTTAAATGTATAATTGCTATTGTAAAGAAAGAGGAAATTGAAAGCACTATAAAAGATATAGCTGCATGTATGTTTAGATGTGTGAGATTGATGTCCATATTTCTAGGTTCTTGTTGGATTGTTGAACAGATCTGTTTGTACTCTCACTGCTTTAGTGTCCACTTTGTGTGCTTTAATTCTGTAACTTGAATAACTATTTCTAAAAAAAAAAATATGTAATGTATCAACTAGTGATCTCTTACTATTTATCTTCTTTTCTTGAAATTCTGTAATATTTCTACCTTTTTGCTATTTTTTCTCTTTAAATAAAAAATGTATAATTGCTATTGTAAAAAAGAGAAAATAGGAAGTGCTATAAAAAATACAACTGCATGTATATTTATGTGTGCAGGATTGTTACCCATATTTCTTAGTTCTTGTTTGATTGTTGAACAGATCTGTTTTCAGTCTCACTGCTTGTGTGTCCATTTTGTGTGCTTTAATTCTGTAACTTGAAAAACTATTTCTAAAAGAGCAATACATAATTTATCAACTAGTGATTTCTTACTGTTTATGTTTTTTTTTGAAATTTTGTAATATTTCTCTCCTTTTTCTGTTTTATCCCTTTAAATAAAAATTTTTTTTAAAAAAGTCATTTTTACTAGAGTGAGGTGATCACTCCCTGTGGTGTTGATTTGCATTTTATTAATAAGAGATGCTGGGTTCTTTTTCATATATGTGTTAGCTGTGTGTGTGTGTGTGTGTGTGTGTGTGTGTGTGTGTGTGTGTGTGAAATATTTATTTAGGTTTCTTGTCCATTTTTAAATCAGGTTATTTGATGGTCTTGTTTTTTGCTACTCAGTTTTCAAGTTCTTTATTCTGGATATGAACTCATTTATAGATAGTTTGCAAGTTTTCTCCCATTCTATAGGTTGTCTCTTCATTCTGATGATTATCCATTTGTTGTACAATAGTTTTCATATTTTGATCTAGGTAATGGATTAACAGATGTATTCTCTTTATAAAAACTCAGTAAACAGTACCTTAAAGTATTGTATATGTATGCTGCTATTTGACAATAGCATTTTGCCAAGCTAAAATGTGGGTATCATTTCCTGTTTCACCAGATCATATTGTCTGTGAGGTCCCTGGCTTGAAAAACTAAAAAATTCTGATTAAACTACCTTTCTGTACAGCTGTGAATCTTCTGGAAGGTTATGTGTAGTTTCCTACAGATAATTGTCTTCCAGACTTTCCATCTGCTCTCATGCTCAAATCTTTGTCTTGCTTCTTTTATATTCCTGTTGTAGACACAACCTTGGGCTAACCAGGGGAACTGTAGAGCAAGTGTTTATCTTTAGATGAAACGAAAAAGTGAGAGTTTTCTCCCAATCCTCCTGGCAGAATAACAGCCATCATCTCTAAGGGTAAAGTTCACTTCAGAGTGCTCCCAAGCCCAGCTAAATATTACTTCAGCTGAAAGAACATACACAGTGCTGAGCATACTGTGAGCAATTTATAAATCCTATTGACTAAGCCAACAAAAATCTTAATAAAAATCTCTGAAAATTCTTTTTTTTTCTTTCATCTTGTACTATTAATCCTAGAAAACTTTCCACTCCTCAATTCCAGTTTAGTCAAGGTGCAGTGTTAACTGGGAATTTTACCTGAGAGGGAGAAACAGTAATTATGTCTATATTCCTGTTAGAACAAACAGCAGTCACTGCATTTTACAACTAGTTGGCTTAGTTTACTTTAATTTTGCTTCTATATTAAAAACTATGCCTGTTGCTAATGCAGCTGGGAGAAAAAGAGGTAAAGGAAGGCGATGTTCCCAGGAAGACAATATTATTCAACTAAATTAGAACTCTGTGGAAAAGTACTGCTGATTATGGATGTTAAAGCATTCTGAGTGAACTCATCAATTTAACCGAGGGATCCATGTGCTCAGGCACTAATTTACTCTGATAAAATGCTACTAATAAAATGATGGATCTCAAACCAAATTCACTAAGCTTGGCACAACACAGAGAGACCCTCAGTCAGTGAAATTGCAGACCCCTGCTGTCTGATTATGTCTTTGGACACTAAAGGCCCCACAGAAGCAAAGCCTATAATAGAAATATCACAGCTTGCCGCCTCTGAATTCCTCATTATGTCTCCTTCCTCAGTGTCTTACCCACCTACTAATTACCTGCACTCTCCATTTTATTAAATAATAATCCCCAAAAAAGAGGCCAATGTTAAATGAAGGAAGTGAGGGTAAGCAGAACAGAAATGAAAGGCAGTAGATTGTTATGGCCAGTAACAAAAAAAATAATCAACCTGTACTATGAGCCCAAAAAACAGCAGAGAGGAAGCCAACTGGTCACAAAGCAATAAATACATTTCTAAAATGATTGCTCCCATGAGTTTGGACAAAATGTAGCCTCTCTTTATATGAATTGTAAACTTCTCTAACAGCTGCAAAGACTACTCCAAGAAAACTGGCCAAGAAGTCCTTTTGTTCAAGCATTGAATTTTGCCCCTGTGAGCTCAGTGAGCCTGGTCCAAGCTGAAATGTGAATGTTCCTTTTGCTTTTCCATCTAGAATTGGCTTAAAGCATTGTGATACTCCTGTGTACCCCTTCCCTTAGCAACTCCCTACCGTAAGTGCCCATTCAGTCTAGCTTGTCCATTCTTTTTTTTTATTTAAAGAGAAAAAAACAGAAAAAAGGATAGAAATATTACAGAATTTCAAGAAAAGAAGATAAACACTAAGAAATCACTAGTTGATAAATTACATATTGTTATTTTAGAAATAGTTTTTCAAGTTACAAAATTAAAGCACACAAAGTGGACACTCAAGCAGTGAGAGTGCAAACAGATCTGTTCAACAATCCAACAAGAACCTAGAAATATGGGTATCTATCCCACACACCTAAACATACATGCAGCTATATCTTTTATAGCACTTCCTATTTCCTCTTTTTTACAATAGCAATTATACCTTTTTAAAATTTTATTTAAAGAGAAAAAAAGCAAAACAGAAAAAAGGGTAGCAACAATACAGAATTCTAAAAGAAAGGAAAAAAAAGGAAAATGAGAAAAAGCTCCACTAAGAAATCAGTAATTTATAAATTACATACTGTCATCCTGGATGCAGTTGTTCAAGTTACAAAGTTAAAGGGTACATAGTAAACATTCAAACAGTCAGACTACAAACAGTTCTGCTCAAAGATCCAACAAAGATTCAGCAACATGGTCATCTATTTTACACACTCAAACATATATGCAGTTATATCCCTTAGAGCACTTTCTTTTCCTCTTTTTTTTACAATTAGCTTTCCCATTCTTGAGTTCTTATTTTATCCCCCATGTGCTGAAGACCAGTCCTAGCGTTTAGCCTGTGTAATTGCTTTTCAGCATATTGATGGCAATTCCTATTCTGAAAGTTGAGCATTTTAAATAAGCTGGCTTTGCATCCAGAAAAGTTCTCTTGTGACCCTGAGCACAGGTATAATTTTTCCACTTGTTGAAAAGCTAACTTTGTCACATTGTTTCTTCCATTATACATTTGAACCTCTATTCTTAGTGGTTTCAGACTCTTCTACCATGCACAGATTTATTCCCTCTGCCAAGTCTCTTTTAATTAATATTTAGACGGATAGTCTATAGATTTTCGCCTTTACTTTCTTCTCAGGAAACTGGCACACATGTAGCTTCTTCCTCTGTCCCACTGAAGCTTATGGACAAGTCTTACCCTACAATGACAAATAGTTCAATATGGCCTGAGACCAATGCCTCTACTTCTCATTTGCTTTGGTTGTCAGCTTGGAAATGTGTCTCTCATGTGTTCTTGAAAATACCTCCTTGTTAAATGACACACTCTTTACAAGGAAGATGCTAATGGAAATGCCTGATCCCTACCAATTTTGAACCAACATTTATTTACCCCAAAAATGCATACTTAGAAGCCCAGATCCCAGGTTGAAGAATATGGAATCTCTGGGAGGACATGGCCTTCAGGATGAGATAGTGACCTTAGGAAGAGAGGAAAAGATTGCTCTGTAGTCTCCTTAATCACCATATCAGCTTTCTCAGAGCAGCTCTGGTCTTCATCTTTTGCTTGTGAAACATTTAGTGGCTGTAAATGTTATCTGTCAAAGCATGACAAGGAAGACTGTATTCAGGATCATCATGACAGGTAGGGGTTTTATCATGCTGGAGAGATATTGAACTCAAGTCTGACAACAGCATGGTAAAGAGGAATTTATAGCTGAGCAGCAGTGTGGATGGAGGTCAGTGAATAAAAAGTTACTAATGAGGATGAGGGAGATTTTTGGCTAAACTAACCAGACAATACTCTTGCAAGTGACTGACAAGGATGATCAGACATTGCCTGGGGGCTGGTGGGGGATGAAGAACCTGATCAGATATTGAGAGACATCAGAAGTCAGGAGTTTGATGTTGTTGCCAAACCCACTTAGAGTTCTTTGCTCAATTCTTTGCTAAAACTGGATTACAAAGAATTATACAGTGGGACTATGAGAAAGTTCAGAAATCTAAATCTAAAGAAAGAATCATAGCTCAATTCTATTTCAGGTTTTTCATGTTCTGATTCAGCCTTCAGGTATTTGTTCCATATGAGTTATCTCCTACATTTACTTTGTATAATCTGAACTAGTGATTGTCTCACTAGTGCTATTGTGTTATCTGGCAGTTTGTCTCTTCAAAATCTCCTTGCTTCTAGACTCTTCCACAAGCATTTTATTTGCATACCATTGTCTATATGCCTTCCTGAAAGATCATTTTTATTATGAAAATCTTTAATGTCTCTAATTGCCTTAGAGTAACATCTGAATTTTTTAAACTCATAATTAAGATTTTCTACAATTTGTCTCCCACTTATTCTTAGTCATAACTCCCACTAAAACTTCATAAATTCTTTGTTCACTCTACACAAGATTACCTTAAAATAGTCTACTTTTGTTCTCATATTCTGTTTCCTCCTGTGGAATGCTTATTTTTCTTGTTGGTCTAACCAAAAATCATCCTTAAACTATAACTTTTAGCATAGATTTTTTTCCTCACTTACAAAACATTCCAGGATCAGTTTTCCTCCTCTGAACGCAAGAGTATTTAGTGTTTTCTTTGAATATTAGGTACACATTACCTTACCATATCACTGTCAGTATACTATTTAATGTTTCAGTATTAAAACCATCAAACATCCTTTGTTTTATTTATTTTATTTTTGGGTTCCAGGAATCAAACATGGTCTTGTGCTTAGCAGGCAGGCACTGTGACGCCAAGCTATATCCCCAAGCCATCCTTTGTTTTAATGATTTCAGTGTTTTAAGGAAATAAATCTTTTGGTCCAGACAACCAAATAATAACTTTAAATCACTCTTACCTCAACTGATATAGATATGTCATTTAAGTTTTAATTGACATTTCAGCTTATCACATTAATCACCAGACAAGTAATATAAATGTAGACCTAGTTATTCCCTAATCTTCTCTGCATAATTATTTGTGATCTTCTCATTCAAATCTTAGTTGTTAATTTCTACATATGGAAAGTACAATAAGAAACTATGTCCCTGTACTTAAAGAGATAGTTATTACCTTTATCAGAATTATAGCTTTATGGAATTTCTGTCATGTCTCTCTATACTTATCTTCAATATCACTTTTTACTTATGTAACTGTCTTTTATAAGCAATGCACAAAGTCATGTCTAATAGGAATGTAAATTTCAAGCCATATAACACTTATTTTGAGTACAGACTTTAATAATGTTCTAAATGTCAAAGTTATGGTCTCTGTAATAATTATAATTTCTCTTTATCAAGGTCAGTGGTTGGACTAAGGATCTTTGAGATTCCCCAGAGAAGGAGTAAGACAGAATAGTTTTATCCTGAGGTCCAATGACTCCTGTGATATTAGCTTAATTTGATCATTAAGGCATCAGAGAATTCATAAAATCTAATTAATTATAGGAAAATTGATTTTTTATCACTAACAGTATGACTCAATTCTTTGGAACAACTAGGGTCTAAAATACATCAGGGCATGGTTACCGAGGGTACTAGCCCTCACAAAAATGTTCTAAATTATAATTGATACCAAGGGCTAAAGGAAGATTGTTTTTCTCATTCTCATGATAATATTTAAACTATGTAAAGAACATATCAGCAACTAAATAGACTCTGGTATCTATAGCTATTAGACTTTCACAATTGCTTTCTCAGTAAAACTTTAACTATATATTGAGATAATCTGGTTTTCCTTCCCAAACTGTTATACATTTAAATTTGAGATTCAATTCATTTGGTTTGGGAATCACCCAAGGGATTAGTAAAACACCCTTCTGGATGTGATTTCATGGGTCATGGAGGTGGGATGCTGGGTACTATATCCAGTTCCCGGTCTCTTTCTGTCTTGTGCCATTTCTCCCCTCTGCTTTCTGGTCACTGTGAGCTAAGCCTCTTTGCTGTGTCTTGCACTTCCACTGTGATGTTCCTGCCTCACTCTCATCTGATCATGGGCTGAACTCTCTGAAACTGTGAGCCAAATTAAATTTTCCTCCTTGAAATTGTGGGTGTCAAGTAATTTGTCCCAGTGACATGAAAGCTGACTAACATAACTATCTAACTGCAATAGTTAAACTACTTAAAACCACCAAGTATATTTATCCCACATATTCTCTAGAACCAATCCTCTATCTAGTCTAGAACCTACTGTGAAAGATATTAGAAACTGTCTGTTAAGAGAAAACAGCTATTATCCCCTTCTAAGATGGATGAATTCAACTTTCCCTTTTGTCCATATATTTGCTCTGTGCTCCCAAAGTCTTGGAGATATCTCAATCTCTAATTGCATTAGCCTAACCTCTCTAGACACACTCAATATCTCTTCCTGACCACATGGACCAGACAGAGTGATTGTTATTTAGACTCCCACCATTTACATTTCTCTATTTATTGTATTATTTAAAAATATTGCTCTTTTCACTTCCTGGTCTCCTTCGGCTCCAGGTAAATGAAGAGCTGAAGTAGGAGCCAGGCCCTTGGTTGAGCTGCACAGCACTGAGCTCTTCATCCATGGCAAGTACACCAGATGCATTGAGGCATTAATATTAGGGGTTGAACACAGGGAAATTCATGTCTACCAAACCAACCTTAGAAAGAGTACTGAAAGACATACTAGACAGAGATAAAAATGACCACAATCCCCAAAACAACAACAGAAAGAAACCACCAGGTAGGACAAGCAATTAAATAAGAGGAAAAGCAGAAAGAAACAACTGGAATGTAACATGGCAAAGTCGAGCCAGTACATGGAAATCCATATGGAGAATTCTCAGAAGACTAGAATTGGAAGCCCCATTCAACCCAGCTATCCCCCTCCTGGGTATTTTCCCCAAAGAACTGAAAAGTTCATATCACAGTGATATATGTGCACCCATGTTCATAGCTGCACAACTTGTGATAGCTAAATCCTGGAAATAACCAAGATGCCCATCAACTGCAGAGTGGATGAAAAAGATGTGGCATTTTTATACAATGGAATATTACTCAGCTATAAAAAAGGATGACCTTGAGGCTTTCATAGACAAATGGAGACAACTTGAGACTATCCTCATTAGTGAAATAAGAAAGAATCATATTTATAAACATCATATTGTGTCTCTAGTGTAAAAAGTAAATAAGAATTACAAGAGTAATAAAACCAAAATGTGTAATTGCTATTGTAAAAAGAGAGGAAAAGAAAGTGCTCTAAGGGATATAACTTCATGTATGTTTGAGTGTGTAAAATAGATGACCATATTGCTGAATCTTTGTTGGATCTTTGAGCAGAACTGTTTGTAGTCTAACTGTTTGAATGTTTACTATGTACCTTTCAATTTTGTAACTTGAACAACTACATCCAGGATGACAGTACATAATTTATAAATTACTGATTTCTTAGTGGAGCTTTTTCTCATTCTCCTTTTTCTTTCTTTCTTTTAGAATTCTGTATTGTTGCTACCCTTTTTTCCATTTTTTTTCTTCTCTTTAAATAAAAATTTTTAAATGTATAATTGCTATTGTAAAAAAAGAGGAAATAGGAACTGCTATAAAAGATATAGCTGCATGTATGTTTAGATGTGTGGGACTGATGACCATATTTCTAGGTTCTTGTTGGATTCTTGAACAGATCTGTTTGCACTCTCACTGCTTTAGTGCCTACTTTGTGTGCTTTAATTCTGTAACTTGAATAACTATTTCCAAAAAAACAATATGTGATGTATCAACTAGTGATTTCTTACTGTTTATCTTCTTTTCTTGAAATTCTGTAATATTTCTACCTTTTTCCTGTTTTTTTCTCTTTAAATAAAAAATGTATAATTGCTATTGTAAAAAAGAAAAAATAGGAAGTGCTATAAAAGATATAACTGCATGTATATTTATGTGTGCAGGATTGCTACCCATATTTCTTAGTTCTTGTTTGATTGTTGAACAGATCTGTTTTCAGTCTCATTGCTTGTGTGTCCATTTTGTGTGCTTTAATTTTGTAACTTGACCAACTATTTCTAAAAGGACAATATGTAATTTATCAGCTAGTGATTTCTTACTGTTTATGTTTTTGTTGAAATTCTGTAATATTTCTCACCTTTTTCTGTTTTATCCCTTTAAATAAAAAATTTATAAAAAAATAAAAACATTATCTATTATAACACAAACAATTAAAACCAACCAAATAAAGGCAGAATTTTCTCACTCTAAGACAGGTTCCTTAAAAGTGCACCTATGTCTCCAAAAAGATTTGGGAGACCAGACTTCATCCATCTTGTGTATTCACCGTTTCGATATTTGCCTTCCAATGGTGCTGTGCTTATCAGCATCAGTCCTACGGAAAAGAGAGAAAGGAGAAATCTGTCTGTTTGAAAGTTTCTTGTCATGGAAATAATACTCATCACTGATAGTCAGATTGCATTAGTGAGAACTGCTCACATGACTATAACTAGATTCAAAACAACTTGGAAGTATGGTTCCATCTGGGCATCTGTTTCTTTAAAACAATTGTATACTGAGGAAGAAATGCACAAATTTTATCAATATTTTACTGTTTTATTTGTATCTGTTTGTTCTTTACTTGGGCTGATGTTCTAACTTTATATAAATTCTTTAAACTAGCAAATTTCATTTTTCCCTCCAAAAAAATGAATATGAACTTATTCTGAGTATGAACTTATCTTGAAACAACTCCTTTTTCCTAAATTTAGCCTGTCAGTTGCCCTAACTCTCCTACATTGCCTGTCATTCTATGTTATGGTCTAGTCTATCTTGTTGTTTACCAAGCTATTTACTTGAATCTGTTTTTGTTGCAATATGTCCTAATTTAAATGGAGCTTAAAGAATGTACTCATTACATTAAAATTACATTACATAAAATTAAAGAATCATGAAAAAGCTCAGATCTCAAAGAAACATTTCAAAAGAAAATTGTGTGAATTGGATCTTCTCAGAGCCACAAAAAAATATAGTAGGAAGAAAAGAACCAAGAGGATAAACTGTCTAATATCCCATTGAGAAAGGGAGTATTAAGATAAAAACTAATGGCAAAATAAAGGCAAGTATTATTTAGTTATCTAAATAATAAAGAGAAAAGCAGAAGAAAAACTGATTTTAAGTGGATATTTCCAAGGATACAAATTAAATAACGATGATTTTAAAATCAGTAAAGAGTTTCATAACATGTACTATTATTGATTTTATAGTCCATTTAAATCTAGAAAAACATCACGGCATTTGCTATATATTTGTATTCAATTAAAAATTCATTAGCATGCGTATAACAGAGGAGAGAGTAAGTTCTATGTGGATCATTCATATGGGATACATGAATGGAAAGGAGAATTTATTTAGGTCTTAAGTTTACTTAGTAAGAAATAAAGATGATATATTTGTCAGTTTTCTCATCACTGGGACAAAATACTTGACGCTCAAAACTTAAAGGAGTAGAGGTTTAATTTTCACCCACAGTTTCAGATGATTCTGTCCACAGTTGCCTGGCTGCAAGGCAGGAGTATTATGGGGGAAGGGCATGGCAAAGCAAAGCTCTCAGTTCACAATGGCCACAATCAGATCAAGGGAACAGTGCTAGAGAGGAAAGGGTCAGAGACCAGATATAATATCCAAGGTCATGGCTCCATGAACCATACAACATATCCAGAGGTATGCTTTACAATTCCCTGGAGAAGTGTCAAGCCAATCAAGTTAAAAATCCAGTTTAGTTGTCTCAGAGGATCAATCAACTTCAAGGTCAAAATGGAGCTTTACAACAGTATTTACTGGTAACTGATCTCTAACAGAAGTTCCACAAAAAAATAGAAGAGGTCAGGACAAGACAGGATGAATTTCCAATATGTATCTCATTTTTATTTTAAAGAATTACAAAGAAACAATTTTGAAGCATCAGAAACTGTTCTATGAGCCAGTTGGCAGTAATCATGTTGTACAGAGCACATACAAAGTGACTGAAATAGAAAGGGAAAAATCATCACAACACAGTTGGCCCCCGAGGTTACTGGGACAATGATTCCTCAAAGTGAACACCACAAAATTTCAGAACAGCCTCTCCATCCAACCTCAGAAAAGTTCAAAGAAAGGAGTAGTCAAAAGCATAGGAACTGAAGAAAATCTAGTAAATCCTTCCCCTAGACGAGAGAAGCCCTCTTCATCTTCAACACCAGAAATGAATTTCCTCATGTAACTATACCATCACATTCTTTTCACCTGTCATTGATTGTACAGCAAACATTCTCAACTCCAGTTTACTAAGAATTTAATTAACAAAAATTATATCAAACATTTAGTGAAATCCAAAAATCCTGTGAAATCCCAATCTGTAAATATATATTGTTCATCTGAATCTTTGATATTCTGTCCTATTCTTTAGTTAGATACAATAACTTTAGGGAAGAAATAGTCACTGTTAAGACATTATCTTCTTGAGATTGATTTAGTCTATCAATATGTATTTGCAGCAAAACAGTTACATGTATTGTGGGGAAGTGGTATGTAGACATAATACAGCATAACTCTTGTTTTTTTAACCCCTCTTCCTCCTCTCCTTCCATGATCCTTACAACTCTTGATCCCATAACATGTTTAGAAGCTCTATTTGCTTCATTTTCCCTTTTGCTTTTTCCATCTCCTTTCCCTCCTCTCCTACTCCGCTTCCTCCATCGTTGTTCCCTCATCCATTTGAAAATGGTTTCCCTACCTCCTATTTATTGACCTCCTATCTTGTGCTGTCTCCCCTCCCTCCTGTCTTTTCCTCCCCTCCTCTCCACTCCTCCCCTCTCTCCCTCCCTCCACACATACACGCACATACACATATGTACATATCTGAATTTCTAATATAAAGGAAACCCTGCAATATTTATGTGTCGAACTTGTTTCTTAAAGGTCTTAAGTTGCATCCATTCACTTATGGGTACCTCAAGTTTATCTTTCTTTATGGTAGAGCTGTACTCCACTGCAAAGTGTATAAATACTACACTTTCTTTGTCCATTCACGTGTTGATGAAGATATAGGCTGTTTTCAAGGTTTGGCTACCATAAATTGTGCTGCTATAAACTTGGGTATGCACATATGCCTGTAACAGGATGACTCTCAGGAAGCTACCCAGTAGCGGAATGGCTGGGTCAAATGAAATTTCTACTTTCACTTTTTGAGGAATCTCCATACTGATTTTCACAGTGGTTGTACTAGTTTACATTCACAACAATGTAAAAGAGTTCCTTTTTTCCTACACCCTTGCCATCATTTGTTATTATTTGATTTCCTGATGATAGTTATCTCAGTGCTGTTTTAATTTGCATTTTTCTAAATGACCAGAGGTGTTGAATATTTTTTCATGTATTTATGGGTCATTTGTACTACTTTTGAGAAGTGTCTATTCATTCCAGTTCCCTGTTTTTGACTGAGACATTTTTGGGGGAAGGCAGTCTAATTTTTTGAGTAACATTTATTCTTGATGTTAGTCTTATGTCTGAGGAATAGCTCACAAAAAATGTTCTTTTCACTCTGTTGGTTGCTTCCTTTGCTGTGCCAAAGGTTTTTAATTTGTTATAATCTCATTTTATTTTTTCTTATGATCTCAGTATTATTTCTTGTTTGTTATGATCTCAGTATTATTTCTTGTGCGATTGGCATTTTGCCCTTGAGACTGATTTTTAAATTGAATTTTAACCTCACCAAAATCTCTATGGAATAGATCACCAAATTACACAGCTGGAGTTCCCTTTATCTAAGATGAATCCTCTTGCACAGGATAAGAGTATCCAGAAATCTCAGAAGTAAGTGAATAACCATTTTTCTTCTGAACCACCTCTTACCACAACTCCTAGTTGTTCCCAAATCTTTCACTTTCTGTCACCAGAAAGGTATAACCACAAAGACCCCATGGCCTGCCCAATCCGTGTCATATATTGATGATGCACTAACTTTCACTCTAAATTGGATGAAAGAATATAACTCAATTCTCCCTTGCTTTTTTTTCTTCCTATTGTTTTTCCCTGCTCCTCTTCCACAGCTTAAAATTGCTGGTAGCTTCAGGTTCTAGCAACTCATGCCAAATAAAAATCACTCAGGAGTGCTTCTTTGAGAAAATTCCATTTAAGCTAAACTGCACATTGTATATGCAGCATATTTTCTGTATTTACAAATGATGAGCAGGATTAACCAGAGGTAATGTTAAGATATTTCTTATTATTCAAATGTTCACAAATGAACTGTATTCTTGTTCATTAAAATTCAAGTTTAGATAAATAACATGTCTTACTTCTATCTAAAGCTTAACCATATAGGTCATAAAGAAGCTGCCAGAATTACAAAGTTATTCTCAATTTTATGCTACAAGGGAAAGTAATTAGGTTGAATAGAAGTTATGGCTTCAAGACTAGGCTGGATAGTCATTTTAAGTAACAAATTGCTGATATTTGCAGAAAATTGAGACTGCTAAAGAAATAAACATTGTTATTCCCTCAATGAATTGTGGACCAACTATTATAAATAATGGAACTCAACAATACATCATTAGAACTAGCCTTTATTTTAAGTTCTTCATCTGATAATAAGAAATTTTATTTGTTAGATGAAGCTAGAAAGAGAAATATTTCTGTCTTTTGGCTGAGGATAAAAAAATCAAATTATATGGTAAAAGAGAAAATAACTTGGCATCCTGAAAGACCAGAAGACGTCAGAAACACAATCATCTCGGTATCAGCACCACATGGTATATGTCAGACTGAGCAGGGGGAAATCCCCTAAGACATAAGACTTAAACAGGTGATCTTGCCAGTAGAAAAGATGGATCTCTGTGTGTCTTTGAAATGGCCAAGTTTTTTACCCTGTGCCTATTTT
Organism: Hydrochoerus hydrochaeris; assembly: GCA_004027455.1. Classification (NCBI taxonomy): domain Eukaryota; kingdom Metazoa; phylum Chordata; class Mammalia; order Rodentia; family Hydrochaeridae; genus Hydrochoerus; species Hydrochoerus hydrochaeris. The sequence continues at coordinate 35,822 of PVLA01001921.1, forward strand.
TTTTGGAGATTTTGTGTTTATTCATCTATCATCTTTCATTTGACCATGCTGATGGATTAGATTTTTCTCCAATAATCTTGGCAAAGATAAATCATTAGTATATGCTGACTGATTTTTAAAACTTAAAATATCATTGCAATGTTTACTAATACAGAAATAGAAAAAATCATAAAAAATATAATTATTTTATATTTAAAGCAAGAAGAAGTTACTACTGGCATGTAAATATTTTTAAGCCTCATATTTTTACTTCATACAGAACACATTAATGTTACTTGGTGGCCTGATTTCTCCACAAAGAATTAAAGTTGTAGAAAATCCTCTCTGTTGGTTTAAAAGCTTTTAAGAGAGTCTACCAGGAATCTCACTGGTCATCTTTACTGAAAATTTTTTTTCAAATGCCAAAATTGAGTCTTAGCATATTTTTTTTAAATTCTAGAATTATAAGGCTTTGGATTTTACTTCTATACATCATATAGTTTTTCATGTAATCCAAGTTGTCAAAATATTCAGAAATGCATCCAAACTATATCAGTGATACATCAGCTCATTAACTTGATTCTTTCCATGACTCTGGTCACAAACTAAGTGGGATGAGAGAACTGAATCAAAGTCAATGATTAGGTTCAACATTCACCTTAAAAAGAAACTTTATTCAGTTCTTGTCCAGTTCAGCTTGAGACCAGAACAATGGAGAGAACTGAGCTCATGAACTGAAGCACCACTGGGAATACAAACTACTCTCAAACAGCAAAGCTTAGGGGACAAGTGGGCAGTGTCTCTTCAGAAGCTCCCTGAGCACACTGTTTCAGCATCAGGACAGCTATGAAATGAACTGTTTGTCCAGGGAGTGAGACGACATACCTCTGTGTAACGGATGCTCAAAACTCTGATGCAACCTTACTCCATAACTCTTTTCCTAACACAAGGAACATTACAGCCCAGTCAACAAGCTTGCTCTGTCAGTCCTCGCAGCGACATTGCAAACCCCACTGTGGGATGGCTTCCCTTGAAGTCACCCTCCTGGACCAACAGGCCCACCTATCCCTCCATTTGCTTCCCTTGCTTTCTACATTTTCCCTAAAGTAGTACTGTACTCAGTTCTGCAAAAAACCGAACTCCTGTCCTAGGAAGTTAATGTCTACTTATCAAGTAGACATTCTTACATTCGTGACATTCAATCACAGAGGTCAGTCAAATATTTTATTCCCAAGCTACCAGGTCTGATAGTACTAATGTGAAAAATGCCCCTGGAATTCCACACTTTCTGAATTTCCTACCAGGAAATTCCATCCCTACACCATCCCACCTAAATGAGTAAGTCTGAAACTTGTACACCATCCAGTATTTTTCTCTAGTTACCTTTAGACCTACTCTCTTACCCATTTGTGCTAATAACTCACAAATACTTCTTTTCACTATTTCACCATTGTTTTCCTGGTTTAATCATTTTCTTCATGAACCTCTTTCCTAGACAACTATTTTGCAAACTACAAATCCTTCCTCTCCCATTTTCCCAGTCTCAGATATCTACTCTGTATTATGTTGTTCTTCCATACAGCATACTCTGTTCCAAACCTTTGTGGCTTAAAATAGCCACCATTTATTCTCTCATTCTGCAGTTTACCCCAAGCTCTGCTGACTGCCTTCTCAGCGATAACCTGAGTCTCCTGCAGCTACAATTGCCCAAAGGCTGGGCCTCACTTTCAGGTCTGACCTCTTGGTTAAAAGGCTAGAGTCTGATGTCTTGAGGGTGTCTGCCTGTCTGTCTCTGTCTGTTTGTCTGTCTCTTTCAAACACACACACACACACAAACAAACATCTGCCCACCCTCTGTACAGTGTAACCCAGGGTTCCTAAAAGAAGAACAAGTTGGTGGCTTCTTAGAGTCTAGACCTTACTTTAGTTAAAGGAATCACGCACATAGAGTTTTAAATGTTCTAAACATTGTGCTCTTAAATATGAGGCATTTGAGAATGTTATCTAGTTTGAAAAAGAACTAATAAAAACAATAGAAAAAATCAATTTGGAGAATCCATGGATGATACAGAGAAAATGACAAAAATCATTATATACTCAGATATAGTTTTTTAAAAAAATCTCTGATACATACAATTTTAAGAATTAAACTCAATGAGAGGTTTACAACATGAAGTCAAAGGAAATGTGGTGAGAAAAATCATTAAGAAAAAGAAAGAAAAACAAGATAATAAGAGGGCCAGTTCAAGACTACCCACACCCCATGTCAGGGATCCCAAAACTAGTATCAAAAAACAATAAGAAAATGATAAAAATTTAACAGAAAATCAAAAAATAAAAGGCGTGTATTTCCAGATTGAACAGATCCAAAGTAACACTGATGAAGTGGATAAAACTAGAACACACCAAAGACAGTACTAAAATTTCAGACTATTAGAGGAAAAGTTTTTGGCAAGAAGAAAGCAAAAATATTACTATATAAAGATCAACTTTCAAAACATCAGACTTTTCCATAGTGCTCCCAAAATTTATGAAAATAGAAAATACCTTCAAAATTCTAAAAAAAAATTTAAATCTAGAACATTTTTACCCAAGACAAACTTTAATTATGGTAGAGGTGAGAATAAATGTTTTAAGTTATGAAAGATCTTTAAAATATATTTCCTATACTTTCCAGAAACTATAGGAAGATACTACAAGATATGCGTATCAAAATGTTGAAAAAACCAAAATGCAGCACTTAGAATTCAGAAAATAAGACAATTTATCATGAAGGATCAGGCAAAGGAATTTCTAACCTGATAGTGAAAGGAATTCTCCAAGTGGAAATACACACCATGTCTAGAAGCACAGCAATTCATTCAGTAGATATGATGACTGTAGAGGTAATTTTCCCATTAAAATGACATTGAATTGATTGAAATTGAATGAAATTGAAGACTTACATCATTTCAATATAGTGACAGGAAATTAAGTTAGTGTTAATCCAATAGTAGCATTTTTACTGCCTGTAGCAATGTTCACAGCCTGTAACAATGCAACAGAAATACAACCAAAGAGTAATTTGTAAAGGGTTATGGACTCATTCACAAAAAATGCATGCTCTTCAGAATATGAAGGTAAACATCAAAACAGTTCACTGAAAGAACTGAAAAGAAAACAGAAAACGGTAGGAACAGGAAGTGGTGATTTTTTATCAAGCTCTTAAGAACCACCTATTTAAATGCATCATTTTGAAAAAAATAAACTAATAGAAAATACTTACTTTTGGAAAGTCACAAATGTGCACTCCACTTTTACTTTTTTTTCTTAGTTGCAGGCATGTCTGTTGGTGTGGCAAATGAAGCTTTCAAATATTTCAATTAGCTCTCTGGTAGCCATTAAATTACTGAACATTTTCACTGAGTTTTCCACCTTCTCTTTTCTGTCTATATTCTGGATAATCAGAGCTCAAATGATGTATGAAGACAAAGGACAAAGAAATGTCAAGCAACAGATTGTATTTAAATACAGAAGCTGCCTGATAAAGGCAACACACACACCAGTGAAGCTATGTACTTCAAAACTGTTCCACAGTTCAAGATCAAGCAAAGATACTGCCCTGTGTTTGATTCTACCTCCCAGCAAAATTGCATGCAGTGATAATCAGAGAGTTATAACTATCCTGGAGGAAATCCTGACAAAAATAAAGTCCATAGAGCATGGACTAAATTGTTTTATTAAACTGTTTGGTAATGCAATTGATCTTTCAAGTTCTTGACATGAGGATAAGATTTCTCAAAGCCCTGAAAATAATTTAATTCTCAAACCTAGATAAAAAAAATGGAAATTTTAAGGATACAGGAGAAATTTGTCTTTTTCCAACACATTGTCAATGTTTTCCTGCTTTGAAACAATGTGTTTTTGATTTTCATATTTGGATGGCATTTCTGCTTAGGGAATTACTCACATTTTGATCTTTCATTCCTTTTGGGACAGCTAGTGAAAAGTGCTTTTATAAGTTACAGTCTGACCTTTTTAAGATTCCTGTTATTTGATTAAAAAGCACTGGAGATCTGCTGTCTGGCAATGTTTACTGTCTGTAACAGTGCAATCAGAAATGCAACCAAAGAGTAATTTGTAAAGGGTCATGGATTCATTCACAACAAATATTTATTGTTACTGGAGCAATTCTCCACTGAAAATAAAATACACCAGAGACTGGTTTGCCTTCCTCTCTCAGGTCCATAACACTCAAACATGTGCGTATAGGTAAACACAATTTCTAAAGATAGCATTTGGCTCTTTGAGAATTCAAAGACCTTGAATGAGATACAAATGAAACCTTGCTTACTAAGCATCCTATAGGGGAATTGTGGTAGGACATGATATGTGGGCATTGCTCTATGTAACACTTTTTTTTCCTCTTATACATGGTGGTCTGTAGATGCCTTGTTGTGTCTGTGATTTCTGCAGATGCTCAGATTAAAACTATTTAATAATATCATTCTATTATGTATTTTGGCTGTGCTGCCATTTGCAGTGATGGTATAAAAGTGATGGGTTCAAACTTCAGGGTCTGACCATGAATCAAGACAGCATCACCGGGCTGGGGATTTAGCTCAGTTGCATAAGAACCTGCCTAGCAAGTGCAAGGTCATGAGTTTAATTCCTGGTACAAAAAAAAAAAAAAAAAGACAGCATCACCAGCCAACTTGTTTGCTTATATTTTAAATAACAGTTTTACTGAAGTATAATTCATATACAATTCATTCATTTTAACTATACAATGCAGTGGATTTTAGTATATGCATAAATATATAAAACCACACAACAATCAATTTTAGAACATACCATAACTTCTAAGAAAAATTCCATAAACTTTAGGTATTATCATTGCCTACCAGTCCACCCCAACCCTAAGCAATCATTAATCTACTTCTTGTCTCTATAGACTTGCTTCCCTGGATAGTTCATATAAATGGATCATATACTATGTGGTACTTATGACTGCTTTCCTTCACCTAGCACATTTTCATATTTCATCCGTGTTGCGGCATGTGTCAGCACTTCTTTCTCTTACATGGCCAATTGATACAACTTTGAATATCCCACTATATTTACCATACTGAGTTTATATATTCATCCATTGATGGGCACCTGAATTGTTTTCACTTCCATGAACATTCCACAAAATGTTTATGTGGACACATGATGACCTGATTTCCTGTAGACATATCTAGGCGTGGATCTACTGACTCATGTGGTAATAAAATATTTAATCATTTAAGAATTTGGCATATTGTTTTCCAAAGTGTCTATACTATTTCACATTCATTCTAGAAGTCTGTGATGATTCTCTGCATATTCTCATTAACAATTATCGTAAATAGTGTTTCGCACAGAATAGAAACCATGTGATGTTTAAGATTGTGCTACTGACTTATTTCACTTAACACTGTGCTCTAAAGCTGTACCCACTTACCTACTAAAGCCTTAGGTTTATAAACAAATGAATAAATGCTCATCATCACTAGCCATCAGAGAAATGCAAATTAAACTACACTGAAATATTATCTTACCCTAGGAAAGAATGGCTAACATCAAAAATTCTAGTAACAACAAATGTAAGCAAGGATGTGGGGAAAAGGAACTGTTCTACGTTGTTGGTGGGAATTTTCACTAACACAACCACTATGGAAATCAGTATGGCGATTTCCCCAAAAACTAAAAGTAAGAATTACATTTTGCCAGCTATCTCCCTTTAGGTATCTTCCCAAAAGATTGAAAATCATCATATTACAGGATACCCATTTTTATAGTAGCACAATCAATAATCGCTAGATTTTGGGAACAGACTGCATGTCCATTGACAGACGAATGGGTAAACAAAATGTGGTGTTTATATACAATGGAGTACTGCACTACCATAAAAATATCTTACTCTTTTATTCGAGCTATTCTAGTAAATGTAAAGTAATAGTTAACTATGGTCTTCATTTACATTTCCCTGATGACTAATAATCCTTAAGATATTTTTATGTATTATCTGTTTGTATATCTTTAGAGAAATATGTTTTCAGATATTTTGTCCATGTTTAAGTAAGTAAATTTGCTCTTAGCTATTGAGTCATAATAATTTTTTATATATTCTAATGAATGCATTACATCACTATATGTTATATGTAAAACTGCATTATTTATACATGGATATATTCAACTGTTTATTTAATCAGTTAAAAGGAGAAAAACTATACATTTATACTAGCTTGCACAGCTACATACTTACTCATATTAGTACTTTTTGTTTTTTCATGTGGATTTGTGGTGTCACCTTCTTTCAGCCTAAAAATACTTCAATGTTTCTTATAATGTTGATCTTCTAGCAACAAAATCATTTGAATTTTGTTTATCTTGGAATGTGTGTAAGTTTTTAAAGAAGTCTTCAGTGAATGTAGCATTTTTTTATTGAGCATTTAAAATATGCTATTACACTAACTCTGGACTCTAATTCCGTAACTTCTTTTTCTCTTGCTGTTTACGAGATATTTCTTCCTGTATTTGGCTTTTATCATTGTTTTTGGTTTGATTTTGTTTCAGTTTTTAGATTCTATTAGTACATGTTTGCATTACATAATGATTACATTTCTTGTGAGGAGAATAGCCATATTCTGTTTGTGGATCTCTTCGTTTATCCCAGGTTCTTTAACCTTTGATGTGTAGACTAATGTTTTTAAATACATTTTAGAAGCTTTCGACAATCTTTTTTTCAATATTTTTTCTACTTTTTTTCTTGTTTCTCCTTTTGGTACTGCAGCTTGTACTTCTATGAGACACTATTCATTCCTTTTGTTTTTTTCAGATTACATATTTCTATCAATCTTCACATTTTTTCTTTTCAGCTCAAATCTATTTTTAAACATCTCTAATGAATTTCTTTCAAATATTTCAACTCCAGAATTTTTGTGTACTACTTTTTGTATAATTTTAATGTTTTATTGACATTTTATTTAATGTCATCTTTTCATCGTACTTTGTTTCTTTCCCGAAGGCTCCCCGTATTCACTTGAACATACTTATAAAAGATCCTTTGAAATATTTCTCTTTTAAATCCAACATTTAATTTCTCTACCAGGCAGTTTCTATTGCTTTCTTTTCCCCAGTGTATGGTCATACCTTCTTGCTTCTTTGTATATCTCTTAAGTTTTCCTTGGAAACTATAAATTTGAGAAAATAGTGTAGCAATTGACTCCATTTAATTTTCTGCGTGTGTGTTTATTGTTAGAATGATCAGGTAGATTGTTTCAGTAAAGCCTTTAGTGTTTTCTCCAGGGATTCAATTGAAGGCTATGATCAATTCTGTTGCATGGTGGATGATCTGGACAATTACTTGGGAACAAATGATTGAAAGAAGAGTCCTGAGTGAAAACAAATTGGTGATGAAGGCTTGCATCAGAGTATATGAAAGGGTTGGTGAAAGACAGATCTGGGACATATAAGGAAATAAAATCAACACTGTATGAAATCATTGATAAAAAAGATGAAAGAGGAAGTTGTTAAAGTTGACTCTTGTCTTCCTGCATGGACCACTATTATAACTGACTCTCTCAGGGGTGGAGAGAAGATCTAGAATGGGCACATACACTAGCTAAAATATGATGAGTAGGAAGTCAAGAGCATCTTTGAACTACTCTTATGACAAATGAATTTATCTTATGACAGTTGAATTTTAGGATCCAAAACTCAAAGAATAAATTTAAGCTAAAACTTTTTGTAAGCCTAAAAAATCACCAATACTACAGAGATACAGCTTTTGAAGCTGTGGCTATGAATGTGATAAAGTAAAAATAGTGTTCAAGACCAAGTCTTGAACATCTCCAAAATGCAGTGATAGAAAAGGAAAAGCCTACAAAGGAAACTAAGGTGTGGCCAGATTGACAGAAGGAAACTCTAGTATTCAAAGTGCCAAGCATGAAGTAGCCACTCAATAACTAGAAAGTGTCATCATTAAGAAATTTAAGTTGTCCTACCCAATAAGGAGAGCTGCCATTTACAAACAAGGAACATTTCTTAACGTGACAATAAACTTGATCATTTATCACTGACAGGTCAATGAAAAATTATGTTTTCATTTTATGACATCTTTGACAATTGCCATAGAGAAATACACTTTTCTATACATGTACCCATGTAGCCAAACTTTACCATTCAGATTTCACAAATAAGGATACTGCTCCTTCCAACACAGTAAAATGTAAGAATATCACCTAAAATCCCATTAAAAAAATGACATTTTAGCAAAGAATATTCAATTATGAAAAACTGGCTTCTCTTTTGGTTTATCCTATTTACAAGACCCCTTAATTCATAAAATAACATCCATTGTCACTAGAAATTCATTTTTAAGGGGTAAGACATCATTATTTTTAGCTATCACTTCATAAACTCAAATAAAATACTTGGAAAGTAATTTTAAAACCCATTATTAGTCGTTATAGCTCATATATAGATGTTCTCTCAAAGTGTCATATGATCATAGGTTGGACTTTTTGGAAGTAGTTAAATCTAGAGTGTGTGGATTTCTATTAAGGGTGTGATAATTGGATTAGACCTCTGATTGGTTAAGCAGAGCTCTGGGCATGAATAACAGTGAGTCTTAACCTGGATACAGATGCTGTCAACCAATAAGCTTGTAGCCTGGATGAAATACAAAAGGTAACCATGAAAGGCAGGGTGACTCCTTGCTGCCTTATAGCCTGCCCTGCCATGTACTGTTTATCCCATGTGATGACCCTTTTCTTTAGAGCCAGGTGTCTCTGAACTGAGGCCACTACAAACTGTGAGACACAATAACTGTTTCCTCCTTTAATCTGTGGGTATTAGATATGTGTCCCAGTAATGAAAAAGTAACAAAGACATTAATTAGTATTTGGGACTATAATACAGTACAGTGTTATTTGTTAAAATTCATTTAAGTAAAATAAGTTAGTACTCTGGCACATGATCTATGAAGTCTGGTCATAGAAGAATCTGAAAGTACTTTAAAAAGTTAAATTAAAAGCTAAGCTTCTGCACCAGTGCAAGCCATGTAGGGCTGGAGAGGAGAAACAAGCCAATTGCCCTTCCAGTGAGTTGATGCAGACCATGCTGGGCCTGAGAGAAGTAACAAGAAGCCAATTCACCCTTTCCATGAGCTGGTAAAACCAGGCTTAGCCTGGAAAGAGAAACAAGTCAATTCACCCTTCCTGTGAGTCAGCAGAAGCCATGATGAGCCTAAGGAGTATAACAGGAAACCAATTTGCCCTTCCCATGAGCCAGTGAAAGCCATGCAGGGGCCAGGAGGAATAACAAAAAGCCAATTCACCCTTCTCATGAGCCCGTACAAGCCATGCAGGGCCCAGGAGGAGAAACAAAGCAATTCTCCCTTCCTGTGTGTCAGTGAAAGCCATGCTATGCCTGGGAGGAGTAACAAGAAGCCAATTCACCCTTCCCATGAGCCAACCAAGAACACACACACACACACACACACACACATCTTGTAAACAACCAGCTGAGTCAGAGGAACATACTGAGGTACAAAAAAACTTAATGCATGAATTGTTTGATTGACTACAATCCTGAGGCTGGTAGTCTGAGCATCTATTGAGAGGATGACAATGTGCAATATAGCAACTATGATGGATTTCCTTCTGTCTTGTTTCAACATTCAATATTATTCTCACTGTTTTGTTTTGTTCCATTTTATTATTTTGTTTTATTCAATGTTATGAGTTGATTGATTTTATTCTGTTCTGTTTTGTTTCATTATAATATGTCTGATAATATGGGCAGCAATATTGAAGACAATAAGCTTCATGGTAGCCATTGCTGATTTCTTATCATCCTGTTTTGAAGCCCTGTATCATTTTTACTGTTTTATTTTGATTTGCTTTATTCTGTTTTATTTTGTTGGCTTTATTATTAAAATCAAATAATGATAATAATAATAATTTTATTAGCAAGTATCAACTTACTGTATCAACCTGTGCATTAATAAATCCAAATAAAAGGCCTAGGAAATACTAGAAAACATGTGAACATGTAACTTTATCAAGAAACATTTTAGAAGTGATTTATGAATTATATTTCCTCTTCTAAACCTAGAGTAAAAGGATAAAGAAAAGGGCGGTGTTTTGACTAAATACCAGCAGGCAAAATTATCAACCAATCACAGTAAATGCAAACCTCCAAGGACCTCTGTTATACAAAGGCTAATCCTTTAAATTCTGGTTGGTAAGACCAGCCAGGAAGTCCAAGAGGGGTGGCCAGGGCACTCAGAACAATGAGGAGATATTTGATAAGTTAGGGACAGAGGCTTTTAATTTTTTTCATGGTCAAAATATAGATGAGTGCATTGACATTTCCATGAAGAGTAGGGTTCCAGCATGTAAGCTGCCTGAATTTCAGATTTAGAAATAGTAGTAATGAATCATCAATCTAATCACAAACCACAATCTATGTATAAATAAATCTATATTTCTTCAGAGAATATAGTTTTATCAGCTTCTCAGAAATATGTTTTATATCATAATTTAAAAATGAATAATATATTATATAGGATAGCTAACATTTTTTTTAAAGATCTAGGTTCTTCTTTTTTGAAATGTATGTTCACCAAAGGAACCTGATTATGATTTGGAATTCCAAAGAGTTGAGTATTGGTACAGGATGAGCTTCTCTTGCCTGTGTGATTACATTCACAGTGAAAATCAACACACTACTATTCCAGTGTTCTCTTCATTGGTCAGTCTGTCAAGGGAGGGTTATTCTACATAATTCAAATATCTTATAACTTTTCTCTAAAAGTAAATACTGCAAAATAACCTTATCTAATTCCTAAATTGCTAAATGCAATCATCTCTGCTTAAGGAAATGAGGTAGTAAGTAATCAGTGACTTCTGTTTTTGAAATAACATACCCAATCAGTGTAACTAAAATAGGCTTATTAAAGTTATTGCTATTGCTGATAGCAGTAAGAGAATTGGTGATGACGTATTTTATGGTGCAGTAGGAAATTCAGGTTTTTTCCTTCAGCTCTCCACTGCTCATTACCCATGTAGATATAGGTCATGCAAAACTAACTCCACTTAATCAAGAAGGTTTACAATTCAGGTTGTGCCAGTAACAGGTCCATCACTGAAAGGTCAATTAGATACAGTTACTTCAAGATTAATTCTGTAACCAGCCCAAGTTGACAAGCACAGAGACTCTGAATAAAACCTATATATAACAATGTGTGAATAACTAGAAGTGAACAACCTCCAATTTGAAATAACAGGACCTGTTTTACCTCTACAAACACGTACAAAAAGGAAATGCTTTCCCTAGGGGACTCAGATGAGAGTTAATCCTTTCTTCATCCTAAATAAATTCCACTTCTGCAAACTCACTGTGATAGGTATATTGCTATTCCCTTAGATCATAAATCCAACTAATTTTAAGCAACACTAGCCCCCTTCCTCCTTATAAGAGACCACTAAGCCATTTTCCTTCCTGTAAAAATGTATGTCAAGAAAATGTCTTCCCTAAAAGCAACATTTTTTCATTAATAACAATTCCTTATGACACACAAAATCAATTGCTCACCTGTAGTGATTGACAAATAAAAGCAAGGCCCCCAAGCATACATTGCATACATTTTTCTGTCTACCTGAAGTTTCAGGCATGCTGGATTTGAATAGCTTTGGGTTCTGCTTAATTCTGTGAATTGTGTTGCTCATCCATCCTTTGTGGCTTTTCATCTTCCCATCACCCCAGCAAAGCTGCAAGTCTCCCTGTGATTGAGGCTCAGGAATTCTCTCATTATTATTGTTTCTTTCACTTAGAGAATTAAAATTATGGTTACAACAACAAAGCAACTCATATATTTGTATCACCTTCCAGATTTACATTTCTCACCATCAAAACAAATGAATATTCCAGTCTGCTAAAAATGGCACATTTTTAAGATAATAGCCTTCTTAAAAGCTGTCATATTATATAAGTATACCATTAGCACTGAATGTGTAAGATTCCATTGCTTCACACACCATACCCAGAAATACTCTGAAGATTTGCTAAGCAATTGCTTTTTGAAAGGAAATGTATTAAAATGCTGCCTTTCCTCAGTATTTTTAAAGGGATATTCCAGTAAATCATTCTTGAATTAATTATCCAGTACTTGGCATAAAATTCATTTAAACCTTGAAACTAGAGAGATTAGGGTTGTACTACAACCTCAGAAAGTAAGAATTAGGGCAAAGCTTATCATCATCTCTTGACTTTTCTGACAATGAATTTATCGTTTCAAGTCAATCTGATGACCCAGCTGCTCAGGAAAACTTCAAAGCATCATGTGCCCATTATCAATAGCACAGCAAGCTAACAGCATAACCAAAAGCAAGTGAAACTTCCTTCTTATGGAGGAAGGTTTTGATGATGATGAAGAAGGAGGAGGAGGAGGAGAAGGAGGAAGACAAAAATGACGCCAAGATGAAGATGACAATGATGACGATGACCACCACCACCATGAGGAGGAGGAGGAGGAGATAGAGGTGGAGGAGGAGGATGACCACAACAGGATAGTCCTAAAGTTACCAGTAGCAATTCATGAATTAACATCTTCACCATCATCACTATCATTACTGCCATTTATTCACCATTTACTAAACTAAGTGTAAGTCTTACACTGAACCTTTATGTGTCTATGTAGGTTTGGTCACAAACATTTCTGCCTTGTCTCTACGGATGTCTCTTTGTGATGTGACCCTGTGATGATCTTCATCAAGAAACAATAGTTTTCTCCTGCCTATGAACCTCATCTGGTCTTCACTTGTTTTATCAAATAGAGGGTGGTAGAAGGGACTCTGGAATTCCTGAGCCTCAATCACAGGGAGACTTGCAGCTTTTATAACCTCCACTCTTGCCCTCTTGCTGTCCAGAAACTGCTATACAGAAAACCAGGGTTGGTTTCCTGGTAAATAAGACAAATACAGATCATGCTGGGGAAGGAGGTTATGGGAGAGAAGGAGGAGGCAGAAGAGAGAGATCCAAGCTACCACCGTCAGATGGGAAAACAAGTTTTTCTTGGACTATTCATGCCAGCTCAAGATGATAGCAACCACATGAATGGCTACTGACAAGACCACTGGAAATAATATCTTCCTGATGCAGTCCAGAATTTTCTACCCAAAATACCCCAAACAAAAATACGATTTTTTAAAGCTCTGTCATTTTGAGATGGTTTATATTCACTAATAGATAGCAAATACATCCATTTTCTAATGTTTGTAGTATTAGTCCACCAAAAGTTGTTCATAAACAGGAAATGTCCCATGTTATGCAATGTACTCATTTGGCAGAACAAAAATTTTCCATTAATCTAAGAAAATGAAGGGCAAGAGTGATGAGTGACATAAAATAGGAAATTATACTTAATGGTGCTAATCTCTCTCCCTGTTGGAGTGGGGAGCAGTAAGTCAACAGGCCTGAAGCTCATTCTCTCTAGTTTCAAATTTCCCCAAAATATGTGTATCAGGAAGTAGGAGGAAAAGAGGAAGCTCAAAAAATCTGAATTCTTACCTCCACTTACAATCTTAGGTTTCAAAGCCCATTCTCCTTTCCTGGACTGTTCAAGGATGCTGGTCCACTGAAAGGGTTGTAGTCCATGTAGAGAGGCTTACAATGCCAGAAAGGTAATCTTAAAGGTAATATGTCACACTGCATACTTCCTGTCCCTACTGACTGTTACTCTCACTGGACAGCAGTGAGAATGACAACAAAGCAGATCTAATAATGCTCACACAAGAAAGGACCAGTTCATCCAAGGAGAGCCTGGATGATCTCCAGGGCTGGACTGAGCTCTCTCACAGGTGAATGAACTGCATCAGTTGTTGCGCTAAATCTTTTCTGGAATCAACATTTAAAGCTCAGGTAAAAAAAAATCTAACTTTTCTGTTTCTAGTTTCTGCAGTGATGGGCTTTCTCTAAGGTCATGGATGACTAATATCAGTTTTCTGAGCAGGAAAAATTAATTGGTAAGAGAGGAAAAAGAGAACTGCTTTTAAAAATCTAATGCTGTCACAAGGTATATGATTTAACACCATGTGAAGAGCACCAGTTCAAGCAGGATTCAGAGAAATTGAAGACCATCATTGATGGTCAAAGAATCAGTAAAAGTTTAACAGAGAAGGTAGGACATCAATCACACACTCATTAGCTGTTTAGTTTACCAAAAATACAATCAGCATTGTTGTTTTGTTTTGTTTTGTTTTGTTTTGTTTTGTTTTTGGAGACAAGGTCTTACTATGTATTTCAGGCTGGCATGAACTAAGTATGCCAGTCTGGGCTCAAACTAACAGCAATCTTTCTGCCTTAGCCTCTGAAGTTCTGGAATTATAGGTCTGCGCTAACACACCTCGCTTCAGGCTCAGCATTATTGTGTCAGGATTTTCATAAAGACAATACTATCAGTATTTAGTTGGCTGTGGATGTTTTTTGCTTATTCTGAGACATATATCAGGTTATATTTACTCCTAAATAAAAGTGTTTGTAATCACAGTGCTTTGAATTCCTACTCTATTCTGTGTAGCTCTGTTATATATATATAACTGTATTTCATATAATAACATAGTTAACATAAATTATTCTTGGAAGAGGCAGCTTTATCACTCATGCACACTGTCACCAGCCAGAAGTACTGTTAGATTCTGCTTTGGACTCATAGGTGGTTTTGCTTTATTTGATTTTATTTTCTGCTTCATGCCCACACATCTAAGTATTAGGTATGAATTGTACAAGTATAGCAACAGCTATTCACCTGTGGACTGTCTCTTAAATCATTGATTTTTAGTCTCCTCACAACTGAAACAATCTTTCCCTCATAGGTATCAATGAACCTAAACACATGGATGCGCCCTTTTCATATACGTCTGATCCTTACTCTCCTCATTCATCACTGCTGACTCCATAAACACCAGGACATCTTACAGCACATCCTGTCTTTTCCTCTGCGGGTCTCCTGATGCATGTTTTTTATTTCTTGGTCCACTTTCAGAGCATCAAATTCTATTTCTTGCTATTCCTTTTACATTTTTAAACCTGAATTTATCTTGAACATCTAGTTCTAAGATGTTTTCTTACATCATAGAACTCATAAGTTAGCATCCTTTACTCAAAGTGGCATAATCTTATTTCTCTATTAATTAAGTAAAGTTACATTTCACTTGGGATATAGGGAACCTAAACAAGTATCACTCTCATTCCAATGGCAACAAAAATATAGGTAATTTCCCGAATCATGTTTCCTTTTTTTCTGACAGAGGTCTAACATCACACTGAAATCTGAAGAATGACAGGCTCCTCTCTGGGGAAATGGGACACAAGCACCGACTCAGAGTGCAGGAGGAACACAGAGCCTCTACATTAGTGGGAAAGAGGAATCTGAGACTGATGACTGAGCCTGAGCTACTATAAGAACGCAGAATCCTTGAACTGCAAACCTACTGGCAGGATCTTCACTGTGATTATAAGAAAGAGCAATTAAGCTGAAGGGGGGACGACAGAGCCTTTCACCACCACTGCACATGTGAAGACCCATCTGGCTACAGGAAAGGAAGAGGTACAAAATTGTCTATCCTGGGGAATCCTGGAGGTCTTCCTTTCTGTGAAAAGGACAGGATCACTAAAACTCCCCACCACAGACATCAGGGAAGCAAAGCTGTTCAACACAGAGACTGGACTAGGACAATCTTTCCTGCCACCAAGCACTAAATGCCATATCAAAATAGTCTGTGAAGAGAGGGGCAGAAACAGAGAGGGAGGTCTCTGAACCACAAGTAAAAGGAGCAAGCCTAAAGTCAAGGTGACGCAGACCCTGAGAATAAAATCCTCCTGCAAATCAGCCTGAGCACACAGGAACAATACAGGATTGTGAAGCTGGGGGTAGCTGAAAGAGTCTCAGAGTAACAATAAAATTTAAGTCATCTTGACTCATAGAGAAATTAACACAACCCTCTAGTTTGTGGGCCTCATGAAAGTGTACTCATTTCTTAACCTAAATAGGATGTATCTTGGTGTCTACCTTCACACCCCAAGATGACTGAATGTCAAGCAAAAATTTTGAGACACTAAAAAAATTAAGAAGAAATAATCCATTGTCAAAGGACAAAATAACCAACTAAACCAGATCTAGGAATTAGCTAGATGTTGCAACTAACCAGTTAGAGCATTTCAAATATACATTGGTTAAACTGTTGGAAAATATAGATGATATGCATAAATAGATGAGAAATTTCAGCACAGACATGAAAACTCTAAGAAAGAATAAGGTGAAAATGTCAGCAATAAAATGAGCCTTATATTTCTTTGCTGATCCATGGCATTAGATTGTTGGTATAGAATCCTGGTTTGACAGTGTTTTCCCAGCATTTTAAAGATGTCACTCCACTGTTTTCTGGTTTCTACCTATGAAGATCTGCAATTATTCTTATTAGTTTTATGTACAAAATGTCTCCTCTTCACCCATTCCACTCTCCAAACTGCTTGAAAAATTTTCTGTTTTGTCTCTTTCTGAGCATTTTGAAGATGCTCTTATGTGTGTGTTGATGTGTACGTATTTTCATGTGTGTTCTATGGTCTTTGGGGTCCTCCAAATTTCCTAGATTTGTAATTTCAAGTGCAGTATATCGTTGTCTCTATACCACATACAAAAGTGAATTTCAAAAATGTAGAAGGCCATGATTATAGTTTAGTGGCACAAGTGAGGTTGTGAGTTCAATCCCCAGTACAAAAAAAAAAAAAAAAAGTAGAAGAGATAAAGACTTTGTTACACTAACAAAACTTGAAAGAATTCATTTCCAATATGCTTGGCTCACACACACAAAAAGGTTAAAAGTTCTTCAAAGACAAGATACTATTGTGAAAAATAGGCTCCTACATTTTTTCAGATGGCTAAGCAACCAAGAGTGCTCTCCAGAAAGGCAGAGAATTTTATTTGGCCAGCCTGGCTTAGAGATGCTCAAGCTTCCTAACTTCTGAGCCCAGAAAATAGTGTCACAAAGGTCTTTACTAAATTTGAGGGGGAAAAGTGCTCAAAGGCAGTTATTCAAAAACTACAGGTTTGTAATGCTGGCCATCAGACCTGCCCCACTCAGGTAGAGAATCTAACTTAAAACAAGGTGTGTGGGGACAGGTGCCCAAATTAGGGAGTGATACGGGGTGGGGGGTAGGCCTGCAGATTTAGCTAACCATGAAACCCTCTATTAGAAAGGAAGGAACAGGAATGTGTTCACTGAGGGACAGAGGATCACCCTTTAAAATAACCAATTATTTCTTCAACATGTCATATCAGATTTTGAACTACACAAAAAATTGAAGATATTTGGACATAATATCCATGAGTATAAATATACATTCTTTTCTTAAATTTAATTACCATAAAAGATGCCTAACTGTCTAAAAAAAGAAGCGTAGCAAACCATTTTCAGTGTGTAAAGTCGGTAGAGTAGCATGCATAGAAACCATGCCACAGAGATAGGACAGAGGATTTTGAGGTACACTGTTATACAGTTCTTACTGTACATATGAGGCAGTTAATATCATGGGGAAATAGACTGTGATTAAAGCATAAATCTAAACAGAATGAAAAGTTTAAGAAGCATAAAGGAGATAAAATAAAACTTTTGATCTAAAGGCAGGCAGAAAATGGAAAGCTAAATAAGAATAGATGGAAAAATAAAAATAGTAAAAATGTTATATTATGAACCAACCACAATAATGATAACAATAAGTGCAAATGAAACACTTTACCCTATATGAGCAAAATACTTATTTTTCTCAGGGAATTTTCTCATAAAATACTCATAACGATAGCATGTATCTTAAGGCATAAAATACACTTTTAAAATCAAAATAATCCATAGCATGTTTTTGGCTTAATGGAATTAAATTAGAATTCAATGTCAGAAACATATATAGAAAATTCCAAAATATTTGGAAATTCATTAAGTTAGGTGAAATTTTACTTTCTTTGTGAGTCCTTAAAGTGAATATGAAACATTTGAGAAAAATACTTTATTTCAACAAAATTTATTAAGAATTTGTGATAATTAAGCCTTAGTTGGAACTGACTCCTATCATTCAAATAAGAATTTGATAGTATGAGAAATTTTGAAACAACTAGGAAAAATGCTTACTTGTAAACATATTGAACATACTAAGTGGTCATCAAATAATTTTATAGAAAAAATTCAAACAGAAAGTAGACTATGAAGTTTTTGCATGGTATGTATGGAAAAGTACATATGAACTAAGAACAAATAGCAAATCTACATCACAGTAAAAACTTTTCACATGGAGTTAATCAAATACACTTTTTCAATTACCTGTGTTTTGTGATGTTTTTTCTACTTTATATAATGTTAAAATAATAAAACTGTATGTCTCATAAAGTTTCTTTTAAAAATTACTGTCAAAGTGGTCATATTGATGATAATTAGGAATATTTAGATTTTTCATTATATTCAGTTATTCAAGACAGATGTTCATAATACTTATCTCAACCATCAGGCTAATGGGCGAGGGGTGGAGGTTCCAGAAATAATCTTAGCTAATATTCCTGAATACCAGACAAGGTACTCCACTCAGGCTCTACAAATATTATCCCATCCAATCCTTAATTGTTATAATCATTACAATAAATTTTATTAATATCATTTATTAACAAAACTTATTTATCAATAAAATAAAGCTTATTTATTAATATAATAAATGTTACTTGTTAATATTTATTATTATTATTTTATTAATATTATAATACTAATAGAAGGAAGGAACATGGAAAATTTTCTGCATCAGGATTCTGTTTTTGAGTCCATAATGTCCTCTACCCTGCAGCTAGCTAATAACAACAAGGATCGGTGTTTTTTCTTTAAAGATAGGGCTCTATGAAACTATTTGTGACCTTTAAGCCCTACTAAATAGTAGTCATTTCGTTTTATTATCTTAGTGCATGCCCTTTTCCTGATAACCCTAGGCTGTCAAGAGAATAGTCATGTATTACTTAGCGATGGAGATACACACTGAGATAAGTATTCTTCACTGATTTTATGGTTGTGTGAGTGTTGCAGAGTGCATTTAGGCAAACCCAAATGATACACACTACTTTACACTAAAGCTGGGCCATACAATTGCTCCTGCTACAAACCTGCACAGCAGGTTCCTGAATACCATGTTACTGAATACTATAAAAACATCATAAGCCAGCAGTGCTTGTATATTTAAACACACCTGAACATAGAAAAGAAAACAAAAATACTCATCTTACAAGTTTTTCAGTTCCATTATAAATTTACAGAACCAAAGTCTTCTCTGTGGTCCATTATTGACTGATACGTCATTATGTAGTACATGACTATAATTCAAATTCCACTCCATAATCCTGAAGCTTTCCTCTCCGGACAGTGAACATCACTGTTGAACAGCAGAGTACCATACTCCCCGTATTTGTCAGTCACCCTCATGGCCTTGTCCTCATGACTGAGCTTACACCTTGGGTTAAGGAGGACTGAGCTTGTAGGTAGCCCAGAACTCCAAACATGTGTGTCTGTTGTACTCTTCAAAGTTGCTTGCCTGAAAAGACCTTACCTTTCATGTAATTCATGATTTCATGTAAAGCTCTATGCCTTCAAATGTACATTTTTTCAGGAGAATTAATGAAAGGGAGAAATGTGTTTCAAAAAATGAATCACTAAAAATTGTTCAAGGAGATTTTCTGGACACATCATTCTCTGTAAGAGGTTTTTTTCTCATATGTCCTCCCCTGACCTGTCTACTCAGAAAGAATTCCCAAGATCTGAACTATGTAGAATTTTATACACTATAGTTTCTTCATAGAGCTTAAAAATTCATAAAGAAATTTTCATTCAACCACCAACTTGATCACTTACAAGTTCCATTCATGAATACCACAAAGAAGTGAAAGAAACTATCATGCCCTATGAGGTAGATTTTAAGGATGATAGTCTTAAAAGATGAGCAGGAATTAGCTGGATGGAAAGAAAAAAGAAATTAATTGCAAATAGAAAGCATGCAAGTATGAATGCATAATCATCTTAATGTGTTTGAAGAAATACAAAGAACTAGTATACCAATTACGAAAGAACAGATTGTGGAGGTTAAGAAAATAGACAAAGAATGATCTTAAAAACTAATACTAAACTGAGGAGTGTAAATTTCATCAATTCTGATTGATCTTCTGTTTGCAGATTCAAGTTTAATGGATATGTTAATCTTATAAATTAGTGAGCAAAAAATTCAGGCTTCCTAGACATAAAAATCTAATATAGAACTGCCTTACTGGCATTTTCATTTGGATATCTGATAATAATCTTAAATCTATTATTAACAAAACAGAATAAATGCTTACCTCAACCAGTATACTCCTCTCCAGAAGTCCTTCCATCTCAGTAAGTGACACTACCATCCATTCAGTTGCTTAATGCTAAAACTTAGAAGTTACACTTTATTCCTTTCTCTCTCCCTTATTATCTACTTTCAAACCATTAGAAGTCCAGTCACTCCAATTTCAACAACTATTCGAGGCTCAAACAGTTTTTCATCAGCAACTGGCCTGTAATTCATTTTGTGCCTCTTCGTTTCCTACCTGAATACAAGTACAGTCTCCTGTCTGTGCTCACTTCCTCTTCTCTTTCCCTCTAGTGATGGCAGTAGTTAGCCCTTAAAATATAAATTGTCATATTATCTGATGCTTAAAATCTAACAGTGACTTCTCCAAGGACGGGCCTATTTGAACTTATGCTGCCCTAAAGACTCAAGTATGAAATTTATCATCATGGCAATTTAATCTTCCAGTTATTCGGCTCATAATGGACTCCTTATCAAGGAGGAAAAATATTTTAAAGTCTTTTCTGAAAATATTCATCGAACAATATGGAAACTCTCCAGACATGGGAATACCAGACCTTCCAAGGATTCTCTTGATTATAAGAAGTTATCCTATTAAATGAAAAGCAGAGGGGTGGACCCAGAGATCATGTTAATACATTATTACATCTCATTACCCTTCCCTAAAATATCTACTTCTGAAAACAAAAATTTAAGTGTATTATAAGAGCAATTGAAGGAACATAGTTTTAATGTACCAGTTTTGGCAGACTATTCATTAAATTTACATATGTGTGCATGTGTAGCTATAAACTGAGCAAAATCATTCTCTGTTTCTGTCTCTCTCATTTTTCTCTCTACCCACACAAATACATAAATAAACTGGATGTGTTTCCAGATATGTCTGCCTTAAATAACCTTTCAAGATGGCTTTGAAAGGAATATTCATTGTGAAGTTAAGCTGCCTCTCTTTCTAATCCTCAAAAAGGTTTGTTACTCTATTGTTGGCACCTCATTTGATTCAGTGGCTGTTTATAATTCTTCAAGAGGTAGTTTTTATGGCCTATACCCTGGAAAGCAATCGGGCAGCACACCCAGTGGATTGATGCTACTTACATGTGGGAGAACCAGATTCTAATACTGTTTGAAGCTTGTGGATACCAATGATAAGAATTACTAATGCAGACTCATGGTGTTTTCTTATTTATCCCTCAAGAGGTATGAACCTTACAAATAACCAGTGAGCCCGAATATGCTAATGGGCTTTAGAAAGCATGAAACAAAGCCAGACCCAAATGATTACTATTGCATAGTACAAATACTGGATTTTTGAGCCTGACATGCATCATATTCAAATATCATCACCCACATTTCCTATCTCAGGGTTGAATTTTTAAACAAATTTTGGGAAAAATAAATAAAAATTTCATAATAAAATAAGGGAGTAACAATATCTTTAAAGTAGTTCCTCAGAGTACAAGACATAAACAAAAAAGATTCTTTTACAAAGAAGAAACAAACAGGTATCAACACAAAACTTTCTTTTCAACGAACTAAGAGAGTATTTTATGCCCAAACTTCTCTGTGAGCATGTTCTGTCTTTGAAAAGGTCAAGTATAAAACTGCTTATCTTGACAGCTGCCCTTACAAGCTCAGAATTACACTTCTCATAACAAGTGAAGGGAAACTTTTCTTGGTCTTTCTATATTAGCCAGTTGAAAAATGCTCATTTTTCTCCAAAAATAACTCTGCTACCTATTTCTCACAAATAATACTAAGAATTACAAGGACTTTTGCTATCTACAGAAAACTTTGTCTCTTTGCTCAGTAAATCCTTCTTAAATAATCCAGCTGAGATTTAAACTTTGTGGTCCTTATACTGGAGCTTATTTATATAAAGTTGTAAAAATTAAGGTCTTTGCTACCTATTTAGTAAATGAAATGATGTGAAAGCATAGAGAAGAGAGGAATCTCTGTGTCAGAATTATCTACTTGAAACTAAAATATCTGAGTTATAGAACCTCCACCTGTGGAAACTTTAAAATGCTGTCATTTGAAGGAGCCAGCTGTGCCACATTCCAACAGACATTTCTTTGTGATTCACTGTAAGTAAACTCTGAGGCAGCCCAATAGAAGGATAAGTTTCCAAACTCACATCCTTGGAGAAATAAGTAAACCACCATTAATCTGATCATAGATGCATTAGAACTACCGATTGATATGAGTCAACAAAAATTGTGTTTAGAAACATTTTGCTTTCTCTTTGGTTTTGTTTTGGGGACACTGGATCACAGATAGAAGACAGGTAAGGAAGGGAGTTTTTTGTTCTTTTTAAAACTAGAAATAAATCTGAAAAAAAACTTTTTTCTTTACATGATTTTAGAGGCACAACATTTGAACTGATGCTAGATCTTGTGGTGATAGTAGTTATTTTTACTGTATTTTAAAAACTGTTTATAAGAGCAAACAAAGCAGAAATATATCATTTATGGATGCTGTCTAACACACCTCAAAGGAATAGCCATAATTAACATTTTCTTTTTTTTATTTTATTTAAAGAGGGAGGGGGAAGCAAAACAGAAAAAAGGGTAGAAACAATACAGAATTTAAAAAAAACAGTAAAAAATCACTAGTTGATACATTACATATTGTCTTCTTGGATATAGTTGTTCAAATTACAAAATTAAAGCATACGAAGTGGACATTCAAACAGTGAGGCTGCAAACAGTTCTGTTCACTGATCCAACAAAAACTTAGCAACATTGTTATCAATCCTATAAATATACATGCATGTAAATATACATGCAGTTATATCCTTTAAAGCACTTTCTTTTCCTCCTTTAGCTTTTTAAGTCCATTATCTGTTTAGTTAGATCATGTTTCAGATTTCTCAGTACCTTACTGATCTGTTTTGTTGTTGTTACTTACTTTTTTAAAATTTTTTCTTATTTATTATTATTTTATTTATTTATTTATTTTTAAGGTAGTAAAATACAGCAGAACAAGACAGGACAAAACCAATTGAGGCAGTGCAGTGAAATTGTTACAGAACCTCACAGCAGGTTACTGGGATAACAACAATAGGTACAATAGTGTATCTGGTTTTCTTCACTAAAGTTCCTTCAATCAGGTAGAGCAATATCAAAAGAAATACCAAAATTATAAAAACAGAATATTGAATAGAGCAATACCATTGATCAGAACAGAGCACAACAGAGATAAAAATATTTGCCTTCAAAGAGATGGCAGAAGAAAATTCCCCTTATTTTCTATATTGCATATAGTCAAACTCACAAGAGATGCTCAGATCTCTGGCTCTCACTTGCTAGCAGGGGTGGGGGAGGGGTGAGATGGATATTTGATTCTTAGCCTGTGCACCAGTAGGCTCACAGTCTCTCACCAGAGCAGCATGCTGGCTGCCTGTTTTCCCAGTGCCCCAAATTCCAACATGGCGTGGATCTCAGGAACTGCTGATATGGTTCTTGCCCTTTGGTGGCCAAAGCTTGGGAGGCCACAGCCACTTACCAGAGCGATGTTCTGGCTGCCTGTTTTCCCAGCGCCCCAAGTTCCAACACGAAGTGGATCTCAGGAAATGCTGATATCCATAATTAACATTTTCAAAGAAGTTTAGATCTTACAAAGAAGGTTTTATGGACTAAATATTGTTTCACTGAATATTGTGAATGAGGGTTTATATTCATTGCTTCTTTTGCACTGAGGAACCTTCTTCTGAGAGATGTTCATTCCTCAATAAGACACCATTCAGAACAACAGAGCTCTGATACCTGTTTCTAGCCATATAGTTGCTGCCTCTATGTAACACATAATGAATGAGACAAGTTTGGCCTTTTAATTCATGAAGGTCCATGTATGTTCTGGTATTTCCACAATGTGCTACATGTCCGGTGATCTTGGCAATGGTCTGTGCAGTATCCTCTAGTCATTTTCACTGGGTCATAATCAAATGCATTTTGAGGGGCAGTAGGGAGAGATGTCAAGCAGCTCTACTTTCCAGGACACTCCCAATTCTCCTCCTAATCCGTTATGAAAAGGCCTAGAAATTCAGCTCTGGAAAAGATCTAGCTCCTGTCTAAGCTTCCAAAAGTACCATAGAAAAATGTAAAGTTAAAATTAACAAAAAATTAAAGTCTTTAGTTTAAGCAAATATATTTCAGCCCTTTGCCTACACTTCTTTTACAGAATAGTTTTATTATGAATAATAGAATCTGTAAGAGCACATTATAAACTTCAAAGTGTTTATAACTAGCATCACTACCACATCATGGAGTCCAGATTCCACAAAGATCACATATTGCTAATTAATGTCATTTTGCCTGGCAGCTGTAGTCAATCCAGAGTGGCTCCCTTAGGCTCTGTGCTGAGGGCTCTAAGAATATACCCTGGCTCCTGGGAAGATATAGTGATTTGCTGGTGTAAAGACACATGAGTGGCAAATGATTCAGATACAAACCATGTTAACCATCAGTGGAGAAAGCTTGCATTTCAGTTCATGGCACTAACCAAAATTTCAATAATGACTCAAAGCTCCATGACACTTTCAGGAATTCTATCACTTTTGGTTATCCTGTAACTTCAGACATAACCACCAATTAAAGAATAAAATTTTGATGATCTGAAATGTAGTCCTGGAAAATATTTTAATGAACATTATCTCATAGTGCAAAGTCTTATTCCAATGACTTTTGTCACATTTTAAAAATTATGGTTTTGAAATTAAGGTCTGGATGAAACAGGTGATTGGTAAAATGTTTAAACTTTGACTCCCAAATTTTTAAATTTCATTCAAAAGAAGCCTGTTTGATGTATTTGTTTAAAAAGAAGCACTGAAAGCTAAGTAAATAAAAATTCCAGTTAGAAATATTCACACCTCAGAGATCACTCTTCTCAGAGTATTGACTGGGCTAACAACAACATAAGCAAGAGAAAAAGGTCCAATGACAGAAGGGGTTCAATGCTGAGGCCACCGTAATTCTTCAGATTCACCATTCTTATTAATACTACACTAAACAGAGTAATATGACAACCACAGACCAATGTCGGCTTCACCCTAGAATCACAGTGTGGCTCTGCCAAAGGTAACTCAAGAGGGCTGAGGATAGCTCAGTGGCACAAGTACCTGTCTGGCAAGCACAGGGTCCTTAGTTTGATTCCCAGTAGAAAAAAAAAATTAATTCACTGCATAAGTGAAATAACTATTTTTTTACTCCTTACTATATTTTGCTGTCTAAAAGAATTTTAGAGAGGTTAGGTCTAGTTGGCAAATATTAAGCTGTATTCTTGTGGTTGGAAATTAAATTGTAAAACAACTTCTCTGTTAGTAATGCAAATATTTAAAATTTGTTCTTATATAATGATCTTTTCCAGAATCTCTTTTCCTCCAATGTGACTTGTTCTCCGTAATTTCTCTAGAAAAAAAAAAAAAAGTCACTTACTGGTTTCTTTCCCTATTTTTTAAAAGAGCATTTCTAGGAGGGATACTTGAAATGACTGGAGTCAAATAGCACCTAACTAGCTGGCTCTTTGACATGGATCTCAAAGAAGATGCAATGAGCCTGAATTTAGCTCCAGTAGTAACATACATTCTAGTGGTACAGGTGTTAGTGACTAAAATCTAAAAAAGCCACTCATTAAGGCTAATTTCTAAGGTCCATGCTTCTTGTATTGTTATAGCATGGCTTTTTTATATTTTGAGAAAATAAACCCAAGTTCAATTTCTATGCAAATTCCAAGTATTGATGATTAACAAAATATCTCAACCAATCACATCTTTAATGTAATACATCAAATAGGAATAGGAGTCCTCACAAACACTAATATGATTGGCCTATGTATTTTCAACTGAAAATTGAGGGTTTAAACTTTCTCATAATAGTAACTTGTAGGGAATCACCCTGACAGCTCTTCTTGATGTTCCTTAAAAGAAGAGCAAGTACTTCCATTTTGGATAAATTTGGCCCCATCTCCATGTATTGCTATGTACCAAAGTGGCTAGGCTATATCTTTGTCCCTTTATTTGGTTTTAAGCAACGTAAATTGGGCTGGCTGAGAAGCTGATGTGTAATCTTTGAAGCAAGGCACAGGTCAGTGTTACCCTGTCCAGTGACTTCCAAAATACATGGTTGAGCCAGATGGGATGGAGAGCCATGCTCAGTGCTGTTGACTGGGACCAAATCTCTGGAAAGAGGCTATGACTTCCCAGGGCAAAAATTTGGACGTCAGAACTGAAGCACCCAAATTATTAGACACTAACCCAGTTATGTTACGCAGATTATTCTCTCCGCATTTCTTGCTCTCTGCATATCACAGGGGTTCTCTCAGGCCTCATACCTAGCCCAGCTCACGTCAGTCATGTATTTCCATCCACTCTCACTGTCACTGATCCCCAATCTCCCTCATGGAGAGTTAGTAAAACCCAGGTTGGGCTCTGGGTCATGGCCTTTGTTCTGGTGAACCACCATTTTGGCTGAACTTAGAATACTTTGGTTTCCCCTAACTGTATGTATGTCTTAGTGTCTGTATGACAGGCATGGACCCTTAAGTCAAAAGGTCTCCTCTTAGTTCTGGTGAGCTTTAATTTTTTCTACTTCTGTACTGCACTGGTGTTCAGGATATACAGAGAAGTTCACCCCTCTGAGTTCAGTGGCACTCAAGGGCAGCTATCACAAGAGCTCCGCAGCTATCCCAGCTGGATTTTTGAGCACAAATCCCACAGTGTATCTACCCCAGTTAATTTCAGGTCTTCTTCCTGATTCTGGCTTCCCAGTGAATTAACAAACATCCTCTTCTGCTGGAAAACCTCCTAGTGGCCATCACTGGCACCCCCAGCAGGCAATCTTCAGCCTGTCAGTCTTGGCCCGCTAACTTTGAACAAGCTCTAACCTGAGTGACTCAGCAAATTTCTCTGCTATTCAGTGGGATACAGCCCAAATCAATGAAGTCTGAAGCCTTGCCTTGGATGGATTCTTCTCTCCTAAATTCATTCTTTCCTTGACTATTTTCCCTCAGTCATCTAGCAACCTCATGCAACCCCTGTTAATCTCCTGTTAACAGAAAATTATTTGTTAAAAATATCCCTGTTCAAATTACTGTGACGTTTGCATCTCCCAATTAGATTTTAATATACTGGGGGGACAGCGGGTGAAAGACCAAAAGTTTCACATTCTTTAGAGACTGAAATGTGTCTCATGCACCAAGAACTTAGTCATTTTAGCAATCAGTTTTTTTTCAGTTAAGATCCACCAACAAGAACAAAATTAACATATGGGTTTAGGTTGAGGTTAGTGGTAAGGGATGGCTAGACAAGTCAGAAAGGTGTCTATATGCGTATCTGTCAAGATGTTTTTAACCTCAAAATACCTGGCAAATTATCAGAGATACCAACATCTTTGGATCTTGACTCTAGACATGTTATCCTGATAATACAAGAGAAGTGCAACTGTCAAATTGCTAGATGTTAGATGTGCCAAATTCATGTCCTCTGAAATCAAAGAATGAATTCTAAAGGACAGATGTGGTTAATAGTAGGAAAGGTTTATTGATAGCTCCTAAGTGCAGGGAGGGATCTCAAAAGTGGGTTGCCACCAAGGCCTTTGTGAGGGGGAAATGATACAGCAAAGTCACAATTTTGATATGACATGGGTCAAACTACTATCAACCTACAGAATTATAAGTATAGTCAATTAGCTAATATTGATCCTATAGAGAAGCAAGTCACATACCAAGGACACATTGGAAGAACAAAGGCATTTTTTGGGAGGGGAAGGATGCAGATGCTCTGGTCAGTCACCTGGGTGACCAATGTCTGTCTAGAATTTACTGGACCAAGTGATACCAATCACAGTAAAATCTCAAGTTATTATTTATTCCTCAGGGAAACATGAGGCGTGGTCATCGCACCTTTATGTTGAGCCCTGCCCTTCAACAGATGTGCCTTCAGCCAAGTTCCAGTGTGTTTTCATCTTTGGTACTGACTCTCTCAAGGGCCCATCCCTGTCTGATGTCCTGTTAATTTCTATCTAACTTAGCTGCCTGTAATACTGGTGCATTCAGATAAAACATAAAGGAAACTTCCACCACTGGGAAGGGTTTTCAGCATAATGACAAGCACCTAGATGCTTCCAAACAAACAGATATTTAACATAGGAGGAAAAAAAAGTTCCCCGACCATTGATTTAATGCTTATTTTTTCATCCAGATGTTTTAGTATCTTAAACACACTTTGTAACTACTTCAGAGCAAAATATCCTTGTATGGGCTGGCATTTTGGAGATTATATTGTCTTAAAGTTGAGAAATACAATAAATGTGAAAATAACAAGTAAAATAATATTCATTTCTGACTCAGAAATTCTACATCAGTAGAATTCATGCTATGAAGAGAAGGAAAGGGTTATTAGAAAGTGAATTATACTCCAAACTTCATTTTAAAAATTTTGTTATATTTGAACTTCAGTTTATTTTTGCATTGGCAAGTTGGAATATACAGTATTTTTCTTCCATTTTTTATTAGTATTTGTTTTCCATACATAAAAGATACATTAGTGTGGGTTTATTGTTTCACATACATAAAAAAATCTGGGTCCTTTTTACTTTGCTCTTCTCGTTCCTCCCATCAGCAAATTTGGGCTTTAAAAGGCATCCTAAAGTATCAGATTATTTTTACAAAGCAGTTTCTTTTTACTTATGATTTTTAAAAAAGAAAGAACAAAAAGTCCAAAGTTTCCAAAAATTCTAAACCTTTCCAAAATGTGAAAATTCAGTCTTAAAAATAAAATTGTACTTTATTCTCATTATCCTATTTTAAACTGACAGTTGCTTTAGTTATATATTACTTTGACACTTTTTTTTCATTTCTGAATGTGTATTTTTTAAATTGGACTTTTGTCTGAAGATTACCTCTGGTTCTTCCATGTCCTTATTCTCTTTTCTCTCATTTTATTTCTTAAAGCCAAGAATAGAGGAGATAAAAAGACATATGAGCTTGAGCAAAAGGCTTTAATATAGAACAAGAAAAACATTTCATTCAGATACTCTAAAGATAAACTCAAGGCAGTTATTTTATCCATTTGTATAAAGTCATTTTTAGCTGAGAACAAAGAAGAGTAAGCAGAAGCCTCTTGCTCTGATTTTGTTGTGTTCTGTGTTTTCTCAAAAACCTAAATCTGTGAAATATAGAGATATTTTCCCCAACTGGAGCTTATTGGAGTAGTTCAAAATTCAGATGATTATTTCAAACACAACCACTGTTGATATACTCTCAAAGTTATTCACATACATAATTCTCTTTAGACCTGTACTGTATGATCAAACCACTCAGCACTATAATACAGATACTTTAATGTTCCCAAAAGACATGGATCTAGCATTCTTCACTTCTTTCTATAGCAACAATAATTTAGGTATTCTCTAAATGAGTGACAAGAAAAGGGTACAACCTATTATCTAATACATTTGTTAATGAATGTGACATCATAGAAAAGAATGTAATAGAAGGAATCTCAGAGAGCTCCTAATTTCTCTGTTAAAGAAAGTTAAGTACATCAGGGGAGGTGACCTCAAATTATTCTCTGGGAGTCAGTGGCAGAACTGGAAGCGTCATATTTCCATACACAGCTCTTTACAGCACAATGTCCTTCGGTTGCCTTTTCTTTTCAATGACTGTCTTCTTTCTTACAGTAATACTAACAGCCCCCACAATTTCTTTCTCTCTTACTAGACTAATCGTCAAAAACTATTTTGTCAAAAGAAGTTCTTTATTGTTATCATCAATATAGAAATAGTAGCTCTGACCATGGAGGGACTCAAGGCTCAGCACACAAAGGCAGTTTGCCCACCCTCCCAGTAGGGGCCCCTGGCCTGAGCTGGCAGGAGAACCAGCAGCCCCAGAGCTCCGACCATGGAAAGACTCAAACCACAGCACAGAAAGGTATTTTTCCCGCCCTCTCGGTAAGCCGCCCACACCTGAGCTGGGAGGAGAACCAGCAGCTTCAGAGATCTGACCCTGAAGGGACTCAGGGTGCATCACACAAAGGCAGTTTGCCTGCCCTCCCAGTAAGAGACCCTGACCTGAGCTGGGAGGAGAACCAGCACCTCCAGAGCTCTGATTATGGAGGGACTCAAGGCACAGCACAGAAAGGCAATTTGCCTGCCCTCTCAGTAAGCAACACTGGCAGGAGGTAGGAGAAGAATCACTCAGCAGCTCCCATGAGCCTACTGGTGAGCAGGCTAAGAATCAACCCACCACCACCACCCCCTCGTTAGCAAGTGAGCCAGAGATCTAGACATCTCTTGAGTGGTTGACGTTATGCAATGTAGTACATAGGGGGGATTTCCTTCTATCATCTCTTTGAAGACAAAAATTGCTATCAAAGTTTTACTTTGTTTTGATTAATGATATTGCTCTATTCAATGTTCCATTTTGATAAGTTCTAGAATGTCCTGTATTTCCTTTGATTTGGCTATACCTTATTGAAAGAACAACTGTTGTGAAGATAATAGGATATACTATGGTTCCTGTTACTGTTATGCCAGTTACCTGTTGAGGGTTTCTGTACCAATTTCACTGCACTGTCTCAGTTGGCTTTGTTCCATCTTGTTCTGTTGTATTTTGCTAATAATAAAAAATTAAAATAAATAAAAAATAAAAAGTAAATAACAACAAAACAGATCAGTAAGGTACTGAGCAAGCTGAAACACGATATAACTAAACAGATAATGGACTTGAAAAGCAAAAGAAGGAAAAGAAAGCCCTCTAAAGGATATAACTTCATGTATGTTTAAGTGTGTGGGACTGATGACCATGTTGCTAGGGTTTTGTTGGATCATTGAATGGAACTGTTTGCAGCCTCACTGTTTGAATGTCCACCTTGTATGCTTTCATTTTGTAACTTGAACAACTGTATCTAGAAGACAATATGTAATTTATCAACTAGTGATTTCTTATTGTTTATTTTTTTCTTTTTCTTTGAAATTCTGTATTGTTTCTTCCCTTTTTTCTGTTTTGCTTTTTTTCTCTTTAAATAAAATTTTAACAAAATATATAGAAATAGTGAAGTATGCTAATACTTGTCAGGTGATAAAGAGAATGAATGAACTTGATCAATGACTTCTGACAGAAAAGTTGTATGAACAAGTGCATGTCTCAGCTCAGATTCAGACTTTGGAAAGTCCCAGCCCATGCTTACTGATCAACCTGCCTGCCGAAGTAGGAATCTCACTGGAAACAACAAACTGTAGGGAAAACACATAGATTAATACTACTGAGGCAAATATTCCTCAGAGGTTTATCTTCAGGTCCCTCCTACAGCCTCTTTTTACTACCCGCCTTCTTACCTCATCTCCTTTGCTACATGCATGTCACGCTCTTGTCTCCGAAAATCAAGGGTTTGAATTAAAAATAATAGCCAACTCTGGACAATGGAATTCCCAGCACCAGTTAATTGAGAACGGATATTTTATGGGTAGATATCAGGCTGGATATTTAAGACCTAGGGACATTCTGAGATATTTAAAAATTTTACCAACAGCAATTATTTCTCCACCCAGACAGACTAACTATATTTGGAGAAATATTCTCTCTCCAGAGTTAATTACTTCAAATCTCAATTTTAGGCAATATATAAGAAGAATGCAAGTTGCATATGAAGCACCTGAAATGTAAACTACTTATAAATAAGATTTAAATGGATTTCTAATTAAAGTATTTAATTTAAAGTATGATTGTGAATCATGATGTTACACTAAAAATATTGCACATGGATGTGTAGGATATATTGTGGTGTCAGCTTTACCTAAAGTTTCCTTTAATGAAAACATTGAATTGTACAGGCATTTTATAGCTGGGACATTTTCAAAAAACTGGAAGAGATTGGATTGTAATATCATACCATGTTGATAAATTGGGGAAATAGGCTAGGATCAATAGAATAGGGGTCAAGAAAGGTTGAAAGGATGTGGAATATTACAAAGATATAAAATGAACACTCATGGGAACATCTCAGTCATAGCCACAGAAAAAGTGATTCAGACAGACAGCAGTAAACATAGATCTGCCCTCAATGTTGCCTGCTT
Organism: Hydrochoerus hydrochaeris; assembly: GCA_004027455.1. Classification (NCBI taxonomy): domain Eukaryota; kingdom Metazoa; phylum Chordata; class Mammalia; order Rodentia; family Hydrochaeridae; genus Hydrochoerus; species Hydrochoerus hydrochaeris. Next base: position 68,290 of record PVLA01001921.1, read on the forward strand.
TCCACAACCTAAGAGGCAATAACTCCAATAAATAGCAAAAAATAGAAAAATAATGAATTATCTAAATGTATAGTGAATGCTTAAATTTTTAAAAATTACATGAAAAGACACATTGCCATCTATCTCTCTCCCTTCAAATACACTATATTATCATTCTTGGAATTTGCTGAAGCAGTTTTGAGAGAGCTTTTTCATGAGTGTCTTTACGGGGTGTGATCAAAACTATGATCAATGCCTCTGCAGGAAGGGCAGGTTTATGAAAGTATTTTTACAGGTTTTCATCCACCTTATTGACTGGGTCGGGCATCATGAGACTTCTGGCCCTTCACAAGTCAAAACGACCATGAAAGGTAAATGTTTTGAACTGATCCAGGACATGGTGGCAACAAAGACAGTGCATCTAAAAACACAAAAGTGAACTCCCAGGACAGCTTCTTAAAGTGGCGTCCACAATGGAATAAGTATGTTCAAACTAAATGGGAATATTTTGAGAAGATTAATACCAATGTGCCTTTACTGTAATTTTTTTTGAAAATGTAAACATTAACCATATGTTTTTAACCACACCTTGTACTACAGGATCCATGTACTGTGTGTATAGTCAGTTTTGATGCTGTAGAAACTATTTTTAAAGCAATATCCAAAAGAAAAGTTTAAAGGATACTAATCATAAAAGGCCATTTAGGTTAGAACAAAAGGAATTTTTTTAAGTTTTTGAACTGAAAAATCTCTGCTGAAAGGAAGTTTACTAAAGCATATGAGATTTTGCCTATGGGGAGTACTGAGGGTCAACAAAATTGTTATTAAAAGTGACCATCACAAACATTCAAAGGATCTGGATTTGATAAGTCAAAATTTAGAGAGATCTTTCTCAAAGTGTGGGATTATGTTTCAGATTTCAAATTTGGTTAATGAAATTTTGAGCCAAGGAATAATTTACAAATGCAATTTCTTGGACCAAGAATATAGCTCAGAGGTACTGTGCCTGCCTGGCAAGTACCAGGTCCTAAATTTGATTCCTTAAACCAAAAAAAAAAAAAAAAAAAAAAAAAAACTTCTTATCTGAGAAGAGAAAGACAACAGAGAACATCAGTATTGCTATTCTAGTAATAGCAATACCTTACAGCTAGATGGAGCATAATAAAAATTGTATTCATCATGACAGTATGAGAAAATAAAACAGGTAATATTTAAACATCCACTAATAAATGCAAATCCAAAAACAATTCTGCCTCCTCTGAAACCACAGTCATGACAAGCACTAGAGGAGGTACTGCTTCCAAACATAGACAAATAGTATTTTTAATATCACTAAGAAACAAGTACAGTGATGTTCATCAGATTAATAAAATAATAAAACAGAATCATCCTGCATTTGTGTGGTGCCTTATCATCATCAAAAAGCAAGTGGGCCTTCTCTAGGTACCTCCAGTGGTGAATGGCCCCCAGACACATCCTGCTGAACTCTGACTTATGCTCTTGCAAATGGCATTTTGAGACTATTATTAACCAATCACCCTAATCAGCTCTGATTGCTGCCAATGTGACACACAATCTCTATCGGTAGTTTTAAGACTGTTTCTCATTTAAAGCTTTGTAACAACATGGAGAAATGCTAATGATATTCTCAAGGGATACTACAGCATTCTCAAAATAAAATTAATCTTATATTTGAAAATTAATCTACAGGAAATAAGGTTATAACTCACTGACAGAGCACTTGTCTAGGTCAACCTAATCTGTATTTTCAGATCTGCCTTGCAATGTAACAAAGGAAAGGAAAGGGGGTAGTTATTAAAATGAATAAATGAAAAGCATCAAAATCATAAAGAAATATAGTAGCTTTATGGAAATGTATTTCAAGGAAACTTTGAAACTAGAAATAAAAATAGATTTAGAAGATTTTAAGACCTTGTGTATCTTTAAACTGGCTACCATGGAATTATCAGAGTCCCTGACATCAAGAAACATTATTCTAATTGAAAAATGTTAAAGAGATCAGCAAATAGTAAAAAGAAAATTATGAAAGGTTGCATATGGTTATGTGCTAACTTCTGTGGCATTCAAACTTTCTGTCACAGAAACTCAGGAAAAGATATTAGGGGTATATCACTACCCAAAGAGTAGAGAGATCACTCACTGCCTGTAAGGTTGAGATAAGGAAGAAGAAATCACTGGTCAAAAGATCAGTGCAAATCAAGCAATGTATACAGATGTGGGGAGTTGGTAAGAGCTCCTGTAGGAGAGAGAACCTAATATAATGAAAACATCTTCAAAAAGCAAAGATGGCATCAGATTGTGGAGAATCAACAAAAACATGCAGTTCAATTAGGACTGGTACAAAGACTGCATAAGGTTCCTAAGTGAGGAAATAAATTAATGAAAGCATTAATAAAATAATCTAAGCCATGAACAGAGATTTTCCAAATCTCTAAATTCAACTTTTAGTCTAGTCACAGAATCATCGTGTAAATTAGATTGTGATATTCCTGGAACTAACTTCAGGGTCAGTCATGCATAGGATTTTTGCATTAAGATATTTTGATTATTATTTTTGCTTTCAATTAGTTTAAAACAAGCTATGCATTTATTCATATCACACACTCTTAATGTAACACTATGATTTGGAGATGTTACTGATGTAGTTGCCCATTTTTGTGCTGCAACTTGAATGCAAATCCAGGGCTTTCTGCTGAGTTCAAAACTATAGCTTATGTCAATACTGTCAGTGGTTCTTTAAGCTGGGAATTTATAGGTGCAACATGTATCCAACAGATTGGGAATGACTTCCATACAAGGACAACTGTAAATTACGATGCTATTAATTCAAGCATATTAATATAAAATAACATTTATATAAATTTGCTATTCTTCACCAAAAAGGTGAGATAGTAGCTTAAGGTAAGGAGTTAAGTCTTACCCATATTTCTCCTTGTCTAGGTACTGTTTTTAGACTCACCTAAATTACCGTCTTTCCATATGCTACATGAGTTTTTGTGCATGTCCACAGTTACGGTTGAAGTTTTTATTAATTTTATTAATAAGATGGAAGTTCAGTGTCTGCTGAAAAAATGTCTGTCAGTAGTTTCTTGACTTTCTGTTCTTTTGGAAAACCCATTTTACTTTTAGATAATCAACATGCTTTTCAGTTCTGTGAGAACCACAGCAATCAGAGTTTTTATGAGTCTCCACTCTGATACCATTTTTGCTTTCTAAAGAAGTTATCACTATTGAGGAATTCTTTTTCTAAATCCAGACTGCATCTACTTGAAACCTATCTGCCTTTATTATTTGATATAAACTGAATCTATTTTACACTCTTCTTTTATCTTGATGGATGACAACCTCCACTTTGAAGTCCAAATTTAAAAACCAATTGTCCAGCAAGCAGAAATATCCCAAACTATACTTACAGGATATTATCAAACTTTTTTCTGATTTTTAGAGATTTGTTTTGTAGCCAATACAACAAAATAAAAAGTTTTTCATGTTTCTGGAAGGCACAAATTTGTAAAATGTGAAATAATTTGGAGTCAAATATGAAGCTAGTCACAGCTGACCCTTTAATAAAAGACTGATTCACCCACCAACTTGCTAACAACTCATAAAATTTCTTCAGATACTACAAACCACCCAAATGCTAATCAAGAGTGACCTATGTATTTAAACTGAAATGAAAATGGCAATTTATCTCCCATGTTTATTATAAAAAAAACACTCAAGAACCTGTTTCATGGATTTAGTTATCAAATGTTTATTACTAAGTAACTACCATGTGCCATCCACTTTGACTAAAAGTACCTCTAATAGACATATGCTAAGCCAAGAGCATCCCCAGAATTACTTCTCTAAAATCACAATTTCCAAAACATATACTCAGCAAAAAGAATAAGTTGAAGACAAATGGGATCAATGCAAAAGGTTGTAATTTGGTAAAAGGTGGGAAGATTTCCTCTTAATTTTTAAAGTAATCCAGTCCATCATTTCACTTCTTAGAACCCCTGTTCTTTCCAGGAACCAGGACATATTCCACATCTTACCAACTAAAGCAGTTTTAAGCCACGTAGGAGCGGTAGCATACATCTAAAAAAATCACTTGAATTTTAAGATATTTACAGTTCTTATTTTGTGAAAAAACATGGAAATTCCTGTGGCACATATAAAGCATATGGATTCATCCATTTGACACTTTGCCCACTTAACAAGTTTTTACTTCATTTTAGGTATTACAAGCAAGTTGCTCTTGAAGCTCATTGTTAATTGGTCCACTTTAAAATGAAGTTGTGCTCTGTTCCTTATAGCTGACTCTCTATTTGAAATGCATTAACATTCATTTTTAAATGCTTAATCATGTAAAATTGTATTTCAAATTCAATAATTTAGGCTGGAAAGTTTCTAGTTGATGAAAATGTCAAACAGAAAAAGATAAGAATGTTTAATTAGTGAAGTGCCTTAACATTTTTGAACACTTACTGCCAGAACTCTGATTTATTCAATACAGAAAGAAAGGGGAATTTCTAAATGTGTGATTCTCCATGACCAACGTAGAGCCTGCCCTTCCTCAGTTGTCTTTTTGAGCCTCTTCTCTGTGAAGGTTCATTCCTCTCCTCTGTTTTGCTTGCACTGATTACATGTTTAAAAACTAATCTAAGCAATGGAAGAAAGAAGTAGAAACTGGCTTCACTACTGCAAATAACTGAGTATGTGATGCTGAATAAACATGTTTTCACTATTCTGTCCAGATACCCTTTCAATAAAAGTATCAAATGATCTCTTAGATGCAATGCCACTCTAAGTTCTCTTGAGAAACAATAGCAATAATAAATACGTACATACTAGAATAAGAGAGAGAGTAACTGAACACCTGCATGATACTTTTCAAGAACCTTGTAGTCTAGGATAATAATACAAAGGAGAAGCTGTGATGCCAATAAAGAAAGCAGTAAAACGTGGAATATGGTAGACTTACTTAACAAAAGTACCCTGACTCTATTTTCCCAGCTCATAAATCTAATACATAATATTTAATATCTAATACATAATATTTGATATCTAATATCTGCATTCAGACTTCTAAGCCACTAGAAATTTCTACCTAAATATTCAGAAACATTAAATTAATTCCTTTAAAACATATCATTTTAACTTTCCCTAAAAATCTCTAATTTGAGGTTTTGTTTCCTGGTTTTTTTCCTGCTCCAAGATCTTGGCTCTTGGCAATCCTAGCCTTCCAATTCCCCACACTGGAAGATTAATGGGCTTACCTGAGTAGCACCTCTCCTTCAGTCTCCAACTCCAATCAGTTAACAAGGTCATCCAAACCAATTTGCAACTACTTCTCTAAACTCTTTCTCTTCTTCCAATACTTATTTGTGTTTATCATCTTGGCTCAAGATATTTCTTTATAAGTTTGCTTTTCATCCATATTCAGCCTCAGTCCCATGAAATCAAGGATGGTGCTTTCTTAAAATTGTGTCTTCATCACTTTGTAGAATGCTTGGCAACAGCGGCAGATACTCCATGAACTGAGTTCTGCTCTTAGTAATTAGTTGATAAGCAAATATTTACTAACATCCTTGTGAACTGATACTTTCTAAAGTTATACATTTTTAAACTTTCAAGGGTAGAAGTAGCATTCTAGAACAATAGAATTACATAATTATTCTAATATATATTATTTTTTACATCTGAGTAATCTGCTCTCAACAACTGATATATATTCTTAATTTTTAAAGTAATCCAGTCCATCATTTCACTTCTTAGAACCCTTGTTCTTTCCAGTAACCAAGACACATTTCACATCTTACCAACTAAAGCAGTTTTAAGCATATAGTTAAAGCATTTTCTTAAATGCTTTCTCCATAATCCTTTTCTCTAAGCTATGATCATACTATTTCTCATCTTTGGAAACACAGAAAGTGTAGGAGCTAATGGACATCATCCATATAAAAGTGGATTTAAACCAGCCAATGCCCTACAAATGGGCATTCTTCACTTGCCAGGACAATACATTTTGTGTTAAGCTCTATTGGGGCTTCTTCTTTCACAGATTAACACCTAAAGGAGGTAATAGACTGCAAGAACATGTGGCATTATGCTTGGAATGTTTCTCTGCCTAATTGGCCTGAATTTATGTCTGCATAATAACCCTGTATATATTTTCAGACTCCAGTAACATTAAAATAAGACTGAGCAATATTCCTGCTTTGTGTTATGGGGATCTTTACAGCATGAGCATGTTGCACACAAACGCATGGGGTATGCACAGATGTTTGCATTCATTTATACTTTCTCAGGGTAGCAGCAACAATGTGGATGCATTTTGAACAGCATCATTAAGAATTATACTTGGGCTCACTTTATTTGATCAAAAGGAAATGTGTTTCTTCCTCCTTTCAGTTCACTTTAGAAGTCAACAATTAAGTTGGTCAATAGGTAAGTATCTCTTACTCTCCAAGATCTTTTCCCAAATTATTATTATGTTTGCTTTTATATTCTAGTCTCTGGGTTCTCTGCTATTTTATATTTTAAATAGCTCATCAGCTCTAAGAGCAGAACATTACTGCTGCTCAGGGTCTGATACTTTTTTCTCACTGCCTGGTTACTTGAATTAATGCTATAATATTTGGTGTGCCATTACATTATTCCAGAACAATCTTTCCACTGCTATGAGTACCAGTGGAGAACAATTTGTCAATAATATTGTACTTTCCTGATTCAATAAGTGGTTAATTTGTTCCAGTGAGCAAACTTGCATGACTTTCTTATTATGAAAATAAATGAAATAAGGAATTCACCTGGCTTTCCAAATTCTACTACAAGATTTGTTTTGGATTTTAGAAGACATAAAGAGAAGCATAGAGGCAGAAACTTTGGCAAGTAATACACAAGCACTGATGACATCTCAGCTTGCAGCTGGTAAAGAATTTGGTCACCCTGCTTTCTGATCTACTATGCTTCTCGCAATACAATATTTAATTCACAACGTTTTGTGAATAAACTAGAAAAAATCAGAGCCCATCCTTTATAGGTAGGTTCATTGTGGGGGCTCCTTGAATATGCTCCATCTTAAAATAGCCTTTCTATACCAACATTTTTAAATCTTTTAATGCATCTAGAGACAGGGATATCACAAAATAAGATTCATTTCATATTTTCCCCCTATAAAACCTATCCCAAGCACAGACTGATATAGCCACAGCTGTCTATTTGGTCACATAACATGCTTTTAAAATTGTTTAAATTCAGAGTTTTTCTAACTAGTACAGACTTCCCTTGGCTCAAACTTTATATGGTTCTTCATGGGTCAAAATTTAGGTTTTTTTTAAACTAGTGTTAATTTTCTATTTTTTAAAAATTCTGTATCATTTCAATCCTTTTTTTAATTTTTAAAATAAAAATTTTTGGGTTTTTTTACTTGTTTTTTTTTTAAGTTTTTCCTATTTTTTTTTTAATTTAAGTTTTCCTACTTTGTCTCCAGTTCTTATTACAAATCTGGCTGAAAGGAGTCAGCAGTGCCCATACCACAGCCTGAATTTTAGGCTGTTTGTAACCCATCTTCCCCTAGGTCAATGAGTCTACTGTTGTTAGTTTCCTACTCTTGAAATGTTTCAGATATAGGCAAAATGTAGACACGTTTTCTGCCACAGTGTAACACATTATTCTCTAGTCTAGCAGTAGAGTCTCAAAAGAAATCTCAGCCTGACTTTTACTCTCCACTTTCCTATAAGGATTCTGGTCTTCTGACCTCTAAGCAGAATTATTCATAAAACTTAGCTTATAGCATTTGAAGTCTTCTTTAGCTGGCACTGCCAAAAGTTTCCAAGCTAATTCCATGAACCAGTTACAATGGCTTCTGAACCATATAGTCAGGTACAGTAATAGCAACCATTCCACTTCTCTGATAGCATTTTTTTGTATTAATCACCTTTCTAGATGCCAAGTCCCAATACTCAGCACCCATAATTTAAAAGTGGAAAGATTTAATTTGTTCATTTTCAATGAGTGATCAGTTGGCTCCAAGGTAGAGACATCATGGTGGAAGGGCTTGGTGGAAGACTGCTGTATAGTTCATGCTGGCTGAGAAACAGAAAGGGGAAGGATGCCAGTGGGGAAGGGGTGAAGGACTCTGGTCCTAGACCCCAAGGCAACATCTCCAAGTCCCAGTAAGACATAATTAGATATAAGTCCCCCACCACACCTCCGGGCAGGCTACCAAAGCCACTCAAATTGAATATCTACCCTAAGTGCCACCCTGGTTAAATACCTAAAAGGAAGAACTCTTTGGTCTTAAAACAATTTAAGCAAATACTGTAAGTGATATTTTGGAGGTTTCCAAAATGTTCCTGCTCATAGTGATGGTCGTTTCTTCAGTTATTATTTTTAAACTCTTATTTTGGTCTTTATATCTCCTATTTAGGTCTTTGAATTTCTGACCTTTTAGATTCCATTAAAATAGTTCTTCACTCTATCCCATTACCCATGGTCAGAATATTTGAGTACTAACCACTTTTCTTTTGGGCTCCAAAGTATTGCCACATTGAGGGATTATAAGGAACTTTTCTTAACTTCCAACTCTAGTTGTTGTGACCTATTGCTTTTTCTGGACACTAGTTGCTACCACTTGCCTAACCAAGACAAGGAATCACTTTACTGCCCAAAAAGTACAATTCTCATGACCTGGTTGAAACTACTGTTACTAAATCTATTAGCTTCAGGCTTGTGCCACTATAAGAGGCAATTGACAGTTTCCCCTTAGGCAGAAAATAAAATGATGTAGAAAATGTAGTCTAAAGAACACAAAGTTAGTATGAATTCAGTCCAACCTTCCATAATATTTTCATTAAAAAATGAAGGTGAGTAGTAAAATAGATCATAAAGATGATCTTGAAGTTGAAAGTTTTGTTAAATAGATTCTATTTCTTTATAATAAAACATTTAACCAGGCCAACCCTAGCACTTGAGAGGGTGATGCAGGAAAATATCTGGGAACTCAAGGCTAGCCTGAGCTCCATGGCAAGACTCTGTCTCAAAATCAATAAGACAGCAAAGATCTATTCCTTTTTTTAAAAAGCTCCAAACATTTTGCTAGTACTTGGCATATATAATCTTTCAGCTACATTCAAAAGCTGATTTTTAGGTTTACGATCTACAGTTTTACAGATGAGGAAACTGCAAATTTTGACCACATTGGTTTGTCATCTGCACTTCCACTATCGGGTACTAGCTCCTTAAAATTTAAATAATACAAAAAGTATTATTTTTATTAAAAAGGATCTTGTTTCATTTAAAGGGCTAGTTCTTAACTAGGGACAACTTTTGTATTTCTTGCCCAATGCAATAGCAAAACTTGAAACTTTACTCCATGTTGATATGAACATTTATACTAGTAGTAGTAGTAGGAAGAATTTGAAGGTACTTGAACTGAAGTTCTTAAAATTACTCTGCAGCTGAGTTGAGGAAAACAGGGAAAAGGGATGAATGCAAATACCATCTTCCTAGTTGGAATCCATCTGGCTACAGCCTCAAAGAGGTCTCTCTCACAGGCATTTTTGTGTATTTTACAGAGCATTAATTGCTATGGACCTCTCCTTGCCATTGTCTTCCACAGCGATGTACTTCCGGATGTCCTCCTTACACTTTTAGGCTCTGGATTCTTTAGTCTTTCTTCTCATAGACTTTGAGGCTCCATTACCATCTAGAAGTTGGAGAAGTCCCTGCAGCATGACTCTAGATTATTGACAAGCAAGCTCTTTCTCCCGACTATCCTGGTCATTGGGAGACATACTTTTATAATTCATGGATTGTAGGAATACAGTGTAATCACAAAAAGTGTAGACTGCTGCCACAACCCACTTTCACTCTAGATCTCTGGACTAGTGTCAGACCATTATTTATAGTCACTCCAATACCAAGGTCACATACCCACTCTCTAAGTGGTCTCCTCCAAGCCCTTCCAATTAGTCTTAATGTAAGAGAACAGTGCAGAGAACTAAAATTCTGCAATCTTCAACCACTCCCAGTCTATATAATGACAATTTTTAGTCATACGTAGATGAGAGCAGTGGTTCCACTTCATGAATCTCATCTCCCAGTGGGTGGAGACATCAAAGCTGGACCTAGGCTGTCACTGAGAGGAAATATCCCCTCTTCCATATGCTAGTGGAAGAGATAGATTTAAATTTGTTTAAAGAGATAGGCAAGAAAGTGTACGCTGGGAATTTCATCCCATGGTGAGGCATCAGAACATCATTTGGAGTCTGGTAGGGCCCTGCACAACATCCCCCATCATCAGAGGATCCCAGTAAGGTCCCTTCTGGCCTAGTTGGGCCCTGCCCAGTGACCCCTGAGTGGCCCAGAGCAGCTTGTGCTCCACTTCACAAACCAAAAGTGAGTGCTGAGAGTTACATCCCACAGTGGGGCATTGAAACATCACGCAGAGCCTGGTAAGGCCCCCACTCAGCATCTCCCATCATTAAAAGACCCCCAGGAAAGTCCGTCCTGGTCTAGTTTAGCTCCGCCCAATGACCCTCAAGTGGCCTGGAGCCACCTGAGCTCTGCCTGTGAGCTGAAAGCATGCACAGTGGTCTCCACCCAGCCTTGCAGGCATGGCACATTGCTCAGAGCCTAGTAGCTGGGAGTCACCTGATAAGGCCTGTCTAGTTACCTCTCTCAACTGGGGAAACTCCCTGCAGTAGGGATAGATATTCTCAACCCAAGAAATGATTGAGACATTGCCTTCAGGTTCCTTAAGGGAATACAGAAAAATGACAACATGAAAGAGCAAAATGCAATCTAAAACATCCAGCACATCCCAAGCAAGCCTAGGAGACATGGACATAAAAAAAAAAGGTAAGCCATATACCTGAAACCCCTGAAATGATAGCAACCAAAGTAAAGAAACAGCTTTAGGAAACTATGAAAGAACTCAGATCAGAAATAATCTCCCAGGTAAAAGAAAAAATGATAAATGTAATGAAAGAAATGCTGAATACATCTAAAGAATACATAGTTAAAAAATTAGAGTAACACTGCAAAAAGAAGGAAACCTTGAATGAACAATATAAGAAACAAACAGAATGCATGAAGCAGATTCAAAGAGATATACGGGAAATCAAAAATTGCATCAAAAGTTGGCAAAACTGCCTCAATGAAAGTGAAGATAGACTTTCAGATCTGGAAAACAAGATTGTAGCTAGTGAATAGGAAAGGAAAGATCTTTTAAAAATAGAAAGGAATCAGGAAATAACAATTCAACAACTTCAAGATAATGCAGAGAAAAACAACATAAGATTGATTGGTATAAACTAAAATAAGGTGACAATACAAATGATATCAAAAGACTATTTACAGAAGTAATAGATGAAAATTTCCCAAACATGAGAATGGAAACAGACATACAGATAAGCGAAGCATGTAGAACTCCAAATAGCCATACCAAAATAAAACTACATCCTGACATATAATAATCACCATCCCAGAAATCCAACCTAAGAACAGATTATTAAAATCTGTTAAAGAGAAAAGACATGTCACCTATAAATGAAAACCTACCAGAATCACAGCAGACTTTTCAACACAAACAATGAAGTCAAGAAGAGCATGGAGTTAAAGTATTTCAGATACTAAAGGAAAATTACTTCCAACCCAGACTGATGTACCCTGCAAAACTATCCTTCAAAATGGATGGAGAAATGATACTTCCATGACAAAGAAAAGCTAAAGAACTTCATGACCACCAAACCGACCCTGCAAAGAATACTTAAAGACATTCTAGATAGACAAGGGAAAAAAAACAACTAATCAAGGCAAACAATTAGACAGAGGGGAAAGGTAAAGGGCCAACAGCAGAAAGACAACATGACAAAATTAAACAAATATATAGCAATTATAATCATTAATGTAAATGGTCGCAATGCACCAATTAAAAGAAACAGTCTGGCAGAATGGATCAAGAAACTATATCCAACCCTACGCTGCTTACAGGAAACCCATCTAACCCAAAAGGAAACTAATAGACTAAAAGTCAAAAGATGAAAAACAATACTCTATGCAACAGGAACAACAGCAGCAGCAGCAGCAGGGTAGCTATTCTGTTTGCAGACAATGTGAACTTCAAACCAAAAATGATTGAAAGAGATAAAGAAGGTTACTACATACTAGTTAGGGGAAAACTTCAAGAGAAAGAGACAACAATCTTAAATATATATGCACCAAATTTTGGAGTACCCAGCTATACAAAACAAATATTAACAGAAGTAAAATCAAATAAACAATAACACAATCATAATGGGAGACCTTATACCTCAATGACACAAAGAGGCAGATCAACTAGACAGAAAATCAGCCAAGAAATAACAGAATTGAGTCACACCTGTGAACAAATGGACTTAGTGGACATATACAGAGTGTTCCACCTAACAACATCAGAATATACATTTTTTTCAGCAGCACATGGGACATTATCTAAAATAGGCCATATACTAGCCCACAGAAAATGCTTAAATAAATGTAAAAGAATTGAAATTATCCCATGCATGTTATCACATCACAATTCCATTAAACTAGAAACTAATGACAAAATAAACTACAAAAACTCCACAAACACATGGAAATTAAATAATAAACTTCTGAACAATCAGTGAGTCACAGAGGAAACTAAAGATGAAAATTAAAAATATCTGAAAACAAATGAAAATACAAATGCAACTTACTGGAACTTGTGGAATGCAATGAAAGCAGTTCTCAGAGGAAAATTTGTTGCAGTGAATTCCCACATCAGGAAAACAGAAAAAACACAAATAAAAAACCTGATGCTACAGCTCAAACATCTAGAAAAAGAACAGCAAGTCAAGCCCAAAGCCAAAAGAAGGGAGGAAATTATAAAGATCAGAATGGAAATCAGCACAATAGAGGCTAAAAAATAATACATAAAATCAATGAATCAAAGAGCTATTTCTTTAAAAGAATAAATAAAATTGATAAGCTCTATCTGACCTTAAAAAAAGAAAGAAGAAAATCAAAATTTTTCAATAAGGAATGAAAAGAGTGAAATCACTATAGACCCTGTGAAAATACAGAAGACCTTTGAAAACCTCTACTCTCACAAGTTTGATAACACAGAAGAAATGGACAGATTCCTAGAAACATATGAACTACCAAAGTTGGATCAAGAAGATGTAAAACTGCAGAATAACCCAATTTTAATTAATGACATTGAAAATGTAATTAAAACGTTACCAACAAAGAAAAGCCCAGGTCCTGTTGTACTCACTGTGGAATTGTACAAGAAATTCAAGGAAGACTTCATGCTAACACTCTTCAAACTATTCAATAAAATTGAAAAGAAATCAATTCTCCCTAACTCATTCCTGGAAGCAAGTATTACTCTAATACCAAAACCAAAGAAAGACCCAACCAAAAAAAGAACTACAGGCCAGTTTCCCTAATGAACATAGATGCAAAAATTCTCAGTAAAATTCTGGCAAACAGAATGCAGCAAATCAAGAAGATTATACACCACAACCAAGTGGGATTCATCCCGGGAATACAGGGATGGTTTAACATATGCAAATCAATAAATGTAATCCACCATATCAATAGAACCAAAAATAAGAATCACATCCTCATTTCCACAGATGCAGAAAAAGCTTTTGATAAGGTCCAACACTCATTCATGATAAGAACCTTACAGAAAATCAGAATCGATGATTTTTACCTCAATATGATAAAAGCCATCTATGACAAACCAACAGCCAGCATCATATTAAACAGCCAAAAACTGAAAGTCTTTACTCTAAAATCATGAACAAGTCAAGGATGTCCATTATCACCACTCCTGTTCACCACTCCAGCTAGTGCTGGAGATACTAGCCAGACAAATTAGACAAAAGAGAGAAATAAAGGAGTAAGCATAGGAAAAAAAGAAGTTAAATTATCATTATTTGCAGATGACATGATACTCTACATAGAAGACACCCAAAACTCCATTGAAAGTCTCCTAGGTATAATAAATAAATTCAGTAATGTAGATGGATACAAAGTCAACACTCAAAAATCAATAGCATTTCTATACACAAACAATAAACTCACTGAGATAGTAATAAAGGAACACTTCACACTAGTATTCAAAAAAAATGAAATACTTAGGAATCAATCTAACAAAGGAAGTAAAAGTTCTATTCAGTGAAAATTACAGTACTCTGAAAAAAGAAATTGAAGAGGATTTCAGAAAATGGAAAGACATTCCTTGTTCATGGATAGGAAGAACAAATATTGTGAAAATGGCCATTCTCCCAAAATTGTTATACAGATTTGATGCAATTCCAATCAAAATACCATTAGCATACTGCACAGATCTAGAGAAATTGTTCCTAAAATTGATCTGGAACCAGAAAAGACCAAGAATAGCAAAGGCAACAAAGGTAAGACAAGAGGCATCACAATCCCTGACTTGAAATTTTAATACAAAGTTGCTGTAATAAAATCAGCATGGTACTGGAATAAAAACAGACCTGAAGATCAATGGAATAGATTAGAAGATACAACTACAACTACAAACACCCTGAGAAAACTTATCTTTGACAAAGGAGTCAAACACATTCACTGGAAGAAATATAGCCTCTTTAATAAGTGGTGCTGGAAAAACTGGCTCTTCATATGCCAACAACCAAAACTAGACCATGGTTATCACCATGTACTAAACTAAAGTTAAAATGGATCAAAGATCTAAATATTAAAACAGAAACACTAAATCTGCTGGAAGACAAGGTAGGTAGAAATCTTCACGATATAGGGGTAGGTAGAGAATTCATGAACAAAAAATCAAACTGCATGGGAAATATTTCCCAGAATCAATAACTGGGATCTCATCTTATTAAAAATGTTTTTTCATGTCAAAAGAAATCTCCAGCAGAGTAAGAATAAAATCCATAATTTTGAAAAAATCTTAGTCAACTGTCCCTCAGACATGGACTTACTTCTGTCTAGAACATATAAAGAATTAAAAAATATCAGACCCCCAAAATTCAAAGACCCAGTCCAAAAATGGGCATCTGAGATGGGCACAGTTCTCAGATGAACAAATACAAATGGCAAATAAATACATGAAAAAATATTCATCATCATTGGTCATTAGAGAAATGCAAGTTAAAACCACACTGAGATTTCATCTCACTCTAGAAAGAATGGCCAGGATCAAGAAAACTACTAACAACAAATGCAAGAGAGGCTGTGGAGAAAAAGGAACTCTTCTGCACTGTTGATGGGAATGTAGACTGGTGCAACCACTGTGGAGGTCAGTCTCAAGGTTCCTCAAAAAGCTGGGATTGGAAGTCCCATTTGACCCAGCTATTCCACTTCTGGGCATATTTGCAGATGAACTGAAAACATCATATCACTGTGATACATGTGCACTCATGTTTATAGCAGCACAATTTGTAATCGCCAGATCTTGGAAACAATCTAAATGCCCATCAACTGAGGAATGGATAAAAAAGATGTGTACTTTTATATAATGGAGTACTACTCAGCTATAAAGAATGATGACATTGAGATTTTTATAGGCAAATGGATACAACTTGAGACCATATTCATAAGTGAAATAAATCAAACTCATATGTGTAAATACCATACTGTCTCCCTAGTGTAAGAAATGATAAGAGTACATAAAATACAAAATCCTCAATAAATACTGTGAAAGGGTAAGAATCTGCTTAAAAGAGAAAGATTATATCTCAGGAAAAAAAGAGAGAAACAAGAAAGGGAAAATAAAAAATATCTAAATTTGTATAAACACAGTTAAGATAGCTAAGATGATTGTGCCACAAATTCTATTAGTTCTTGGAACAAAATAGTTAGCATTCATAGGTTGGATCAGTTTTGCATGTTTGTGTCTGGCGATCTGAGGAACTCTTTTGAAGATCACTATGTAAAATAACAACCTTAGTTACATTCTTGCCACCTTGCTTTGAAGGCCTATATTGTCATTGTTTTGGGCTCCTTGCTATTGTTATTTATTTGCCTTTTTTGTCTCTTGTTTTCTAGCAATTTGTTTTCTTTTGTTTTGTTTTTCCCTCTAATGCAGAAAAGATAGATGTACATGTAGAGCATTATACATGACTAGAACTTCTAAATGGTTTACAAGAATCAATTGCATTATACATGATGATATGAACAGCTACTTAGAAGAAAAAGAGACGTTATGGTATCCATTGCTGATTTCCTATCATCATGCTGTGAAATCCAGTAATGATTTTGTTCTTTGTTTAGAATGGTTTTATTCTGTTTTCTATTATTTAATTTCAACATACATGAAGGTATGGACAGCTATTTTGAAGAGAACTAAAGACATTATGGTAGCCATTGTTGATTTTCCTATTGTCTGATTTTGAAAGCCTGTAATGCTTTCATTATTCTGTTTTGATCAGTTTTATACTATTTTCTTTTGTATGATTCATTGTGTGTGAAGATACAGACAGCTATTTAGAAGGAAAGAAGAGATTTTATAGTAGCCAATGTTGATCGCCTGTTGTCTTGCTTTGACATCTGTGTCACATTGTTTTCTTCTGATCTGCTTCGTTCTGTTTTGTTATCGTTTGTTTTACCCTTTTTAAAATAAAACAAAGGAGAGAGAGATAGGCAAATGTGCTTAAAGATGCCACCAGCTTCTCAGTGGTGTTGGCTGAGGCAGAGACAGTGAGGGTAAAAGCGTGTCAATTACTATTCAAGAGTTAGGCTCATCGGAGGAAGGAGCACTTTTCACCACAACTTAGAATAACTTGCAGCAAAATACTCATTATAAGAATAAAAAACTTATTTTTGCAATACTAAAGTACAAGTAATGAGACTACTTCTCTGTCACAGCTGTTTCTTGGGAGGTAGACCCTCACCCCATTTTAGGAGAGGCCATCTAAGTATTTCTTAGGTCACCTAAGGTTAATAAAGACAGCATCTCCACCTATCTAGAAGAGGACTTTTGCAGAAAGAGGAAGTATTTGAGTGACTTGAAGAGTATAGTTCATGTGGAAAATTGATGATCTGAGGTAAGAGTTAATTAAGAGGTGGAAGATGCATCTGTGAAGAGAACTTTTAGGAAAATCTAGGTCTTGACGAGACTTTAATTCTATCAAACAATAGAGAGTCCAGATTAGCTGAAATTATAATCATGAAATATATTAAATTATAAGTTGTTGCGTGTAGTATGTTGTAGGTTGTATTATATGTATAACTCTTTTCTGAGAATGCCTTAACCCTTCAATTCTAACCCAGTGAACTGATACAGAGCATGCTCATTGCATGAGGAAAAAAATGTTCCATCCCAGTTTTTTTTTTTTTGGACCCCTTGAAGAAAGTGTTCATATTTGGTAAACCACAATGCACAATTTCTGGTAGCCTCTAACTGCACTCAGTAAAAATTCATGGCCTTGGAAATGTGAAAGAGCAGGGAAAAGTGCAAGATAGCAAACACAAATCTGATCACTATTAGCAAATGCAGTTGCTAAAACACAAGAAACTAGTTGGCCTTTATTCAAACCCATGCATCACAATTTCAGTATGACATTTCCATTGTGATTTGACTTTATCATAAACTAAAAGACTTCAATTATATCAGTGTAAGTACAGTTCTTTGGGGCCAGCTCTCTCCAACATAATGGAGGAGTGCAACGCCCTCTTTTCCTCTTGGAGATGACAGAAACTTAAGCCATATACTATCAGTCTACACTAATAGCATAAAAGAGTTCCTGTAAAATAAAGAAGGCTGGGTGACTCAATACATTAAATTGGACCATTGGTTAAAATTATTTGAGAATTCCAGAGAGTTTTCTTCTGTTTTTTTACCTCTAGAGTCTATAAAACTGATTCCTTAGCCCCTTTTCCCAATTACAATTTTATCACCCTGCTTTTATTCAAATAACCACATGCCACAGTGCTATAGCAGCCTTTCTCAGACGAAGGGCTGTTTATCTTTGAGGGTGACACACTCTGAGCTCGTGAGTCATGATTGGTAGCACAGCACAGATGGACAGGAAATTGTGTGCCTTCCCCGGCACATTGCTCATATATTTTATTACCGAACATAAAACTCAAAGGGTATGTTTGGGGCAAAGAAACTTGGATGTCTTGGAAATTCAAAATTCCTGTACCCTTCACAGGATGAATAAGTTACCTAATAAATCTTCATCTTTTACCTCTGTCCCTCCAACAGGGAACAAGAGAGAGCTCTTTGTTTTATGGTACTTGACTCATAGTAACTTTATCAAAGAAAAATTTCCCTCACTACCATTTTCTTCAAGCAGAGAAAAACTCTGAAAGATCACTAGAGGTGATCCTAGTTGTCAAAAGTAGCTGTCTATGGCTTTCTTCTGACACAGAAGTTCACATTCAGCACATAACTCTTCTTTAACACAAACCATCCTTTGGCAGAGTTCCCTGATGCTGGCTCTGCACTGGGGGTGCAAAGGAAATGCAATTTGTCTTAGTTGTTTTTGTTTCCTTACCTAATGCAATTTCAGGAACAAGAATGTCTTATTTTTTTTTCAACCACTTAATTTTATTAGAGTATTTTGCTGACATCTTTCTTATAGCATTCTTATTTACCTTAATATACAACTGCCTACCTCTTTGTGTTTGTATGCGTGTGTGTGTATGTGCATTTATGTGTAAGTATATGGCCCCAAAGAGGCAAGCACATTTCAATGAATGTTCAAGATCAAGCAAAACAGTAGTGTATTCTTGAAAAGCATATGTACCAAGACAGTTATAACTTTGCGATAGCCAAATATTTAATAAACCCTAACTGTAACTGTAAGAAGATATATGTGTGTCTACATATAGAGACATACACATGTGAATGTATATATAATCCTAAATATTATGTAATACTTTTTTTTTTTGTACTGGGGATCGAACTCATGACCTTGTGCTTGCCAGGCAGGCGCTTATGCTACTAAGCTAAATGCCCTATCCTATCATGTAATACTTTTGCCAACATGGTATAAAACTCAAGAAAGGAATAGGACTTAAAAATGTCAGTTCAGATTACCTAAATATATTGCTACACATTTGCCACAGCCAACAGTAAACTTAGATTTATATATCCAAATCCCTATATAAAACTCAAGTCTGCTTTACTTTCTTACAATCCTAACAACCTTCTAATCAACCATAAGAAAAGATCTGATTAAACTATATTGACGAATATTCTGACTTTAGAAGATCCTCAATAAGTAAATATTTTATATTTTATTAATCACAATAACATTTTATGCATTTGAGTAATGCAAACAGAATTCTATGAGAGACAGCCTTGCAAGGACAGACAATTATATTAGCTTATTTTCTGTTGCTATAACCAAACACTTAAGGCTGTGTAACTTGTAAAGGAAATAGCTTGCATTAGCTCAGAGTTCTGGAAATCAAAGAGTATGTCATCAAATGCCATTTCCTTTTGGTGGGAACCTCATGGTAGATGACATCACAATGGTGGAAATAAGTATCAAATAGATCAAATAGACCATGTGTCCAGACAGTAAGCCAGAGGCCAAGAGTTAGCCTTGATCTTTTTATAACTCACTCTCTCAGGAACTAATTATGATTCCACAAGAATTACCTTAATCGCTTCTCAAGGCAACATGCTCACTGGCCTAATCTTGTACTAAGCCCAATTTCCACCACGTTCTCAATTTTACCAAACTGAAGATCGAGCTTCCAACACATTGACTTTTGGAAGCACACCCTCAAACCACATATAAACTATAGCAACAATGTAGCTTGTATGCTTTAGAACGTTTCCTCAGTGTGCATGTGTTTGTACGCATGCACATACATACACACACAGAAAAATGAAAAACAAAGCAACAAAACACCTTCATAAGCCCCTAACACCTCCAAAACTGAACTAATGGACAGCGATGGGGAGATAATAAAAAACCAAAGGAGTGAATTATATGAGGGAATAAAAAACAGAACAATAAGGTATTCAGTGAGCTTAAAGATGTTGTAACTAAACAGATAATGTACTTAAAACAATCAACAAGTGTGAAGATATAAAACACTACCTGAGCTAAACAAAATGATTCAAAAAATGAAAATTCAATTTATCAAAGAAACAGAGTCCATGAAAAAGGTACAAACAGAAACCCAGGAGATAAATATTTTATTGAAAGTATGAGCAGCAGAAATGATCAATCTGAGAAGAAAGTATCAGAACCAGAAAATAGAGCAGATATACAGTATCAGAACCATAAAATAGAGCAGATATACAGGACTATATACCAGAAGAGACATTAAAAACAACAATAGATCATAAGAAATTGATTCAGCAGCTACTAGCTGACACAAAGACAACCTAAAGAATAAGGGGAATTAGAGAAAAATAGAATATGTCACAAACAGCATAAAAATATGCTTATAGAAATCACAGCAGAAAACTTTCCAAGTATGATGAAAAACTTCAAAACACAGTTAAATGAGGCATATGGAACCCGAAATAGCCACCACCACAAATGAATTTCTCCATGACATGTTATCATCAGAATTCCAGAAATCGAACACAAGAACAGAATTTTAAAAGCTGTCAGAAAAAAAGCAACAAGGTAAATTTGGTAAAGTCACTGCAAATTTCTAAATAAAAATCTTTAAGAGTTTGGCAGGAAGATTTTCAAGCCCTAATAAAAAACAACTTTAATATAGGTTAATATATCCCACAACACTATTTTCCAAAATTGATGGGGAAATTGGATTCTTCCACAAAAAGAGTACATTAGGAAATTCATGACGATCAAACCAGCACTATAATATTAAATACTCAAAAATATCCTATAGAGAGACAATGAAGATATCAATGGCAAAGAGCCTACTAGAATAAATACAGCAAGCAGTGTGAGTGGTTAAGCAGAAGACAACAACATAGAAATCATCAATAGTAAAGTAACACAAAGACAGGAATCAGTTAATATCTTTTAGTATTATCTCCCCACGTACATGGTCTCAACTCCACACTCAAGAAAAATAGATTGACAAAAAGAAAGAAACAATGAAACTCAACAGTATGTTACATACAAGACATACAACCTTTAAAGAAGCCCACAGGCTAAAAAACCGAGGATGGAAAGCAATTTTGCAAGCAACAGTAACCTGAAAACAAACAGGAATAAATGAAAACTACCTTATTTTCATTTAAATGTGTACTTCAAGCCAAAACTGATTAGGAATTTTTAAAAAAGACACTACATAATAGTGGTAAAAGGAAAAATTTAACAACAGGAGATAATAATTGTACATACACATGCATCAAATATCAGCATACCTAACTTCATAAGACAAATACAGTCATACCTTAGTTTATGAACTTAATTCTTTCTATATTTCTGATAACAAACTTAATTCTTTCCATATTTCTGATAACAAACAAGAACCAAATCAAATTTCCCCATGATGACTTTGAACCCAATCACTGTATTTGACTCAATTTTCATCTAATTCCGTTGCAGAACTTAATTCTAATTAAGTTCATGAATCAAGGCACCACTATACTATAGAACATGAAATATTAGATAAACATCAACATAATCATAGAGGTGAACCTAAATAGCCCACTATCACAAATAGAAAGATCAATTAGAGAAAAAAACAGCAAAGAAGATCCTCTGAGCCAAACCTTCAAATAAATAGAATAGAAAGAGAGAGAGAGCAAGAGAGAGGGAAGTAGGGAGGGAGGGAGAGAGATTAAAAACAGAAGAATGCACATTCTTCTTTGCAGTACACAGAACTTTCTTCAAACTACACCACATACTGGGCCATAAAGTTTTCTTAAATAAATACACAAGAGTAGAAATAATCCCATGCATATTATCAGATCACTGTGCAATAAAACTAGAACTCAGTGGCAAAGAAAATCATAAAAATTTTGTAAACTAATGAAGATTAAACAGTATAATCTTTAATAAATGAGTCACAGAAAAAATTAAACATTTCCTAAAATCAAATGATAATGCCAGTACAATATACCATAACCTATGACACACAATGAGAGAATCTGACAGCTTTGAACACCCACATTCAGAAAAACAGAGCAACCTCACCCCCCCAAATAGCCCAATGATACACCTCAAGATTCTGGAAAAATACAAATCATCCAAATCAAATCTACTACAAAGAAGAAAATTATAAAGATAAAAGTTAATATTAATGAAATTAAGGTTTTAAAAATACAGAGAATTAATGAGGAGCTGGTTCTTTGAAAGGATAAAGAACATAGTACATCCCCTAGCCAAACTTACCAAAAGAGCAAGCAAAAATACCCATATCAATGCAATTAGAAATGAAAAAAGTGAAATTTCAATGGAAAGCCCTCAAGTACAGAGGATTATGAATAACTACTTTAAAAACCTATACACCAATAATCTGGAAAATCTGGAAGAAATGGACCGATTTCTATATACACATGAATTACCAAAACTGAACCAACAGGATTTTTAAAAATACTGAACAGCCCAATAACAACAATGAAAGTGAAGTAGTAATAAAATCCTAGAAACTAAAGAAAGCTCAGGACCCAATGGATTCATTACTGAATCCGACAAGAATTTCAGGGAAAATTTACTAGTTCTCAAACTCTTCAATGAAATTACAAGGTGAAGAGCACTTCCAAACTCACTCCCAGAAGTTAGCATTACCCTTGTATCTAACCTAAAGACTTAGCAACAGAAAAACCCTACATGCCAATCTCTTTAATAAACATAAGATGCAAAAGTCCTCAAAAAAGACAGTGAGACATAGAATATAAAAGATCATATATCATCACGAAGTCAGTTTCATCCCCAAGATGCAAAAGTGGTTCATCATACACAAATTAATAAATATAATACATTACATAAATTGAACAAAAGATTAAAACAACATGGCACTCTCAGCTGACACAGAAAACACCTTAGAAAATATTCAACATTTATTTATAATAAAATTCATGAAAAAAATTAGCAGAAAGGGATCTTATCTCATTCTGTCAAACCATTTGTAGCAAACTTCCAACATCATATCAAATGATGAAAATCTAAAAAGTGTCCCTCTATGATCAAAAACAAGACAATCTTGCTCACTTTCAGCACTCTTATTCAGCATAGTACAGCACTTAAAATGTTAACCTGAGCATTCAGGTAAGAGTAAGAAATAAAACAAATATGTAGAGAAAAGGAAAAAAATCAAACTATCCTTATTTACAGATGATATGATTCTATACACATAAAAGACCAAAAATTGCACCAAAAAATCCTAAAACTAAAATCCTAAAAAAATTCAGCAATGTAGCACAAATCAACACACAAAAAGTTCAGTAGCATTCCAGTACACTAACAATGAAAATATTGACAAGGAAACTTTTAAAAATACCATTCATAGTAGCTTCCAAAAAATTGAATACCTAGATATTAATTTGACCAAGGAAGTGGAAGTTCTATACAACAAAACTTTTGTGTCCTAAAGGAGATCAAAGAGGACACCAGAAACATGGAAAGACATCATCTTTTTCTGAATAAGCAAAATAAATATTGTCCAAACAGTCATATCACCAAAACTGTTACATATTATATTTAATTAAATCTTGATCAAAATAACAACAGCTTTCTTCACAGAACCAAAATAATTCCTAAAATACGTGAAGAAACAGAAGAGATCCAATCCTAGACAACAAGAATAAAGCAAGAGGCATCACAATCCCAGATCTTAAGCAACATGGCAAAGTTATGGCAATAAAAATAGCATAGTACTGCCATAAAAACAGACATGCAAATCAACAGAACAGAATAGAGATTGCAGAAACAAACCAGGCACACTCAGACATCTCATCTTCATGAAGCAGTCAAAAATATGCTCTGGAGAAAAGACAGTCTCTTCAACAAATGGTGCTGGGAAAAGTGGTTATCCACATGCAGAAGATTGAATCTATATCCATGCATCTCACCATTCATTGATATAAATTAAAAATGAAACAAAGACCTAGATACTAAAACAGAAGCAATCTTCTAGACTATAAGTTAGACAAAACTCTTGAAAACACAGGCATAAATGAGGATTTTTCTGAACAGAATCCCAGTTGCACAAAACATACGAATAATAAACAAATGAGATTAAGTTGAAAAGCTTCTGTATAGCAAAAGAAACAAAAAGAAAAACTATACAATGAGAAAAAAACTTTTGCCAGTTACTCCTCAGACAGATGTCTATATATCTTTCAATCTATATATTAATATAAACTCAAAAATTAATCTCTCCAAAATAAAACACTGAATAAAAATAGGCAATTGAGGTAGACACTTCTCAGGAAAAGAAATGTAATTGCCCAATATAATATGTACATGAAAAAATGTTCAGTATCTTTAGACATTAAAGAAATGCAAATTAAAACAGTTTCCATGTTACAGCAGAAAGAATGGCTACCATCAAAAAATAAATACCAAGTGCTGCTGAGGCTTTGAGTGGTAAGAAACCCCTCCACCCTCCACATTGTTGGTAGGAGCCCAAACTAGTAGCATTACTATGAAAATCAGTATAGAGGGCCTGGGATTTAGGCCAGCAGCACAAGCGCCTGCCTGACAAGCACGAGGTTGTGAGTTCTATCCCTGGTACCAAAAAAAAAAAGAAAGAAAAAGAAAAGAAACCAGTATAGACACTTCTAGAAAAACTAAAATTAAAATTCATTCCATCTAGCTATTCCCCTTCGAGGTATGTTCCTGAAAAAGTTAAATTCATCATAATGCATACCCATGTTTATAGCACACAGCTCATAAAAGCTAAATCTTGGAAGCAGTTTATATGTACATTAACAAATGAATGGGAAAATGTGTTGTATGCAAAATGAGGTTCTCTGCCGTAAAAAAATCAATTTAAATTATTTGTAGGAAAATGAATGCATCTTGAGATTATAAGCCTTAAAAAATAAGTCTGACACAGAAACTTAAACAGTGGATGGTTTCTCCTATAGGAGAAACCCAAAGTACAAATAATTTCAAGAGCAAAATAAAATATTGACAGTAAAGGAGAGAGACAGACCTTTTGCACATGGGGCAGTAATCTGGATGCGGAACTAAAGAGTAAAGAGGGGAGAGGAGGCAGTAAAAAGATTAAGATATGATATGCACATTTATTAAGTTGCCATGATGAATATATTCATTTTATGTTGCGAACATACACATTAGTTGCAACTAAAAAAAAAGAACACAAAAAAGTAGTTATGCCTCACTTCTATACTTTTCTTCAACCATTTAATAGATAGATTAAAATGAAAAAAATATAAATATTTACTGAGACTATCACAGCATTACTCCTTACTGTCTTGAGTAATAAAAACATTTACTTTACACTGGCATGTCTTTCAAAATAAGGCCAAGTGGAAAAATGAGTAGCATCCTCAAGGGTAAAACATACTTAATGCTGATAGACTGGGAAATTTTCCTTTAAGATCAAGAAAAAGACAAAAATTCTAGCTTTTTGCATGTCTATTCATTACAGGCCTAGAAATCCTAGTCAAGGCAATCAAACAAGGGAAATAAAGAAATGATGTTCAGTTTGGAAGGAAAGGTGCATTTATCTCTGATTGTAAGCAATATAATCTTATATGTAGAAAAATCTTAAAACTATAAACCATTAAAAATAATAAATCCAACAGGGTTGAAATATTCAAAAATCAACATACAAAATCTGTTCTGTCTATATACACTAGCAATGAAAATCTGAAAACGAAATTGAAAAAGCAATTCAATTGACAATATTACTCAAAAAACTCCACAAAATGCTTATAGGTAAGTCCAACCAAAGAAGTGAAAGGCATATCTGGGGAAAGCTATAAAACATTGCTAAAAGACAGTGAAGACACATGTAAACCGAAAGATGTTCCATGTTCATACATTGGAAGATGTAATATTGTTAAGATGTCAGTACCACCCAAAATGATTCAATGGTCCAATGTAATCTTTGTCAAAATCTCAAAATGATATTTTTTCAGAGAAAAAAATCTATCCTAAAATTCATATGAAAGTAACACTGCAGGAGCAGCTAATTCAAAGATAGCAAAATATATTATGGTAGCCATTTTGGATTTACTATAGGCTTGTTTTGGAGTTCTTTATTGCATTAATTGCTTTGTTTTTATTGTTTGTATTCTATTCTGTTCTGTTTGATTTTTACTATGTTTGAAGTTATCTTCAGCTATTTTGAAGACATCAAAAGGCATTATGGTAACTATTATTAATTTTGTAACATTTTGAAGTCATGTATCTTTACACTGGTCTCTTTTTATTGGTTTTATTCTCTTTTGTCTCCTTTAAAATAAAAAAAAATTTAGAAAGAAAAAGAAAGTAGCACAAACTTCCAAACCAATTTTTAAAAAGTTTGGATGTCTCACTCTTCTTAATTTCAAAATTCATCACAAAATTACAGTAGTCAAAACATGGTATACTGCCAACATCAATGGAATAAAGGGCAGAAGCCAGAAATAAACCTTCGCATATATGTCAAATGACCCCTCAAGGTTGCCGAGAGCAGTGTATAGAAGAAAGACCAATCTGCTCAAAAACTGGTGCTAAAAAATCAGATACTTACATATAAAAGAATAAAGTTGGACCTTACCTTATACTATATAAAAAAGCTCAAAATAGTTTAAAGACCTAAACATAAGGACTAAAAGTCTTATCAGAAAATATAAGTTAAATGCTTTGTGGCTTTGAATTTGACTATATCAGCACTGACAATAAAGTAAAATAAACTGAATTACATCCAAATTGAAAACTGTGCATGAAAGACAGAGTCAAGAGAATAAAAAGGCAAACTATAATGGAGAGAAGCTACTTTCATGTCAAATAAAATAAATACCAGAATACTTATAGTACTTCCACAATTTGAAAACAACAATAATAAAATGATTTTAAACTAGCAAAAGATTTGAATAGCTATCCTCCAAAGGATATACACAAATGGCTATCAAGCACATGAAAAGATGCTTAGCATCAATCATTAGGGAAATGCAATAAGATACCACTTTCACAAAAATTATGACGATTACTGTCAAAAGAGAAATAAAGAAAAACCAAAACAAAATATAATAATAGCTAGGATGTGAGAAATTGATATCTTTGTACATTGCATGTAGGAATAAAAAACACAGACAATCATAAAATATGGATAGTTCCATTTAAAAATCAAATGTATAATTACTATATGATCTAGTACTTTGACCTCTAAGTGTATATGAATGCTTTTTGGTTTTTGTTGTTTTTGTTTCTGTTTTTGTTTTGGGGTGCCAAGGGGGTTGATATAATGTCTCGCTATGTAGTTCAGGCTGGCCTTGACCTTACTGTGTAACCCATGCTTGCATCGAACTCGTAGTGGTCCTCCTGCTTCAGCCTCCTGAGTGCTGACATTATAGGTGTACACTACCACATTTGATTGTAAGTATGTATCTAGAAGAATTGAAAACATGGTCCCAAAGAGACATTTGAACACTTACATTCAGGCAAGCATTATTCAAAGTAGCCAAGAGGTGAGAGCAATTCAACAGAGCAATGAGCAAAATGCAATATGGACATAAAATGAAATGTTATTCAACAGTAAAAATAAAGAAAATGCTGACATATGCTACACCTGGATGAATCTTGAGACTATACTAAATGAAATAAGCCCACCACTGAAAGACAAAATCTATATGATTACACTTATATGAGGTATTCATAAAACTCAAGTTCACAGAAACCTAAATTTGCCAGGCAGTTGCCAGGGGCTGCAGGAAGAAGGAAATGAAGAATTATTATTATGATGATTTTAACTCTTAAAGTTCACTTTTTATTTTTAAGAAAAGAAAACAATAGTAAAAAACTTCAAAATAAGATTGTAGGAAATAACAATAATTAATATATTGTATATTGTCATAGTCAAAGTAGCTGCTCATATTATGAGATACAGGCATTAAAAATTGATCAAACAATACAAGCACAAACCTTTTCAATGAATAGCAATTAGTAGTATAACTATTTTAACTATTTTATGTATGGGGGATATATATGTATTTATTTATTTATTTTTCCTTTCCCTTCCTTTTTTTCTCCTTTCCCTTAGCCCACTTTCTCCTTCCTTTTGAGCAGTTTTTCCCATTTCACAATGTCTAATATACATGTTGGATCTTATGTACCCTGTCAGCTTCTTATACTAGGGAGACACAATGATGTTTACACATGAGATTCTGATTTACTTCATTTGAGAGTATGGTCTCAAGTAGCATTCATTTTTCCTCTGAGCTTTCAAGTTTATTCTTCTCTATAGCTGAGTAGTATTCCTTTGTATAAAAAATATCATGTCTTTTTTATCCATTCCTCAGTTGATGAACATTTCAGTTGTTTATATGATTTAACTATTATGAATTGTGCTGCTATAAACATGAGTGCACATATATCACTGTGGTATCATTTTAATTCTGGAAAGATATTCAGAAGGGGAATAGCTAAGTTGAATGGGACTTCTAGTCCTACTTTTCTGAGGAATCTCCACACTGATTTCCCTAGTGGTTGCATTAGTCTACATTCCTAACAACAGTGGTCTACATTCCTACCACAGCCCCTCCAAGTATTTGTTATTTTTTAAATTTTATTTGAAGAGGAAAAAAAAGCAAAACAGAAAAAGGGTTGAAATAATACTGAATTTCAAAAAAAATAAACACTGAAAAATCACTAGTTGATAAACTGCATATTATCATCTTAGAAGTAGTTGTTCAAGTTAAAAAATTAAAGCATATGATTGAAACAATGAGAATGCAAACATTGATCTTACAAAAACTTAGTAATATGGTTATCTGTCTTATACACTTAAACATGCATGCAGTTGTATCCTTTAGACTACTTTCTTTCCCTCTCTTCTTTGTAATACGAATACATTTTGGGTTTTACTACTCCTACAGTTCTTATTACTTTTTACGCTAGAGACACATGTGATATTTATAAATGTGATTCTTATTCATTTCACTTATGAGGATAATCTCAAGTGGCCTCCATTTACCTATAAAGGCCTCAAGATCATACTTTTTTATAACTGAGTATAGTCCATTGTATAAAAATACATCTTTTTTATTCACTCTGGGTGTTTTGGTTGTTTCCCAGATTTAGTTATCACAAATTGTACTGCTATGAACATGGGTGCACATATGTCACTGTGATATCACCTTTTCAGGTTTTCTGGGAAAGTATCCAGGTGGGGAATAGCTGCATTAAATGGAACTTCCAATCCTAGTCTTCTGAGAAATCTCCATACTGATTTCCATAGTGGCTGCAACAGTCTACACTCCCACCAACAGTGGAGCAGTGTTCCTTTTTTCCCCACAACCTCGCCAACATTTGTTATCAGTTGATTTCTTGATGGCAGCTATTCTTTCCAGAGTGAGATGAAATCTCAGTGCTGTTTTAATTTGCACTTCTTGAATGATCAGTGATGGTGAACATTTCTTCATGGATTTATTTGCCATTTGTATATCTTCATCTGAGAACTGTGTGTTCATCTCAGATGCCCATTTTTTGGAGAGGATTTTTGAATTTGGGGGGCTTGATGTTTTTCAGTTCTTTATATGTTCTGGATATAAGTCCCTTGTCTGAGGGGTTGCTGACTAAAATTCTTTCCCACTCTGTGGGTTTTCTTTTCACTCTGTTGATGATTTCTTTTGAAGTGCAGAAACTTCAATAATATGAGATCCCAGTTGTTGATTCTTTGAAGTGTCCCCTGTGCAGTTTGCATTTTGTTCATGAATTCTCTGCCTACCCCTATGTCCCCAACAATTTTCTACCTACCTTGTCTTCCAGTAGATTTAGTGTTTCTGTTATAATATTTAGATCTTTGATCCATTTTTATTTTAGTTTAGTGTATGGTGATAGGCATGGATCTAGTTTCAGTCTTCAGCATGTGGAGAGCCAGTTTTTCCAACACCATTTATTAAAGAGGTTATCCTTCTTCCAGTGAATATGTTTAGTCCTTTTGTCAAATATCAGGTGGCTGAGTGTCTTTGTAGTTTGTGTTTTCATCTTCCAATCTGTTCCATTGATCCTCAGATCTATTTCTTTGCTGTACCATGCTGATTTTATCACTGTGGCTTTATAGTACTGTTTCAAGTCAGGAATTGAGATGCTTCCTGCCTTGCCTTTGTTGCCCAGACTTGCTCTTGCTATTCTAGGTTTATCCTATTTCCAAATGAATTTAAGGAGTGTTTTCTCTAGATCTGTGACATATGTCAATGGTATTTTGATTGGGATTGCATTAAATCTGTATAACAGTTTTGGGAGTATGGCCATTTTCACAATGTTGGTTCTTCCTAGCCAAGAGCAAGGAATATCCTTCCATTTTCTAATATCCTCTTCAATCTTCTTTTTTAGCATAGCATAATTTTCAGCATATAGGTCTTTAACATTCTTCATTAGGTTGATTCCTAAGTATTTCATTTTTTAAGACATTATTGTGAAAGGCAATATTTTCATATTTTCTCTCTAGGTGAGTTTTTTGTTTGTGTACACGAATGCTATTGATTTTTGAGCAATGATTTTGTATCCAGCTACACTACTGAATTTGTTTATTACTTCTAGTAGTCTTTTAATGGAGTTTTTTGGGTCTTCTATATAGAGAATCATGTCATCTGCAAATAGTGATAATTTAACTTCTTCCTTTCCTATCTCTATTCCTTTTATTTCTCTTTCTTGTCTGATTGCCTTGACTAGTATTTCCAGAACTATATTGAATAGGAGTTGTGATAGTGGACATCCTTGTCTTGTTCCTGATTTTAAAGTGAAAGTTTTCAGTTTTTGTCCATTTAGTATAATGTTGGCTGTTGGTTTGTCATAGATGGGCTTTATGAGATTGAGGTAGACACCATGTATTTCAAGTTTCTGAAGGTTTTTTTTATCATGAACAGGTGTTGGACCTTATCAAAAGCTTTTCCTGTGTCTATTGAGATGACAATGTGGGTTTTCTTTTTTCTTTTTTTTTTGGCTCTGTTGACGTGGTGTATTACATATATTGATTTGCACATGTTAAAACATTCCTTCATTCCTGGAATGAATCCTACTTGGTCATGATGTATAATCTTCTTGAAGATTTGCTGCATCCTGTTTGCCAGTATTTTACTGAGAATATTCATTAGTGAGATTGGCTTATAGTTCTCCTTTTTGGTTTGGTCTTTCTCTGGTTTTGGTAACAGAGTAATACTTGCCTTCAGGAATGATTTAAGGGAGGACTGCTTCTTTTTCAATTTCATTGAAGAGTCTAAGGAGTATTGACATCAAATCTCTAAATTTCTTGCAGAATTCAGCTGTGAATCCATCAGGACCTGGGCTTTTCTTTGTTGATAAGTTTTTAATTACATTTTCAATTTTAATTGCCGTTATTGGGTTATTCAAAATTGCTATATCTTCTTGGTTGAACTTTGGTAGTTCATATGTTTCTAGAAATCTGTCCATTTCTTCTGTGTTTTCCACTCTATGTGGGTAGACATTTTTAAAATAGGTATTCATGATCTTTTGAATTTCCATAGGATCTATAGTAATTTCCCTCTTTTCTTTCCTTATTGCATGAATTTGGGTTTTTTTCTTTTTTTTCTTGATAAGGTTAGCTAGAGGTTTGTCATTTTTTTCTCTAAAAAAACAGCTTTTTGATTCATTACTTCTTTGTATTTTTTTTTTAGTTTCAATTGCATTGATTTCTGCTCTAATCTTTACAATTTCCTCTCTTCTATGAGCTTTGGGTTTAGCTTGCTCTTCTTTTTCTAGAAGCTTGAGATGGAGCATTACGTTGTTTATTTGTGCTTGTTCTGTTTTCTTTATATGACAACTTATTGCTATACATTTCCCTCTTAAGACTGCTTTCATTGCACCCCACAGATCATGGTATTTTGTTTCCACATTTTCATTGAATTGTAGGTATTGATTTATTTCTTCTTTAATTTCATCTGCAGCCTGCTCATTGTTCAGAACATTGTTATTTAATTTCCATGTACTTATGCAGGCTTTGCAATGTCTTTTGCCATTAATTTCCAATTTCAGTGTGCTATGGTGAGATATTACACATGGGATAATTCCAATACCTTTACATTTACTTAAGAATTCTTTATAGGATAATATATGGTCTATTTTGGAGAATGTCCCATGCACGGCTGAGAGGAACAGCATTTATTACTTGTTGATTTCTTGATGATAGCCATTCTTACTGGGGTTAGATAATATCAGAGTTATTTTAATTTGCATCTCTTGAGTGACAAATGATGTTGAATGTTTTTTCATATATTCATTTGCTATTTATATTTCTTCATCTGAGAAGTATGTGTTTTCTCAGTAACCCATTTTTGTATTGGGTCTTTGAATTTGGGGATTCTGACTTTTCTCTATTTATATGTTCTAGCTATAAGGTCTTTATCTGAGAGACAGTTGGCTAATTTTTTTCCCATTTTGTGGGTTGTCTTTTCACTCTTAGTAAGAGTAATAGCCCAGTTGTTGATTCTTTGAACTGTTTCCCACACTGTCTGGGTTTCATTCAAGTCTTTGCTCACACCTGTGTCTTCAAGATATTTTACCTACTTTCTCTTCTAGTACATTTAGTGATCTGCTTTGATATTTAGATCATTGATACATTTTGACTTTAGTTTAGTGCATGATGATAGACATGGGTCTAGTTTTAGTCTTTGACATATAGAGTCAGTTTTTCCATCACAATGAAATACTTAGGAATTCATCTAACAAGTGAAGTAAAGGATCTATACATGGAAAAGTATAGTACTATGAAAAAGGAGATCAAAGAGCATATCCGAAAATGGAAAGATAACTCTTGCTCATGGATAGGAAGAACAAACATAGTGAAAATGGCCATACTCCCAAAATTGGTATAGAAATTTAATGCATTCCTGGTCAAAATACCTTTAACAAACCTCACAGAACTAGAGAAAACATTCCTAAAATTAATATGAAAGCAGAAGAGCCCTAGAATAGCAAAAGCAACAAAGGTAAGGCAGGAGGCATCACAATCTCTGACCTGAAATTATGTTACTAGGCTACTGTGGTAAAATCAACATGGTACTGGGGAAAAAAACACAGATCTAAGGAGTAGTGGAACAGATTAGAAGATGCAGACAGAAGTACAAACACACTCGTTCACCTTATCTTGACAAAGGTGCCAAACATGTTCACTGGAAGAAAGAGCCTCTCTAATAAAGGGTACAAAAACACCAGGCATGGTAGCACACACCTATAATCCCAGGATTCAGGAAGCTGAGGCAGGAGGATGCCTGGGAGTTCAAGGCCAGTCTGAGCTACATAGTGAGTTCAAGGCCAGCATGAATGCATAGTGAGAATCTGTCTCCAAAAAAAAGTAAATAAATAAATAAATAGTGCAAGAATTATTATTTAGTAGGCATACAGTAGCACTTTTCAAGTTGGAAAAGCTCAGAAGATTTGTCATACATTTGAACACTCCTGAACTATACACTTAAAATTTTTAAAAGGTAGATAAATTTGAGTTTAGATATAATTTACCACAATTCAATTTTTCTTAAAAATGAATAGTAGCAGATGTGGGAAAAAATTTAGGAATCTATTCCAAGGGTTTCTTTGGGCCATATTGACTCTCAGCTCTTAATGATTTTCCTAACTTCTGCTTTGCTCCAAAAAAATAACATGTTCAAAGGTATTCAACTCAAAGTAATCTTTTGCATTTCAGTATAATATCTGATATCTAACAAATTTGAATAATGTCTATCTCAAACCAATAGTCTCTACCAAAATGTTCATTTCACCTATGGGTAGCTATGTATCACAGAACTTTTTTGCTTTAATCTGTAAAACTACTAGACGCCCAAGCAGACACAGTAAGAAAATACCTGTTACCAATCTTGCCAAGAGAATTTTAAAAACACCAATAATAAAACACTTGTTACTAAAACCTCCCAATTAAGTGAAGAATCATTTGTTCATTATTCAATAATTAACAAGACTTTAACTTCCAAACATTTTCTTTTTCAAGGAACATTTCAAGTCCCACATTCAATATGAAACTCCCTAACTACTTTCTTCCTGGCTACAAAATCATACTGACATTTTTAATGTCGATTTTGAAGCCTTACAAAATGTTTGGTTTTTTTATATCACAAACATTGCCTTAAAATCAAGGAATCTTACCATACTTACAAGCATTTCATGAGGTATCTTATATAGAGACACTGCTTGATTTATGAAGTCAGCCCTTAGCCAGTTTTCCCTCATCCATTTGCCATGAAAGCTATTACAACTCTCTCAGATCCCTCTTCAAATTTCACTTGCTTAATGAAGCCATTTCAAGAAGGCAGTGAATTGGGCTTCTGGGACATAACAATGAAAATTGAAAGAAGCTGCCAACCATGTCACTTTAGTGTAAATCACTCACCCTCCACTGGGTACTTTTTTACCCCTGCAATTTCTCAGTCTTACCTTGATTGCCAGTTTATGAAGCTCAAATTATGTCTCTATATGCATCTCTTCATCTGAGCCTGGATAATTGATATCAGCTGTTATGTATGTATTTTTATTCACTGTAAAGATTTCCCCATACACCTACTTCTCTGGATATCTGAGCTTGTTTATTCAATGTTATCTGGTAATACTGAATATAGGGAACATGAAGAACAGGGCACATGAGACAGTCTGACTTAGCTGGTAGTTTTCACTTTAGTTTTGCCAACTCTGCAATTATGAACAAGTCGGTTTTTGATCTCAGATCTCAATTTCTTTGTGTATTAAAATTAAGTGTAAGAAAAGCTTTCCAAATGTATTTTTTCTGTACACTCAAGGTTCCATTCCAGAGAACCAAAAATACATTGATATGCCCTTTATAATTGACATGTAGCTAGTCCAGGGCTAAAGGAATTGTCCCATACTAACAGATGACTTTTATCCTGCTAAGTGTCTACTGAAGATACCACATTAGGTCTATATTTCAGTCAGATGGAGGGTAGGAAAGTGGTGCATATTCATTGTTTTATTATTGTGATCAGTAAGTGGTACCTAGCTCTTTGGCTTATCTGTGTTATTGGTTAGAACTTGATCACATGCTCATGAAAACGCAGATAGGAAATGGAGTGTTTCCTAGGGTCTTCAGACAAATCTCAGGTGGTGTTTCATTAATGGAAGAGATGGGAATGTTTAATTTAGTGGAATATAAAATTTATTATACTAACCAGCACATTAAGTATCTGAGATTTCACACCACTCTCAAGATAAGCTGGACTTGCACAGGCTCTTGTGACTCAGAACATGGGACTCATGGGTAAGAGACAAAGTTTACTAGTCATTGTATTTCAGGTGGCATCACATTTGTATATTTGCCTCATATTTGTCACCATATTTGCACATTTAGAGTTTCTCATGCATCTCAAAAATCACAAGGGCAATGCTGATAAATGCCTATACAGAGTTGGTCACATTATAAGAGAGCAACTTTCCATTTAAGAAAGACAGATCTTCTCTAATGGCAGTAACACTCTTACAGTTTGCTCTGGAGAGAAACACTATCTCCATTTCCTAAGGGCTATTTGCCACATAAACACCCTTGAAAAACTATTTCAGAACTAATAGTTACTGCTTCACAGTATATACAGAAATACAAGAGACCCATGGAAAATTGTGTCCCAACTACCAAGAAAAAAATCATGATAGTATAGCTAGTTGTTTGGGAACAACCAGCATGTGTCAAGAAAACAAGAAACTGGTTTAGTAACAGATACCTGCAATCTCTGGCACATCTTCTACTTCTAAACTACCTGCCATTTAAAGAAATAATATATTCTAGTTATTTAATGCCCAAGACATAGTTAAGGATAGCAGAGCCCAATGTATACATTTTTCCTTTATCACAAATGACTACTTAAATCTAAAGCTTCCATGTCAGGATCTTAAATGGGTTTGGCACATTGTGATGTTATGTTCTTTAGTGTGAGGCTCCTAAAGTAGTATGCCAGACATTTAATTTCTAGGAACCTAAAAGAATCTTATTTCTGATCTTGAACATGTCACTTAACTTTTAACCTCAATCCAGTATAATGAATTATTGTTTATTCAGTATAATGAGTTCAGTATAGTGAGTTATATTCACTCTACCTCAAATGTGACTAGAACTCAGCCACTGATGATGGTTTATAGTAATGTGAGATGAATTTACGCCATTCAAAGACCCATTGGCTGCAGTACTTATGATTCCACTAGTTCTCTCAGTTTCTCTTGGCTGTTTTAGAAGATATTTTTTACTTATGCCACAAAACACAATGAAATATTCTTTCCCTTAAATCTATCAAATTTTTAAAAATAAATTTAAAGACAGATAAATGATTTATTTGCGTCCTGTTTTCAAGTGGGTTTGCTTATGGCATAGGTTTCATCTCGCCTATCAATCCTGATGGCCATTCAGGAAACTGTAGAGATTTCTAACGTTGTCTTCACATGGTCACAGGAGGAGAGATTGATGATACTTGTGCCAAAAATTTCCATCTTTGATCTGATTTCTCCCTCCTGGTTTGCTACTATTTGATCCATTCATTTTCATGCAATTTCTTCAACACGCAATTAAAGAGTGAGAATCACTTTAATCATTTCTTCCGTAAAGTCCTAAGAAACACTTCACCTACTGTATTATCTCATTTTTATCCATGATCTTCAGTTAGTGCCACTAATTCTTTAGTACTTTCTTGCCTTTCATGTTTTAATTATTTTTCAATATTGATTCTCAAGTTATTCCAAAAGGCTTTATCAGCTTTGGCAGTGGAAATGAGGGAGGAGGAGCTCTGCCCATATAGCTAATTTCTGGCTCACAACTCAGCAATATCTTCC
The DNA here is from genome assembly GCA_004027455.1 of Hydrochoerus hydrochaeris. NCBI lineage: Eukaryota > Metazoa > Chordata > Mammalia > Rodentia > Hydrochaeridae > Hydrochoerus > Hydrochoerus hydrochaeris. Next base: position 105,150 of record PVLA01001921.1, read on the forward strand.
TCACTTCATTTTCAAAACACCATTTTGCCTTAAAGTTGCCTTTTTATAAATTAGTCCTAAAGGATTTCAAGTTCCAATAACTTATTTTAGGAATAGGCTTCTAATTATGGCCTTTTATACAGACTCCAAGCATCCCAAGTACTTTTTTGCTATAAATTTTCTTTTCACTGTCTTCCATAATTAGTGCTCTCATTTTAAAACAATTTCCTATCTATAATTTAATTTTTCATTTAATGTTCTTTGTTTTTATGCAAAGTCATAAATGCCTGTGATTCAGGAAGCAAAAACAATAGAAGAACTTTCAGAGAAAACCAATAATTCTCTTTTTCTTCTGTCACCCACCATGGTGTTTTGATCCCCAAAGGCAAACACTTTTTTTCCTTATGTAGAAAGTTCTTTATTTTTTTAAATTTTATTTAAAGAAAAAACACATAAAAAGGGTAGAAATAATACATAATTTCAAAAAAAATAAACAGTAAGAAATCACTAGTTGATAAATTACATATTGTCCTCTTAGAAATAGTTATTTAAGTTACAAAAGTAAAGCATACAAAGTGAACATTTAAACAGTAAGACTGCAAACAGTTCTGCTCAACTATCCAACAAAAACTTAGTAATATGGTTATTGATCCTACACACTTAAACATACATGCAGTTAAGAAGGCAAACATTTCTAACTGCTTGCTTTTTGCTTCTCTGGGGCTTGCCTCCAAATATTCAGTTAGCACATTTACTCCACTATTTCTTTTCTATTGGCCTCCTGCTATGATAAATGAAGATTTGTCTCACTTATACCAACCCCCATTTCTTCTGTCCTTTCTATTTTTAATCACCATAATTTTCCCTGAAAATCTCTAAAAACAAATTTCATTGGATCTCAATTTCTCAGCCCATATATTATAAGCTATGTCTCTTGGTTTCCCATGTGGTTTATGACACCACATGACAACAAAGCTTCCACTTTTTGCTTTAATTCTTTCCCTTTCTGCTCTCTTTTTTTCCTGTCAACTCTATCTATACTTTTACTGGGATTTATATTATTTATGATTTTTACATAGCCTTTGTACTTCTATGGGTTGTCTATCAGCTGAGTTGTAAAGATGAAAACCAATGTGTAACATTTAATTTGCTTAATATGTTAATGAGTTAGGTAATAATTTATGACTATTTTCTTTCTAGTGTTAGGTTCTCCTGTTTTCCACTTAATGTAGAATATACTTAGAGTCAGCTCAGTTGGATCTTCCTTTTTTTACAGTTTATTAAACATTTCAAGATTCTTAAACATTTCATATAGACTTCTATTTTTCCTTTCTTTTCTATCCTCTTCTTTTTCCTTGACTTAGCTGTGCTCTAGCCCTTTTAAAATCTTGCCTTCATCATAGTCTGATCTGGGTTTACTGTTTCGTATATCAACTTTCTTGATTTGTTGCTTTATTTTTCTGGAGTGTATCCTCAAAGAACTTTCTAAGAAAAAGTAACTGAGCATCTTAGTTTGAGATTGAAAATGTTTGCTATTACCATCACTTTTATCGTACTCTGTTATCTCCAAGTACATAGTGCTATTGGTACTGTAACCACAGGGCAAGATGGACTTTAAAAGTTGCAATTTGTTGGCCTCTCCTCCTCACCATGCAGACCTAGAGAGCCACTGGGATTGTCTGTTGCCCATCTTCCTCACCCCACATATCCTAAGGGGCTGTGGGGATCATGGGTTGCTCCTCCTTCTCGGCCCATGGACCTAAACACTTGGAAATTAAATAACAACCATTTGAACAGCCAATGGGTTATAGTTGAAATTAAAGAAGAAATTAAACAGTATCTACAATTCAGTGAAAATGCAAATACAACATACCAGAATCTGTGGGACACGATGAAAACAGTCCTAAGAGGGAAATATATAGCAATAAATTATCACATCAGGAAAATAAAATGAGCACAAATAAAGAATCTCAAGCTTCTAGAAAAAGAAGAGCAAGTCAAACCCAAAGCTCATAAAAAAGAGGAAATTATAAAGATCTGAGCAAAAATTAATACAATTGAGGCTAAGAAAACAATACAAAGAGTTAATGAATCAGAGAGTTGGTTCTTTGAAAGAATAAGCAAAATTGATAAACCACTAGCCAATCTTATCAAGAAAAAGCAAGAAAAAACTCAAATTCATGCAATAAGGAATAAAAAGGGTTAAATTACTAAAGATCACATGGAAATTCAGAGGAAAAACTGGCTTTTCATATACTGAGGACTGAAACTAGACCCATGTTTATCACCGTGCACTAAACTAAAGTCAAAATGGATCAAACATCTAAATTGTTTTGTTTTGTTTTGTTTTTTGTGTTTTTTGCACCAGGGATCAAACTCACCACTGCGCACTTTCAAGGCAGGCACTTATGCCACTGAGCTAAATCCCCAGCCTAAACATCTAAATATTAAATAGAAGCACTGAATCTCCTGGTACAAGGTAGGTAGATATCTTGAAGACATAGAGATAAGCAAAGAGTTTATAAACAAAACACAAACTGCACAGGAAAAACTTCAAAGAATCAACAAATGGAATCTCATCTTATTAAAAAGTTTTTGCACTTCGAAAGAAACCACCAACAGAGTGAAGAGAAAGTCCACATAATGAGAAAGAATTTTAGCAAACTCTCCCTCAGACAAAGGTCTTATATCTAGAACATATAAAGAACTGAAAACATCAGCCCCCCCCTAATTCAAAGACTCTCTCCAGAAATGGGCATCTGAGATGAACATGCACTTCCCAGATGAAGACAAATGGCAAATAAATACATGAAGACATCACTGGTCATTCAAGAAATGCAAATTAAAACAGCATTGAGATTTCATCTCACTCTGGAAAGAATGGCTACCATCAAGAAGTCAACCAATAACAAATATTGGTGGGACTGTGAGGAAAAAGGAGTGCTTCTCCACTGTTGGTGGGAGTGTAGACTGATGCCATCACTGTGGAAATCAGTATGGAGATGCCTCAGAAAACTAGAATTGGAAGTCCCATTCAATCCATCTATTCCCTTTCTGGGTATTTTCCCAGAAAAATTGAAAATTTTATGCCACAGTGATATATGTGCACCCATGCTTATAGCAGCATAATTTGTAATAGCTAAATCTCAGAAACAACCCAAATGCCCATCAACCACAGAATGGATAAAAAAAAAATATGGTATTTTTATGCAATGGAACATTACTTAGCTATAAAAAAGATAATCTTGAGGCTTTTATAGGTAAATGGAGGCAACTCGAGACCATACTCATAAGTGAAATAAATCACATTGACATTTATAAATATTGTATTGTCTCCCTGGTATAAAAAAGTATTAATAAAAAACTGAAAGAGTAATAAGATCCAAAATATACAAAGATACAGTAATAATAAAAAGGAAAGAAAGTGCTCAAAAGGGAAGAACAACTGGGATAGGGGAAAGGATAAAAGGAAGAAAGGAAAAGATTATATGTATGCTGCTAAACATGTAAATGTGTGTATGTATATGTGTGCAAGATAGATAACTATATTCCTAAACTCTGTTAGTTCATCAAAAAGAACAGTTTGTGCTGTCATTGTTTGATTGATCATTTTTGTGCCTAGATCTTGTAACCTGAACAACTACTTCTAAGATAACAATATGCAATATTTTAACTAGTGTTAACTTCCTACCGTTTTTTTAATTTTGTATCATTTCTATCCTTTTTTTCTCTTTTGCTTTTTAAAATAAATTTTTTAAAAAGTTATAAGTTGTTTAGAGGTAAACTGCTTCTCCAAACTTCTTCATTGTAAGAGTGTAAATCACCACTCCTCCTTCCAGCCCAAAGAAATGCAATATGCACTTGCTAGGCCAAGAACATGGCTTTGATTGCCTTTCCAGAGAGAAAGGGAACGGAGGATGAAATAAACTGTGAAGTTGTTGTTTCAGTGTATTCTCTCTCCCTACTTTTCCTCACTGTAAAAAGCCCTTTCACACTTGGACACAAAAAGAAGGAGAATTTTGAGCACATGAGGTTCCTCTGTCTCCTCAGGGATAACTTTTAAAATCTTTCTTTCCTTTTCATTAAGCTCTGTGTTTTTGTGGGGAGCAAAGAGTATACAGATATGGTGATCTGTAACATTGTGAAGTCTAATCTCACCACTTTATAAGTAACTTTTTCTTTAACTTCTCCATTACCTACTTGTGGAAATGCAGTCATTATCTTTGCTGTTTCAAAATTTCACGATGATGTCTCTAGTGTCTCTTTACATATATTTTGTGCTTAGCACTGTCTAACCTGTTTCAGTCTGAACATTTTTGTTCTTTATCAATTATAGAAAATTTATTTCATATTTCTTTTGTTCCACAAATATGCTGGTCTTAGTTTCTATCTTCTAAATTTAAATTTTAATATTGCGTTTAAATTCCTTTCTCTCTACAATCTCTCTTTAGATAACTTCATTATTTCCCATAGCTCAAAATTTAAAATAGTTCATAAATTGATAGCTCCAGCCTGGTCTTCCTAGACCTGCACATCTTGATAGATACGTTTGCCTGTTTAACTTAAATGTTTGAATTCTAGGTCAACCCAAATTTAATGAGATTAAACCAAAAATCTCAATTTCTCTTTTCTCCCTGAGAACTTTTTTCATATCCTTTCTCTCCCAAGTCAGAACACTACTCACTTAACTGCTCAATAGAAAAACCTGGCCATTGTCTGTTCGTAATTTATTTGATTCTGTCTCATTAAACAGTAGATTCAGCAGAAAATAAAAAATTTATCCTGAACTTCATCACCTCTCATCTACTACAAAAATCAACACCAAAATAACCTTTCCCTAAAACCAGTATCCTACATTGCCAATTCAAGTCAATGCCAGATTGTTACAGTTTATGTCTAGATGTCCCTCAAAGTCTCACACAATCATGTGGGACAGGCTTTTTCAGAGGTAGCTGATTTGTAGTGCAATGCTGGAATTAAGGGTTCTGGGATTAAGGTTGAGTGATTGCTGCATCACTCCATTGATTGAACTGGCACTGCCCTAATCCCAGAAGTTGGTGTGAGACAAAAGGGCTCTCATTTGTTGCTTTTGCTGTCTTCCCTGCTGTAAACTGTTGCCCCTCTGCCATGTACTGCCTTGCCTTGGGGCCAAGTGATTATGGACTAAAAATTCTACAAAGTATGACCTAAATAAACATTTCTTCCTTTAATTTGGATATTGAGTATTTTGTTTTAGCAAGAGAAATAACTAAAGCACAGACTAACTAAAGTCTAGCACGATATTCTGGGTTTTTTTTTTTCTTGACACAGTGCTAAGTAGTTAATCCTGGGAATAGCAGAATAGGAGTGTAGAAAATATTGGAAGGCTTACAATGTCTCTCTCTAAATTGGCTGATAGTTTTGGAAACAACTTTCAAAAACAAAAAATCATAATGAATGAGCCAAATCCCTCTTCTCATTCCTTTCAAGTTTGAAGACATTAGAAAGGTGGAATGAGTAGAAATTGTGCAGAAAAAGAACATCGCAGCTCATCATATTTCAATTATTTCCATGTCTTTACTGACAAATAATTAACAAGCCAAGCTCTCAGAGATACTGATCATCTATCAAGTAGACATGACAAACTCTCCTACATCTCCCACAGAAACAGGAAATGCAGTATGCTAGGACCAAAAATAAAACTCATTTAGATTCTCAGATCATTACATGAGAAAATAAATCTAGGCTCTAATGCTTAGTTATGATTTTCTTAAAATAATTCTACTGAGTCCTATATTCCTTCAGCTAAAGGTTAAAAGTGTTCACAACACAAAATGAACCTTAGAAATGTAAAGATCATACTGATTTTTAAAATTTGAAAATAATAGCTGATTAAATAACCCACAAACCTCAAATAAATCAAAATTCTAGGATGTGCTAATAGAGGACTTCTACTCTTGTCTTGTGTTACTGATATAACCCCCCATATGGGTTTTTTTGTCAAGTCGAGATAAAAATAGCAGTTCCCTGAAACAGCTGGGTTTAGAGTTCAGTCTAAAAAGACTCACTTATATATAGCTTCATTCATTAATTTTGGAACTAAATTATTTTAGTCCTCTGCATACCAATGTTAAAGTCTTCAAATGTACATGAAAATGTCTTATTCCTTAGTAATGTTTAAAAATTAATGGTTAAAGTTCATTTTTCAACTAACTACATTACAGAATTAGTACATAAATTGCAGAGTGTTTGAAGTTCAGGTACTATTGGTAATTTTAGGGCCTTTTGAAATTATAGCCAACATTTATAGCCCATCAATATCATCATATTAAATTATAAATCTGATTTTAGAAACATTTCTCTCCACTGGACACATTCCATATTAGGTGATATTCTCATGTTAAGTCACTCATATAAGGAGACTTCTAGATGAATTTTTATTGATAGATTTAATTTTATTTAAAAACATCAGTTTCCATCTTTGGGATACTGATATAAGTGTCTGTATTGTGTGTGTTGAGTTGTTTAATTTTTATAGTGTGCTCCTGTTTTAAATTTTTATAAGAATCATAGTTTTAGGTCATCCTCTATCAAACTACTGAAGAAAACTGAGACTTATATCTAATGTGCACACCTAATTGCCTATATGACCTCACACTTGCAAGAAAGAGTCAAGAAAATCAGCTTTGTTAAGAAAATAGTTCTTATGGAGTCCGCAGAAGTCACCTTACAGATGAACTTATGTTTAGACTGTGATTCTGCCTGTAATAAAGGCAAGAGCTATAATTTTGATATTCTCTTCCTGACATAAAAATCATCTTATTTTATTTTGTATCGCTAATATCTAGTACAGTTCTTAGCACACATTAAGTATTTGCTAAGAAAGAAGGGGAAAAGAAAAGGAAAAAATGAAGGGAAGGAGGGAGAGAATAGTATGCCAAAATAGTTTGATGACTAAAACTGCAATGCATACGTAAAAATTCACTTTATCAGTATTGTTTTCATTAGTACACAGAAATGTGGCTCATCTCCCTACTATGAAACTAATTGCACTCTTCCTTTCTCACTAATACTATTTCCTTGTTAAGACTGACAGTTCCTAACCCAAAACTAGCTTGTGTTTTTTTTTAAAGCAAACAGAACGAAAGCTGATAACATGGGCCTCAGTGACAAAGAAACAAAAAGCTTCACCATTCATCCTTTCAAATTTCACACTCACTCAGATTTGCAGATTTCTCCAAAGAAATGAACAGGTCAATAGGCCATCCGGATAAATATTACAAAGAAAAAACTGCTCAAAATAAACATGACTGCATTCTTTGTCTTTATAATTATGTTGTTTTTGATCCTCTCACAATGCTCTTTCCTGAATTTAGAAAGTATCTTAAAATGACATTTTAAAAATCAAGATGACTTTGAGAACATCTGTCATTATGAGTGTGTTTCTCTTATTATTATTTTTCCAGCTTTATGAAAAATAACAAAAAAACTTTGCTAACATGTACACTGAAGTTCAATATAAGGCCTTGAAAGTGATGCCTATATTCTGATAAGATATGGGTGCAAGATTAGGCTCACATGTGTGTGTGAAAGACAGAATGTGTCTGTATTTATTCATGTACTCATACATATGTGATATAGACCATTTGAACCAGACCATAACAGTTATACCAAATTTAATTCTAGTTGTCAAATTTTGAGAGAAACAAGGAGAAATGGATATTTATGGAGAAGTGTCTGACAGAACTATGAGTCTTGGTACTCATTTCTGTGATGTAGAACCTTAATTCAACCTTAACCCCAGACAATTCTAGAGAAAGAGAACAGTTTTCTTTAAGTAGGTGCATTTCTCTCTACAGAGCAGGCAGGTATGTTCCATGTCTCTGGATGACAAAACTAGGACTTACTGTAAAAATCCAAGTATCATGTGAGATATTTGATTTCTAACCACTAAAGAGGAGAAATTTAAAGAATTTGCCTTGTGAAATGCAATCATATGGTACCCAGATGATATCCAAGTAGAGATATCTATTAGATATTTGAGGATCTTCAATACAGTCAAAATGGCCATACTTCTAAAACTCTTACACACATTTAATGTAATTCCAGTTGAAATTCTGAAAGGATCTGTTGTAGAACTAAAGAAAGTAATCCTAAAGTTCCTATAGAATCAGAAGAGACCTACAATAGCAAATGCAATTCTGAGCAACAAAGTCATGTCAGAGGGCATTGCAATCTCTGGCTTCAAGTTATACAACAAAGTTACAGTGACAAAAACAGTGTGGTATTGGCAATAATACAGACTTGTGGATCAGAAGAACAGAATAGAAGATGCAGAAACAGTTGCAAGTATAGTCAGCTACCTTATCTTTGACAGAGGACCAAATACTTTCACTGGGAGAGAAATAACCGCCTTACTCAGTGGTGCTGGAAAAACAGGTTATCCACATGCCAAGAATGAAGACTAGACCATCTTTCTCACCATGCACTAAAATCCAACTAAAAGAGATCAAAGGTCCAAATATTAAAAGGGAAACACAGTCTGTGAGAAGATAAAATAGGTAAAACTCTTGAAGACATAGGTATAGACAAAAACTTTCGAACAAAATCCTGGTTGCACAGAAAATATTAAAAACAACATATGAGATGATATCAACTCTGATGAGCAAAATAAACCACCAACAGAGTAAGGAGACAATCTACAGAATGGAAAAGAATTGCCAGTTACTACTTAGGCATGTATTAATTTCTAGAATATATAAATAACTCAAACAAATTAGAACTTTTATATTTAAAATTCAAATTTCAAATGTGCATCTGAAATGAATAGCCATTTCTCAGATCAAGAACAGTAATAAATACATGAAAATACATGTTCAATATTGCTGGGTATTTGAGAAATGCAATAAAAACAGAGATTCTGTCTGATTCCAGAAAGAATAACTGTTAAAAAAAAAATCAACCAAAAACAAATGCTGGAAAAGATGCAGGACTAGGCTGAGGGTTTAACTAAGTGGCCTAAGTGCCTCCTTGGCAAGTGCAAGACCATGAGTTCAATTCCCAGTACCAAAAAAATAAATAAATAAAAGCAGGAGTGTAAAGTGGCAGGAGTGTACTGGCAGGAGAGTGAACTTTTACAACCACTATGGAAATCAAGTACATATGAAGATGCCTCAGAAAACTAAAAAGAGAAATTTCATTTGACCCAGCTATTCCATTTTGAAGGTATCTTCTCCAGTTAAGAACATCCTATCACACTAATGTGTGCATACACGTTTTTAGCAGCACAATTCATAATAGCTAAATCTTGGACATATAGGTAGCTTGTATGTCCATCAACAGGTAAACAAAGATAATGTGATATTTATACAGTAAAGTACTACATTCCACCATAATGAAGGACAAACTCAAGGCACTTGTAGGAAAACAGATGCACCCTGAGATCATAATGTTAAGTGAAGTAAATCAGACATAAAAGCTTAAATATCACATGGTTTCTCTCATATGAGAAATCCAATATAGATAAAGTACAAAATAAATGCAATAGGAAAGAAAGTTATTGTAATCCATTAAATGTATCTGAAATTGTACCTTGATTTAGTATAATTATTTTATGTATTTTAAATGATTTTTGGCTTCTTAGTTTGGCTGTTATTCTGTATTCATGATAATTAACTTGATAAGGACTGATAAAATAAATTAATTGATACTGAAAAAAATATAAAAAGTGGGTGAATAGGAAGGTAAAAAAATTAAAATGTGTTTTGCACATGTACCAATTCCCCACAATGAGTGTAATCAGTACATATTACAAATATTAACTATTAAAAGGTTAAGAAAAAACAGATTTGAAGTTCTGAAAAGATGATCAAAACTTTGGTATGATTTTTGATACTTGAAATCTTAAATTTTCATGAATTCATCTTGGAAATAAATTGAGTTTGAAAATGTGGTCCAGGGACAAGGTCCCTACATAATTCTAACATTTAGATGTACAGAAGATGAGAATTCAGAAAAAGTGATTGGTAAGTGTCTTAATTTGACTTTTCCCTGATAAGAAACTAAGACAAATACTAGAGTGCAAATAGTTTACTTTGGAGATGATTTCTGGAAACAGTGGTAAGAAAATCAGTACTAGAAACAAGGAAATGAAGGCAGCCAATGAAGAGTTATCATACAAGATTATTCCATGAACAATGGAAATCTAATTCCACTGGGGAACTCCTTAAACAAATGTAGGATGCATCCCTCAGAGTTAGCAATTTAAAAAGAAATAAAACTGAGGGAAAATGGATACCACTGCCACCTGTCTTCCATTAGGACCTCCTCCCAAGAGGCATTAATTCTTTGGTAACTTTGAGCCTCCAGTACTAGTAGGGTAAGTGGATTTCACTGGCCAAGAAAAGCCCAGATACTAATAATTGAGATTTGAACTGATGATGTCTCAGAGAACAGACAGAGGAGGTACCTTCTGCACAAGATGGAATGATCAGAAACATGAAGAAAAAAAAAAAAGAATGATATCCTAGAAACCTAGTAAATTATGAGTTATAATGCAAAATAGATCCTTGCACTATATTTGATATTAGGCATATCACCACTGGTTGTCCTCTCAGTGATAATATTCTGTTACATAAACTATTGCTGTACAATTGGCATTGAATATCAGCAGTAACAAGGTAGCTTACGTTTTAAAGGGAGTTCTATAGAAGAGATAAGTACCTTATAAAGACAAGTTGAGCAGTATGTTAAAGGAGTTTTATCAAACATAGGAAAATTATATCATTTGGGCAATTAGAAAAGCTTATTTTTGGAGAACTTCACAGTGGGCATATTGTTACAGTAGATGAGAAATTAATAATGTTTATAATTGAGCATATTATGCATTTTATAAATTCACTGGAATATTAAATTTTATTTTATGGGAAAAACTAAAATTTCATAAAATTATAATGGAGAATAACAATAGTTAAAACAATAGTTACTCTGAGTACAAAGTGTGGGAATAAAACATTCTCCAAATGATATTAGCACAAGTCTTTCTTTTCAATGAGCTAAGAGAAACTAGTAGCATAACTATCTTGTAATTTTTTTATCCTTTTCTCTTCCTTCCTACAAAGAAAGTGTTTATTGATTTCTTCATTCATCTTAAATTTCACTAAAATTTAAAGACTTCCCAGTTTGACTAGAAACTAATGACTATCCTATTTGAAAGCCTCAAAGTTTCATAAACTATTTTCCTTTCTCATTTTACCTACCTTTTTAAAATATTTGAAACGTATTTTTATGTATCTATTTTCAATTCTTGTGCATGTATACAACAACCATAAGAAAAGACTTACCTGTAGGAAAATACACAAGATTTGTTCTTAGCTCATTTTCCTCTAAAAAGGTAACCTTTTGTGGTTTTTACCATCAGGAAAAAGCAGACAGCAAGGGAATTTGTTATATTCATAATGGCCTTTGGCATAACTAGCAAGAAACATATCCTAAAATAGTGGTTTTAGGTAATTCATGAAAATGTATTCATTGATCTTTGTCATTTCACACATAAAGGACAATACTTTAAAATAGTTCCCAATGAGCCATTCACAGAAACTTGGATTGGGACATTTATCAGGAAAAAAATCATAGATGCTGAGCTGAGACTGACTGTGTTCCCTCAGTCATTCACCTTTAAGAACAATTTAAAGGACCAAAGGAAAAGGTAAATTGAAAAGTAAATTAAATGTTACCAGTGAAAGACTGTCACCTTGGAGTTAATAACATCATTATTGAAAGTTGGATACCAGATAATGATGAATATGAAGATTGTAAGAATTCTACTGCATAATCGTAGAAACATATAACCAGGATTTTTACAGCTAAGAAGAAAGTTAACTTCCTCTACAAAACTTTCTAAATGGCTAGTACTCTACACATAGCTTATCATCACGAGTCCATCAAATGTGGGGAGTTATAAGATCCTTCAGTTATTAATAGGGATTTAGTTCAATGTCACTGCAATGTAATCTATGACTTTTTCTATGCTTTGATTTTAACCCTTTAAAATAGATTCGGTCACGTGTGTTGGTGACCTAGTTACTTTGTAAGTGGTCCCACCTGCAGGCAACCACTTTCTGATCATAACTGCACATGGGTAGAAATTCTCAGTTTTCACAGGATTCATTCAAGAGTATAAAGCACACAGACTCATCTCAGAACTTCATTCTGCCATCCCTACTCTAGTATGAATCAGCAGAATGATGACTTTTAGGACCGTATTTCATCAGCACGTCTTTCTTCTAATTTATTGAGTTTCACATTATCACTTTTAAAGACACATGGAATTCCTGGGGAGTAAAAACTCGTAAATAATATTACAATTAAAAATAAAAGATTACTTAGAAGGTATAAAATATATTTAAATGTAATTTTAAATAACAGATACATGGCATTTTTCAAATCTCAGAGAGATCTATTACGTGGGCAATGAGGAACATGGAGAGATATTGGCTTTTCATGTTTTCTATACTTCCTTGGTCCTTTCATATACATATACTCAGAATTACAGCTAGATTTCTGAGGAATTACCAATGGATGTGGAAGTCTGCTCAACTTTTACTGTTTGAGGTTATAAATGCAACTCTCGGGTTGTTAACCTTTTCAAAGTGTCAAAAATAGTTTATGAACTGATTCTCTCTTTTTATTGCCCTTTCACATCCTTCTCTGTTCATTTCTCTCATGGTCAATCACCTAGACAAGGATAAATTGAAGTCTGAAGAACAGTTCAGGGGAAGTAGGGGCATAGTAGTCTTTCAGGTTAGTGCTAAGATGCTGGGCATGGTAGAACAGTCATACAATCCAGCAGTCTGGGAAGCTGAGGCAAGAGGATCACAAATTTAAGCCCCACTTGGGTAACTTAGGAACTCAGTGACTTAGTAAATGCATTCTCCAAATTAAAAAAAAAATTAAACTAGTAGCTCCATTTGAAGCCCCAGAATTCAACTCCCAGTAAAAGAAAAAAAAACCCACAATAATATGGGCTGACCTTTTTAAAAGGCAGAGACAAGTCATGGAAATGATCTAAGGACTAGAAGAGCAGGGACTTCTTCATGGAAACTCAGAATGAAACCATCAGCTGGTTCTTTGTTCTGTTATTTAACAGATGTGTTTAGCATGTGTTTATTACAAAAATGGCTCACTTAGGCTATTAAAAAACACAGTATACAAGAATATGCAAAAACTATCTTCATCTCATTTTAAATCTCTAATTCACTCCTCAAAGGCAATTACTTTGAATAGTTTCTTTCAGTGTTGTCCAAAGTAAAATGCCATGATATCCACATAGCAATTTAAAATGTGTGGCACAGCATTTTAAAAAAGTGAAACAGCTGAAATTAATTTCGGCAGTGTATATCATCTAATATATAAAAATTCAACACATCATCAACATAACAATTTACAATCCCCAAAATTAAATATAGAACTATCATATGATCCAGCAGTCCCTTCTGCATATATAAAGGAAACGAAATCAGTACTTCAAAACATCCACATTCCTATGTTTATCAAAACATTAATCACAATGCAATGAATAGAATCAACCCCGTGTCCATAAATGAATGGATAAAGGAATATGCATGTGTGTGTACATGTGTGTTTGTAGCATAAATAACAAATCATATAGACCTTTGGAAAAGAATAAAAGCCCAGAAATAAACTCACATGTAAGAGACCAAGAATAGCTATAGGAAGAAATAGACTCTTCACAAAAGTACTCAATGCAAATTTAAACATCCCGTGAATTGTCTTATATGAGAAACCCAAAGTACAAATAAAGAACAAAATAAAATATACATAAGAAGAAGGAGAGAGGTCTTTCTCAAAGGAGAGTGGGATCAAAATATGAAGGGAGGTAGAGGAAGGAGAGAGAAATGGGATGATAAAAGGAATTAGATGTGTTTTATACTGTACCAGTCTCACACGAGGACTGTAAACATTGTATGTTGCAAACGTAGCCAACAAAAAAGGAAATCAAGTGATGGAGGGAGGATGGAGAGAAAAGAAAAGGGATAAAAATGTAATTAAGACACATTATATATGTATAACAATTTCCCACCAGCAATGTACACACGCGCTCAAATGCATACCAATAAAGAAAGTTTTAAATGGCACTGGGAAGCGGGATATCGAGTTCACATCCATAAATGAAAACTGGATTCTGGTAAATATCACACTCAGATCCTCTTACAAGCAGAATATATAAAATAGAAAAAGTTTTATTTCAAAATATTCTAGTCTGTCATCCTTCCAGCACAATTGCTGTTCATCTTAATTCTGCCTTTTCCTGACCTTTCTATTGCCAATGTATTTTTGTGGTCTGATTTTGATATACAGGTGTTTAATTTACTGTATTAATGAAAACATGAGCATTTCCTTTTGGCAGCTTAGAAGATCAACAGTTATTTTTTATTTTACTTTTTGTACTTATAAACTTGCAATGTATATTTACCTTATTTCTCCATATATTTCTGTCTCAAGAAAGATTCATCAGTGTTATCTTCTTTAAATTCTTTTGCATTTGAAAATTTCTGTTTTACGATTCCATCAGGGAAAAGCATGGAATTCTAAGATCATATTGTCACAGCTTGAAAATCATGTTGAATTACTATAGTAAAATCAAGAACTTGATTATTTTACTTAAATCAGTGATATGAAATTTTCTTGTAAAACTCAATTACCTTTTTATTAGCTTTTAAGCCATTTGTTTCTCCAGAATGTAGTATTCCATATGAAAATTTATGATGATTGTGGTGGTTGTTTAATTTTGTTTTCCTCCATACTGTTTCTTAATTTAGTGTCCCCATGCATTTTGCACTCAGATATTACTTTATTACAAAGAGTTGTACCCTAACTTTAAATGTATTTTGTTATATTTGTGCTCTTCCTTAGCAATAAAAATTGTGTATGATGTTTTTTCACTTTCACATCTATTGTTCTGTAACTTTTTTATTCATATATTTCTATTAGTACGTGTTTACAGTACATAATGATAACATTTATCCTGGGGCATGCTGTTACTTTAATTTTGGTAAATTTTGTTTTGTTCTATTTTGCACAATACATTTGATTTCCTATTAGTATCTACTTAATATCCATTACTCTTTTGTCTATATTTATGGCTTTGCAATGATTATAAATTTCTCTATGGTTTTTTCTGAAGTCCGTCTTTAATTTTTATTATTTGTTCTTTGTAAAATCCTTCTTTAAGTATTTTATATAGGACCCATATTTTTGTGTTTTGTGATACAATTATTTTTCATGTGTTTTTTTAATCTGCTCTATAGAACAGGATGCATCTTGATATATAAAGAAATTCATTTTATTATCAAATCTGAATGTACATGAAACATAATTTTTGTCTGTACTCAACTTCCACATACAGCTATCAGGTTGTAGCTGCACCCATACACTTAGAAAATATGAAAAAGTAGCCATGATTATTTACAGCTCATAAGGAAATATACCCAACACAAAAAAATTCAGAAAAATTTAAAAAATAATGACCAAGTTTGCTCATTTTATATTTCTGACTTTCTGTCTCTAATAGATGGTAAAAGAAAATCCACAATTTTAGGAAAACCAACCTGTTTGATCCATAGCCTGCTCTTTACAATAGGCTCTGAAAATTATCAGCTTTGGAATGAGAGTCCTGAGATGTCTGTTATACATTCCAAATTTCAGGAGCCTGGGAATTGCCTCCGTTTTTTGTCCTAGATAGCCATAAATCAAATTTATTTCCAACCACAGATACTGAAATTTGAGCAACAGAGAGGACAAAGTGCATGGAGGGAAGGGCTGAGCCTGGGCCAAGGGATACTTGAGGCACTCAACAATGAACCCTCTCAAGATGAACAAAGCATGCGCTACCACTTGGAATCCATAACCCAAGGCCTCTCAGAAGCTCTCTGTTTATGTTCCTTTCACATCATATGCTCTCTGTGTATGGTATTCAAAGTTCTATTTCTAGTCTAATAATGACTTTTCATTGTTCTATTCAGCAAAGCAACTAGTTGAAAAGTGTTTCTGTGTGTGGGATGGGACACAGGGTGTGAGCTAAGGCTGAGATAGCTTCCATTCAGGTGTGCATGCTACATTATCTCCACTCAGGTTTATCAAAGTACAACTCTCCTGTGCATCCCACACTGAGGCCTGGCTTGGCTCCGTTTCTGCCCTCTATGATAAGACAGATTTGCTTGGCTCTCAACAAAGCACCAGTTGTGTGAAATGATTTTTTTTTGTTTTTTGTGTTTATTCTCCCGAGGTATGATCAGCAACTTGAAAACAAATTGCCACTCAGCATTGCTATTCTTCCAAGCCACACCACCAGGTTATAAAATAATATTTCTGGACTATCTTATTTATGCTTATTTCTTCTACCACTCTTCAGTGTGGAATGAGGTCAAAAAATTCTCCCACAGCTTTTCCATGACTCCTCTTTACTATTCCAAGTTGATGATTATTGGAAGAGCCTCACCTCTTAGTTTTGAAAATTATGCTACTTGCTAGATTTTCCTTAGTTTGGGATCCAGTGCTGAGACAGTTACTTAGTTTCAATGAAGGTGGTGATTTTTTTTTGCCTCTATTCTTTAGAAGAAAATTTCCATGTCCAGTGGAATTCTCAAATTTCCCAGGGGGAGGATGGTGGAGGATGAATAAATGGAGACATGGGTCAGAATGTAGAAAGCTGAAGTCAGATGGAGCCTCCTCTCCTGGTGGGAGAATAAGAACCATCCAACAACTGCAGTGCATTTATTTATATACTCAGGAGGCTGATGTTGATTGAAACACCTGTGCCTAATAACTTGTTCACCTGGCTCACCTGGGGCATCTAGCATTCTCAAGAGCTGGAACAGCTTGTTCCTGTGGCTCATGTCAGGCATCCATGTTCTCAGAGCTGGACTTACTTTAGCCCCATAGATGTTATCCATCTCCAATGTCAGCCATTCCCCACAGAAAGCATATTTACTTTGTTTTGTTCAATTGGATGAATTTATTTAACAAATATTTTTTGAATACTTTTAGCCAAAATGATGTCTAACACATTAACATACCACAAGGAGTAAGCAAATGTAACTCCTCTGCTTGAAAGAGACATTAAAGACATAAAAACTGTGTAATTGTATTTACCTACCAAGGTTGAAAATTTTACAGGTCACTAGCAGAAATTAAAGAGAAGTCTGACTATGAAGAAAAGCCTTATTCAGGATATGGCATTTAATCTGAGATCAGAGAGTAAGTAGGAGCTTTGAAATACAGGAGTGGCAAAAGAAGCTCAAAGAAAAAGAAATAATATATGCAAATATCCTAAGGCTGGAAGAAGCTTACAATATTTGAGGTACAGAAAGGAAATTGTGACCATGAATAGAAAAGTGATATTATGTTTCAATCTAAAATGTTCCTGAAAAACTCACGAGTTCCAAAGTGGGACATTTGGAAGGTAAATAGACCATGAGTGTGACTGTCCTTAGTGGAATAACCAATAGATGAGTTCATAGTGGCAGAGTTACTAGTAGGTGGCTGGATGAAGATGAGTCACGGGGAACATGACCTGGAAAGGTTTACTCTAGTCCTTGGCTCCCTTCTTCTTTGTCTCTTTGTTTCCTGATTGCCATGAGTGAAGCAGTTTTCCTCCACCATTCCATTTCTGCCTTGAAGCTTGCCAACCATGGACTGAGCCCTCTAAAATCATGATTCAGAGCCAGTAGAGGCAGAGAGAACCAGTAGAACTGCCTCCGCTTGCTGAACCTACCACCAGAAGGCTTCTTCCTGAAAGCAGCCATTGCAGAGAGACAAAACTAGCAGATCTGGCTCTGCCTGCTGGTAACCACAACCAAAAGGCTTGCTTTCTACAGGCAGCCAGCAGGAGCAGGGACATGAATCCAGATAAACCCTGTACACCTGTAGGCCATTACTGGAGGCATTTGCTTTCTTTGGGCAGCCATCATCCACTGGAAGAATCAGACAAACACAACCCTGTGTACCTGCCATCATAACAGAAGTCCCAGTGTAGAAACACAGATTGAGAGAAACAGCCCCACCACCATGCACCCATGGCCACTGGGGAAGCCTCAGTGTAGCTACACAGGTCTGTAGAAGCCCATCGATGTTCTGTTACCTCCTTGTAAACCTGGGGTCAGAGGAAGAGGCACCTGTCCCATTCCCCTACATCATGGAGGGGCTGCCAATGGGGGAAGTGCCTGGGACCCCACAGCCAACTTGTTGGGAGGAACCCAAGAGAATGTCAAGACAAAGGAGCAAAAGGCAATCTCAGACCTCCGGCCCACACAGAACAAGTCTGAGAGATACAGTTGTGGAAGAAAATGGAATTCACACACCTAAAATATCCAAAAGGATAGCAACTGAAGAAAGAAACCACTTCATGAGACTGTAAAAGTAATCAAATCAGAAATAATGCCTCAAGTAAAAGAAGAAATCACAAACATAGTGAAAGAATTGCTCAGCATATCTAAAGAAGACATAGATTAAAAAAAAAAAAGAGGAGCATAGGAAAATGAGGGAAACCTTGAATGAACAATTTAGAAAGGAATTAAAAGGCATGAAACAGATTCAAAAAGATATCTAGGAAATTAAAAAGTCTATCAAAAGCTGGCAAAACCACTTAAGACTGAAGATAGACTTTCAAACCTTTAAGACAGGACTACAACTAGTGATAGTTAAATGAAAGAGGAACCATTCAATGGCTGCAAGAAGAAACATAATTTAAGAGTGACAGACATCAGTGAAGAATCTGGGGTTAACACAAATGAAATAAAAAGGCTATTTACAGAAGTAATAGCAGAAAACTTCTCAAACATGGGAAAAAGATCCATCATGCAGATAAACAAGACATAGGACTCCAACTAGCCATAACCAAAGTAAATCTACACCCAGCCATAATAATTGAGATCTGACATATAATAATCAATGATTTTTGAGGGCTCAGTCCATGGTTGGCAGGCTCCAAGACACAAGAACAGAATATTAAAAGCTGTTAGAGAAAAGAGACAGATCACCTACAAAGTAAAACCAATCAGAATCACAGCAGACTTGTCAATATAAACCATCAAGTCAACAAGAGTTTAAATGAAGTGTTTCAAACCCTGAAAGAAAGCAACTTCCAACCCAGATTGATCTACCCAGAAAAACTATCTTTCAAAATTGATGGAAAAATAAGATACTTCCATGATAAAGAACAACTGAAGAAATTCATGACTGCCAAACCAACCCTACAGAGAGTGCTAAAGGATATTCTAGAGAGAGATAAAGATGATCATGGTTCCAGGAACCAGCACCAAAGAAGGATAGCCAAACAGGACAGGCAATTGAATGAAGGGGAAAAGTGGAGGGCCAACAGCAGGAAGATAGCAGGGCAGAGACAAACCAATGTACGCTGGTTGTAACCATTAATGTAGATGGCCTCAATTCAACAATAAAAAAAAACACAAGGAGAATGGATCAAGAAACAAGATCCTCAATATACTGTATACAAGATACACATTTAACTTGAAAGGAAATTCATAGACTGAAAATCGAAGGAGAGAAAACAATTGTTCCATGTGACAGGAGACCAAAATAAATAAATAAAGCAAGAGTAACTTGCCCATCAACTGCAGAATGGATAAAAAAGATATGGTATTTTCATGCAATGGAAAGCTATCCAGATATAAAGTAGAATAATCTCAAGGCTCTTATAGGTAAATAGACACAACTGGAGATCATGCTCATGGCCGAAACAGTTCGAAATCGTACTCATGAACCCTAGCATAAGAAACAGAAGGAGTTAATGGGATCTAAAAGCAAAATAGTTCATGTAAGAGCAAAGGGGAGGAAACACCTGGGAAGGAAAGGTGGAAACTACTGTCAATTTCTTACTGTCTTATCTTGAATTCTTGCATTGTTTACACAATTTTTTTAAGGTTTGGCTTTGTTCTGTCTTATTTTATTAGATTTTATGCTGTCAGATCATAGGGACAGCTATTTTGAATATAATGGGATATTTTATGGTAATCATGGTTTCCTATTATATTGTTTTGAAGTCTTATAATGCTTTCATTAATTGGTTTGATGAGTTTATTCTTTTTGTTTGATTTTATTATGTGTGATGGCATGAACAGCTATTTTGCAGAAAACAAGACATTATGGCAGCCATTGCTGATTTACTATCATCTTGTTTTGAAGTCCTACCATGCTTTTGTTCTTCTGTTTTGATTGTTTCTATCCTGTTGTGATTTATTTGATTTTATTCTGTGAGATGGTATAAATAAAAATTTTTAGGAAAATGAGATATTGTAGTAGCCATTGTTCATTTCCTGTTATTTGGTTTTGAGGTCCTATAATGCTTTCATTCTTTTGAATGGTTTTATAGTATTTTGTTATGTTTGATATTAATGTGTGTGAAGGTATGCTCAACTATGTCAGAGAAAAGAGACATTATGGTAGCTACTGTTGATGACCGGTTGTCTTGTTGTGAAGTGCTGTGTTGCTTGCATAGTTCTGTTCTCCTTTGTTTTATTCTCTTTAAAATAAAAAAAAATTTAAAAAGTATAAAAACCTCAGAAATCCAATTGTTATACCAAATAATTGTTCCATGCAACAGGAGACCAGAAAAAAGCAAGAGTAACTTGCCCATCAACCACAGAATGAATAAGAAAGATATGGTATTTTCATACAATGGAAAACTACCTAGCTATAAAGTAGAATAATCTCAAGACTCTTGTAAGAAAATGCATGCAGCTGAAGATCATGTTCTTGGGTGAAATAGTTTTAACTAATACAAGTGAAACCTAGCATAAAAAAACAGAAGGAGTTAGTGGGATCCAAAAAGCACAATAAATATTATAAAAGTAATAAGGGAGGAAACACCCAAGAGGGAAAAGTAGTAACCACTGTTAATTTCTTATTGTCTTGTCTTGAACTCTTTTATTGTTTTCACAATTTTGTTAGGCTTGGTTTTGTTCTGTATAATTAGATTTTACTGTGTCTGATGGTATGAGCAGCTATTTTGAACATAATGGGATATATTATGGTAATCATGATTGGTTTCCTATTATCCTATTTTGAAGTCCTATAATGCTTTCATTTGTTTGATTGATTTTATTCTGTTTTGTTTGGTTTGGTTTTATTATGTATGATGGTATGAACAGATATTTTGAAGAAAATGAGACATTATGGTAGCCATTGCTGATTTACTATCATCTTGTTTTGAAGTCCTATCATGCTTTTATTCTTTTGTTTTGATTGGTTCTATTATTCCGTTGTGTTTTAATGATTTTATTATGTATGATAGTATGGACAACTGTTTTGAAGGAAATGAGACATTGTAGTAGTCGTTGTTCATTTCCTGCTGTCTGGCTTTGAAGTCCTGTATTGTTTTCATTCTTTTACTTGGTTTTATACTATTTCAAAGTAAACAAGTGGCATTATGGTAGTCACTGTTGATTTCCTGTTGTCTTATTTTGAAGTCCTATGTTGCATGCAATGTACCATTCTGGTTTGCTTTGTTCTGTTTTATTTTGTTCTCTTTAAAGTAAAAAAAATAAAATAAAATCATGATCCAAAGTAAAATTCTCTAAGTTGCAAGTATAAGGTATTTTGTCACAGTAAATGAAAGGAGACAAATACAAATGGTGTAGGGACTTTTAAGGAAGTTTTTGGCTTTATCCTTTAATAAAGTGATATTTGGGGACAGAGGTAGGAGATATATTTTTAAAATATACCTATGAATAGAGAATTGCTAAGCAAAGAATAGCTACATGATCAGATGCCATCAAAATGAACAGTAACAGTATTTAGTTCAGTTCTTTTACAAGTAATGTCTCCATGTCTCAAATTCTGTGCTCCATCCATGACAAACTACTTAGTATTTTACAGCAAATCCTAAATAGGCAACCATGAATTCACTGCACCAACAGACTAGTAAAGATTTACTAAACTCTCAAATCCAAGCTCCCATGACACTTCCTGGCACAGTAAACATGGCTTTCATCTTTTAGAACTTCACCGTGCTTTGTGCACATTTTTATAGTACCTACTCCAGGAAGATGTTTATGTTTTTCTACGCTTCTTAACGGTCAGTTACTTAAAGATAAGAGATCTTTAGAGAAACTATATATTTTTTTATTTTATTTTTTTACTTTTCCCGACACTGAAAATATGTCTAGCATAAGGAAAATGACTATTTTAATTAGCACATTTTCCTTGTGGGTAATTGGTACATGTTCTTAACAATCTTAATTCCTTTTTTCATCCCCTTTGTCTTCCTCCTTTTCCCCTCCATACATTTCTTGATTCCCTTCTTTTATGTACATGTCTGAAATATATACTGTTTACAATGTTCATCACTTCCTCCTAATAAAATGAGACTCTTAATAGAACTCCACATTTCTTCTCTCACTCTGCTTGTGGAGGATTGGTAACTGACAGTCAACTTAGATACCAGATGAACTCAATCAGCATAGTGCTGAGCGTGGATGACCCATCTGAAGATTGTTGCCAACATAAAAAGGAGACCTGGAGAGAAGAGTAGTGTTGTGGATTCTCCTAAGTGGTAGTGTTGTTTGGAACTGTTGGTTCTCCTGAAGGAGTTTGTGGAGTTTCTTCCCTGATAAGAACTTGGTTATTATCATCAGAGGAGCTTGGGACCTTGTTGTTTCTGAGAAAGGCTGCAGTTCACTTTGGGGGAGGTCTGGCCCTTACACTGAGCATCACTCCCTGGCTCTGGAGGGGAAGATGGTGTGCTGTTCAATCTCCATGTTGGCTTCCTGATATGAACTTGGCTGTTCCCATCAGCCAAGGGTTTCAGAATCTTGTTGTCACTGAGGATAGCTGTAGTACCTTTTGGGGGAGCCCTGGTCCTTATTTTAAGCATTGCTTCTTGGCTCCAGTGTAAAACCAGCCTACTAGCACAGATCCTCAACCCCACTAGCAGAGGCTTTCTAGCTTCCTGACCTTTGGACCTACCTAGTGCAGATCCATAAAATAAACTTTCATGAGTCATTATCATGGGCCCTAAGCCTCCAGTTGGACTCGTAGGAAGCACTATCATGGGCTCTAGGATTTCAGCTGAACTCATACAGGTTATTGCCATGGGATCCAGGCCCTCAGCTGGATTTTCTAGGTCGTTAGTGTTGTGGACAAATTTCCTGCACTTTCTTTGTACTTGATTCCCTGGGTGATCATTATAAATAATATTATAAATTATGTGTCCTATATGTAATTGCTCTCCTTACAGCCCTTGACTACAACACTGCTAGATCTTGAAGATACAGGAAATTTTCTAATACTTCTTCCACATCTTCTCACATTTCCCCTGAAATAGGGAATTGGTAATACCATGTTACAATGGGCATCGCATCTGTATCATTCTCTGACACAATAGACATGGTGCTAGACTGAAGGGATATCTGGATCTTCTCTTTAACCTGAGTAACATTCCATAACAATACAAAAACTTCCACCAGAGAACCTGATGGGGATTGGGTTCTATCATGGCTAGAAGAAATACCCATAGAGAATAGAGCTCTTCCTCTGTCCCTCTTCTTTCCAACTCAGAAGCTTCACCCTTGCACCTGACACCATTCTTCAGAAAGGTGAACTACAACACCATCCAGAGCCTGTGGCACATTTCTTATTCCTCATTTCCCTCACCCCAGCCCTCATTCTTCTATGCCTTTTGGACTTATTATACATAGTTGGTCTCCCAAGCTTAAAATTTGCCCTTAATAGAAACTTGGTTTGCCCTAAATCCTTGACTTGCCTTCAACTGTCTTGGGCTTAAGAACTGATTTTACTCTTCTAAAACTATAATTTTTAAATTAGGCAATCCACAAGTGTCATTGACAAAATTTATCATCTATTAAAACCCTGGTCCTTATGATGATATGATCCAGAGATATATTCAAGATAGACTGAAGTTGGAAAAAGACTTGGAAAACCTATTGCCTTGCTCTCCTTTGAGACCTTCTGAGATGACTGCTCATCCAAGTAAACTACTACCCTTCTTTCTAACCAACCATAGTTTGGGTCTTTTTTCCTTCAGAATGTAACTAAGTAGAAATAATGAGTGTTTGTGTTGAATGGTAAAGGAAAAGTTAACAAGAGGTTAACCATAAATATTTAACTGCTCAGAACTTTATGAATGCCTAATTAGAATTGTTTTTCTTGGCTCAAGGATATAACTTGAAACAGAATCAAGAGGATTGATGAGCCTGTGGGAACAATGAGGGGACTAGCTGAAACTATCCTGTGAATGTCATTAACGAGATTAAGTGCACTTAAGTGCAACTCCACCAAGCAGCAGAAATGTTCTCTGTTGTAATTCATGGCCAGATGAGACAGTTTAACCATCATTATCCCCAAACAACAACAACAATGATCAATATGGAAGTGGCAGATTTTAAGGACATCATCCTACAGGATAAAACTGAATCGGGAAAAAGACAAAAACAAGGCCAACCCAACAAGCATAAAATAAATATACACATAACTTTTTAATTTATCTCACTTGTGGTTTGCAAATAAATGTATGATATATAAGACACAAACTATGATCTTTATTCAGACTATGCCATGAGAAAAAGATGGCCCAGAAAGGCTGAATATAAGAGAATTGGGTAAGCCTAAATAAAGACTTACCAAAACTAAGACTTCAGAGTGCTGAGCTGAAGCTACTTCTGTATGACATCAGACAGGTAAGAAAAGGAGCATGGAGCTTTTGTCATGGACTTTTTAAAAAGTTACTATTCACCATGCTTTTCCCCCACTACAGAGTTTGAAATTTTATTTTTATTGAGGTAGTTTTCTTCCAAGACACAAGACATTGTATCGCACTTGCTCCAAGGTATTTGTGAAGCAATATGGTTACTACCAGACAGATGTACCTTGAACACTTGAAATGTGAGACATGAAAATTAAAAGCACTATAAATGAAAACTACAGATTGTATTTCAAAGACTTACTGTTCAGGATCACAAATTTACAATCCCTAATTTTACATACTTCTTTAACAGATAAATGGGAACTTAGAATTATGGATATCACCCTTTTGAGATTTTGTATTAACTCTTTAGGGATAGGTCATCCTCTTCCACCTACAAAGACTAAACTAAAACCACTAAGATAAAGAAAACACTCCAGGGCAAGATCCTTTTTAGCATGGGATCATCTCTGCCCTCTTGAGTCATCCCAGCACTACCTGTGATTCATTGACCTCTGAGATTTCCGAGGACCTTGGATCTTCCACTAGCCCCTCCTATCACTGTATGCACCCAATAAATAGTGACTGACTTGAAGTGTGTTTCTTTTTGTCCCTTCCAGGCACTGACCTCCCAGCCCTCTTCATTTATTACTAAAGTTGTCTCTGCTTCTTATTTCATCCTTTCACCATGTCCCTCACACAGCCATTTGAGGATCTTTCCCAGGTCCCTGATAACCTACTACACAAAAAGGAACATAAGAAATCCTATAAATACTTTATATTGATTACATTTTGAAATGTTCATTTTAATAAATTATATGAAATAAAATATTATTAAAATTAATTATACCCATTTCTTTTTTTTTTTAATGTGACTACTGGAATTTTCTAAATTACATATATGGTTCATATTATATTCTATTGGACAGTAGTATTTTAGGGGATTCTTAGTTAGGTTGTAACTAAAGAGTTAGTCCGAACAAAGAAGAAACAAACCTATGGCCATGCAATTGTTGATGTGGTCTGCATAACCAGGCAAAAGCTGGAGCATTCACTCCACAGTGTGATCCATTGGATAACACCACTGACAGACTGTCACTGGTTCCTGAAAGGTATGTAATGAAGGCTATCTTTAAAAACTCTTAGATAATTGTACAGAGTAAGTCAAGATCGCTGAATCTAATATGATTTTTAAATGGGTTAATGCTTTGTATGTCTTAGTGTTTTTCTATTTTTCAAATTTATTTTTAAAAAATATTAGTTGGCAATTTGGGAAATGGAATCTTTATCAAAGAAACTTTGGAAAGTACTGGAATGCCAGAGTCCAGCTGCGGCAGGGCTAGGGTTTCCCAAAGGTGGACAGGGAGTCGGCGAGTGAGAGACAGAAGACACTGCACACCCGTCTGTGAGTGAATCTGAATCCGCTTTATTTTTTAGAAGCTGGAATATATATTTGCTAACCTTGGCAGCAACCCCCAGCCCCAAGTAGGAAGCACCCCAGGCCCAGGGCCAGGCAGAGACAATCCCAAGCAATACGTATTAATTAACCTCAACCCCAAGCAGGGAGCGCCCCAGGCTCAGGGCAATAGGTATCAACTAACATCTCAATCTTGTTACTTAGTTAGCTTGGGAAATGTAAGCCGATGCACTTGAATGCCTGCAGGAGGGAGAGATGTGTGAGGCTATTGTGCCGCTCCCTACATTGTTTCCCTTATCACTTATGGGAGTATGGCAGTCCCTGTGAGGACAGCGCCTGTCTTAGGTCAAGGACTCTTCATATATACCCAACCAGGCCTTACCCGTCATGGGCCTGCAGGACAGCAATTGGTCCTGTGCCTGTCTTAGGCGGCTGGTGGCGTAACATATATGTCCTAGTTGCCCGTCTTTGGCTGCCTGTCCAGTGTCTCAGGGCAGTTGTCTCATAGGAACCCCTCAAATCCTCCTCCATGAGCTCTCCCACCCAAAGCTCCCGCATAAACTCTCTCACACTACTCACAGAAGGCAAAACCCCACAACCAGTCCTCACAAAGAGGTTATCTAGAGGGCCTCCAGCAACCCCCCTGGAGTCTCCACCCTCGACCCCATATTGAGCATTACATAAAAACATACCCATGTGAACTACACAAATTACAATTATCAGTGCAAAACATTCCAAGATCCCCGCACCCAATTCCCACATGCGGCGTCCTTTTCCTGAAGAAGCGCTCTCCTCCACCCATGGACCTTGTCACAAGGCGTGGGTGGATGGAAAAGGGCGCCACACTGGAATATACAATTAGGTGGCCCAAATGTTTAGTTTTAATGTCAATAAGAACACAGTTCTGTGGGTTTTATATATACTTCATGAAAGCTGATGTTTACTGGGGAAAAAAGTATTCAATTTTCTTACACCTACTCAAAGGATAGCTCTATATAAATATCTTTAAATGCATAGACAGAATTAAACATAAAGCAAACTGGCCCCTTAACTCCATAGACATTTTGTATTTTCTGTAAAACATAGAAATTAGAAAGTTTTTCATCAAGCCAGCTTCAAAATTACATAATTTGAGAATGACCCAATTTAGATGAGAGCCTGGATAGCAGTCTCCATTACACTGAACGCCAACTGGGACTCTCACTGCCTTGAACCAGTGTAAATTGAGTATGTGACATACTGTAGTCCAGAAACATGCAGGGGAAAAAGTAATGCTAGCTGATAAAAATGGGAAAGAATATGAAAGCTAAGTGCAATCCAGTTTGGCAGTTCACTAGCAACTAACTGCTCACTCTGCCAAGGAATGGAAGCAAAACAAAATAAAAATCCTGTCTGAAGAGTAGAACATAGCACTGCTTCCACACAAGAAGGATGTCAAACTAAGACACTGACTACATCAAAACATTAGCAGTTTCTCATGCACCCAGATAGCATTCCAGTTAGATAAACTTCTAGAATATCACATAAGGACTCTGATCCTTGATTTCATAAGATGTTCTCAGATTTAAGCATCCACGATGAAGATAAGAAACCAGAACAAGATAACAGTCTTTAACAGCATTTTTTCTCTCATATTTAACATTTGGGTTTGGCAGTTCTCTCAGCCTGCTTTCAGAAAATTGCAGAAAAGTGCCTACAAGCTGTCCCTTGATAATGTTTCCCTTTTCAGATATTTAAAGGTCTATCATACTTTCTAAACTCTTACCCTGATTTTTCTTGATTCTGTTTGACTTGCCAAAGAATGTAAGACTATTTGGGAACTAGAGAGCACTGAGGGGGATAGGAGGAGTGTTAAAAGGAAAAAATGAAAGAAGTGGATTTCAGATGCCAGCTCCTGATGATGAGGCACAATCTTACCCACAGCACATGGAATGATGCTTGGCTAGGAAACTAGGAAGCACTCAGTGCTGTGAGTCACTGACTACAGGTAAAGAATATTAACTATGAATCTACTATAAACCAGCCCTGGCTGAGAATTTTATTCCTCAACATAATCCTATGAGGTAGCTGTTTTGTGATAAGGAAATTGAAACTAAAAGGTTAGATTACATGTTCAGGGTGTCACCTTCTCTTCCACAAGGATGCTCTCATACCTGTGCGAAACACCTGTAGGAAATAACATGGAGGTACTCATGCTGTTTACTGTTTGCAAAGTGCTTCCTTGTGAGTTCTTTTCTTGATCTGACTGCAGGTAAGAATTCAAGGTGCTCTGAAAATAAAGGCAAGTCTCTGAAGTTGTCCCCTCTGGTTTTTCTGTGATATCTTTGTCTTTTCCTCTATAAAAGGAGTCCCACAGGTTAAAGCATGAAAAACTCCCTCTATGTGCATTTGAGATGCTTTGTGGCTGCCAGATTCTAAAAAAATGTTCATTTACCTAATATTCTTCCTATTATTGACTTGCTATCCAAAAAAGCC
Organism: Hydrochoerus hydrochaeris; assembly: GCA_004027455.1. Taxonomy (NCBI): domain Eukaryota; kingdom Metazoa; phylum Chordata; class Mammalia; order Rodentia; family Hydrochaeridae; genus Hydrochoerus; species Hydrochoerus hydrochaeris. The sequence continues at coordinate 133,739 of PVLA01001921.1, forward strand.
TCAATTTTTATTTCCAAAAGACACCATCACATTTATTCTCCAAAAGAACATGTTGCTCTTCCTTCCTCAAAAAATATGAGAACACTGACTGAACCGAAAGAGTTGATGCAGATCAATTTAGGTTGTCATCTCCAAGAAGGATTCCTCTTTCTACAATGTAATGCTGCTACCGCTTCACTGAAATCTAAGTCACTCGCAAAGGTGACACGATCTTTTCCTCTCCAAAGCAGTTTCCTTCAGCAACTGAAAGAAGGCAGTTTGCCCAAAGTCTTGAACAGCTTACAGTCACAGTTTGCTGTTCAGTTATCATGTGACTTTAAGCAAAAATAGAATCAGTGTTTGGGAAAAACCAAAGCCATTCTAAGCCTTGCAAGCAGAAATACATTAGGTTACAAAATTACTAAAACAGTAGTAAAGAGTTGAAGAGAGAAAGTAATGCTGTCTAAAACTTAGGAACAGCGGGAAGCTAGAGAATTTCGCTGAATTCCTGCGTTTCCACAAGTGGCTGTTGGAATCCCCAAGCTATCCTGGAAGCTTCCAACTAGGGACTTCCATGTCTCCTACATCCTTTTCCTGAGACCACATTTTTAAGGAGAAGATGACTGTTGATTCCCTGTTCCTCTCTGACTGCCTCCATCTGGGCACATCCAAATCTCTAAGCAACTGGAAGGGATAAGGAATACTAAAATGTGACAGCCAGATGCTCCACCTAGAGTGATTTGCCAAGAGAAACTTTACATGCTCAGCTCCTATCCTGAAGAGAAAGGATTCAAATACTGTATTTATTTTGAAATCAATAAATATTTTTAACTGCTTCACTTTCAACTGTAGGCCAATGTTTATCTTTAAGATATTTTCTAATGATATGATAGCTGATTTCAAAACAACCCAGATGTTACTATCATGAATATATTCCAAAATCTTTGAGAACTGTTTATTTGGATGATAATAGTGATGGTGGTAGTGGTGATATCTATATATCTCTGACGTATCAGAGATTCTTTATTTTCTTCTGAAGGCAAAGGATCTTGCAAAAATGCCAAGCCATTTTCTGTCATTTCCTGTCTTCCCTGACCACTCTATTTCCTATACCATCCCAGTTACATGTTTTTGGTATAAAGGAAAACAAAGCTGATTAAAATTGTCAGAGATTCTCATCATCAGGTTTGCAAAAATGCTTTACAGAGCAGGTGATTTCCATGGGACCCAGTTTTTCAGTGAAGTAGCTGACTAAGTGGATGCAGGATGGCTATGATACACTAACAAGGGAAACAAGACTTCCAGTTTCCAGCCCCCACCCACCCACTTTTTCATTTTCCTTTTGGAACTAGGTAAAAGATGCAGAACCCCTGCCTCTTTCTGTCTTCCTTGAAGTAATGTCAAGCTCTCATTTCAAAAGAGATGTCTGTTCCTATTTTATACCTATTATCAGAAGAGATGTGGAAAATCACTCTCCATTATGATTTATTGGAGCTTTCTAATACTCATTTGTCTATGGTCAACATCTGTAAAGAGACTTCTTTATCATGGCCTTTATGTTATGATCCCAAACCTGTTCATTCTGATCATCAGGAAAATTGGCTTTTACTTCTATAAATATCGTTCCAGACAGCCATAGTGGTGAATATCAACTATATGACTGATGATTTATAAAGGATTTTTAAAATGATTAAAAAAAACAGATCCACAGCAACTAAAAGAGAATCTCAAGCTTGATGTTACCACTCCGTACCTGCATAAACTATTCACCTCATTAAACATCATTGTGCTTCGCTCTAAATCACTTCCAAACATGGAGCCAAGTAAACTCAGAGATGTTTCTGCCTCTAATTACAACATATTTATTAAGCATGTAGAGGTTTTTCTGTCAAATTTTCATTATCGTAAGGTAGAACTCCAAAGCAACTGGATAGGAATATATATAACTAAACCTTTATTAAAAATAGTGATGACATTCTTCATAGAAGTAGAAAAAACAATCACAAAATCCATATGGAAACACAAAAGACTTAAATTAGCCAAGCAGTGCTAAGCAAAAAAAAAAAAAAAAGCTGGAGATATCAAAATATCCAATTTCAAATTATATTAAAACAGCCTTAAAAAAGTAAAAAACAGCATGGTACTGTCACAAAAATAGACGGGCAGACTGATAGAACAGGATAGAGGACCCAGAAACCCACACAAATCCAGCCATCAGACTTGGAACAAAAGATCCAAAAATATGTTGATGAAAAGACAAATGGGTGGGACTGGGAAAAATGCATAGCCACTTAAAGACAGCAGCTAGATCTCCATTTCTTATTCTACAAAAAATCAGTTCAAAACATATCAAAGACCTGGAAATATGATCTGATATTTGCAATTGCTAAAAGAAAACATAAAAGAAACACTTGAAGCCATAGGCACAGGTGAAGACTTCCTGAATAAGACTCTATTAACAGAAGAAATAATAGCAAGAACCAACAAATGAAACATCAAATTAAGAAATTTCTGTACAGCAATAGAAACTACTAACACAATAAGTAGATAGTATATACAATGGAGAAAACCTTTATCATCAATTCTTTCAACAGAAGACTAGTACCTAAAATATATAAAACTTAACAACACACACACACACACACACACATGCCAAATATAGTGGTGCATACCTATAAATACCTATAATCCCAACACTCAGGATGCTGAGGCAAGATGATCACCATGAGTTTAAGCCTGCTTAGGGTACATAGTAAGCTTATTGCCATTTGGAATACATAGTAAGACCTTATCTCAAAACAAAACAAAACCCCAAAGGGCCCAATTAATTAGCGGACAAATAGATTAGCATACTGCTCAAAATTTGCCAATAACTATATGAAAAATTATTCAACATCTTTAACATTCATTAAGAAAATGCAAATAAAAACACTGAAATTCTATCTCCTCCTATTCAGAACAGCTATTACCAAGAATACAGAAAATAAACTGGTGAGGACATGGGGAGGAAAGAAGACTTCTACAGTGCTGGCAGAAAACCAATTGTATAACTTAGGGAAATCATTATGGAGGTTCTTCAAAAGCCTAAAATAGAGCTACCACTTAACTTAGCAATAACATTCCTTGGTACACACCCAAAGGAATTAAAGTCAGCTTGCTATAGGGTTATCTGAATTCCTTGTTTAATGGCAACACAATTCATAATAGCCAAAATATGGAACCAGTCTAGGTGCCTGTTAATGAATGAATGGATAAAGACAAAGTGGTGTGTGTGTATACAGGGGAGTATTATCCAGCCATAAAGAAGGAAGAAATTTTTGTCATTTACAGAAAAATGGATGCATCTGGAGGCATTACATTGACCAAAACAAATTGGACTCAGAAAGACAAACGTCACATGTTGTCCCTAATAGGTAGACTCCAAAATAGAAAATAAAGTACAAGGAAAACTATTATCAAACAAAAGGAATGGAATAAAGAGCAAGGGCAGAGAGTATAAAAGAGGATAATAGAGGAAATGGACATTATTGCATTGCAACCCAGTGTTTGGTAAAATAATAATGAAAGGAAAAAGTCTAAAGCTAAATTTCACTGTGTTAATTCTCACCACTAAAAGAAATGTCCATTTCTCTCTCGAGTATTTCATCAAAATATGTTAGTGACTTGTGTATGCTTTTCTAATCTACTGACCTCAGTATTTCTACTCACCCATCTTGACACCTTTCCTTCCTCTGTAACCATAAACATTCCTCTAGGATTCCTGTTCTGATTAATGCTATCTCCCACCCAGAGAGAGCACCACTGAAAAAAGGACAGAGGAAGAGCCTGCCTGCCCCTCCCAGTACTATCTAACTTTGTACTATCTAACTCAGTGGCACAGCACCTGGCTGGCAAGCACAAGGTCATGAGTTTGATTCTTAGTACCAAAAGAAATTTTATAATTAAAAAAAATAAAGTTCTACTTTAACTATAGCTACCTTTCTCCATGAAATCCTTCTTAAGCATTCCAGATCTTTTCCTTTACTAGAAGAAAGTAATCTCCAACATTCTCATACTATGAATCTCAGTGAGCCTTCATCCATCTTTCTAGCATTGGTAATTATTTTATGTATATTGGTACATTCCACAAACTTTTCAGTTATTAATCCCTTTGATGACCCTTAACTAAACAAGACATGGCACCAAGATTGAACAACATGGTAAAGTAATAAAAGGGAAAAGTGTACCTTTTACAAGTTGACAGTGGGCTTAAAGAAGCATTGCTGGCATAGTTTTAGCTCCCCAGAACATAAATGTAAAGTGATTAAGATATCAATAAGATAAAATCACATACAGACTTCTCAAAGGGCAATGGACTTAAATAATTCTTTATAAAATTGTTGATATTTCATTATTAACTTCTCTGAAGAATTCTAAGCAATGATCTCTACATGTCCCAATCTTAAGATTCTGCACTAACTTCACTCATCCATGCAAAGCTCCTTCTGAACAGGGAATCATTTGGGTTGAGTTCATTCAGCAAGAGGAGTACGCTCCACTCATTCCAACTCAACTTCTTCCCAAGAGTCACTTCTGTCCACCTTGGTGTCAATGAGGCTGTGAAATGATGGTCCTAGATGAATTTTTCAATTACATCTAGTTCTTTCCTTTTATTTCAACAGGAAAAAGTCTGCATCAGAAAGAGAAAATGATAAGGGATTTTAGCTTGAGGAGCTGGAAAAGATGAGGCTAACCCTTAAAACTGGAGTAATGAAAACAGAAAAAGACTGCAGTTTGAGTGGCTAGAGGGGCTCAGTCTGCTAAAGGGGATCACACTGGCCCTACAGCTACTTATTTAAGGGGATGATAAAAAATTAAATATGCCTCCTTGATACAAAATATATATCCTAAAATGCTGCTAGTTTCAGATTCATTCAGCTGATTTTGCCCTATGAATATTCTTTATGTGATTAATACAGGACTAAAATTTATAAGGATAGTTTGGTTATATCCTTAAAAGTAAAATAAGTATCAATAAAGGTATACATACACAATGGATTGTAATCTATTGTTTCAGATATCGTAAGGCAGAACACACTCTACTATAAATTGTTATAATCTTTTGAGGATCGTGATAGGCCAACTCGATATACACAGATAATCAACATTACAGAAATTCATGTAATAACTTTCTTCTTCTTTATTGCTCAAATTCCAAAGATATTCAGTACTTACAAAGCACCCTCTCTCACTCCCCATCCCATTCTGGATAGTTAAAGATTAATTAGTAGGACCTGAACTGCTCGTATAAGGAGATGCTTAATGTCTCAAGAAGTGCTACTGCCTCAGTCATTCTGTTAAGTATAGTATGAATTTCTCCTATAGTATGAATTGGACCCCAGTTTTTAAAAGTACTCTCATCTCTAAATAGTGGGAAGAACAGAAGTCTCCTCAACCCAAACTTTCCTAAGAATGCCATTGATAAAGAATACACCCCCACACAAAAGCAAAAGGCAACCCTTCAGGTGTTAGTATTAATAGCCATACAAACAGAATTTACTCTACTGAGACATGATAGTAATGTCAGTAATCTGAAAACCAAAAGAAAGAGAATCGTGCTACCAATGCCACTTAGAACACCATGTTAACTGTTTTTCATTTAGGACTTTTTCTGATGTTTTGTTTTGTTTTGTTTTGTTTTGGGCAGTACTGGAGATTGAATCCAGTTCCTTCATGCTAAAGTATCTCCCCAGCCTTTTTAGTATGAAACAACACAAACAGGGTATTGCTAAACTGTCACATTGTACAGGCTAAGGTCAAACTTGCAATCCTCCTACCACAATGTCCCAGGATACTGGGACTGCAGGTAAGCATCATCACACCCTGGCTGAGATCATTTCTGCCCATGAGTATGTGTTTTTCATATTTATTCCATTTGTATAGACCCAGACAACAGCAAGAGTGCAAAAATGTGTCCTTGACCTGCTGTGACCTGTGACTAATGCTACCATCACCACCACTGTTCCCTGGAAGCACATAGAAATTCTAGATCCTTAGATTCTATTTTCTGGCATGGAATTTAACAGAAATTGTCTCCATAATCCCAATTCTGCTTCATTTTATCCACTTTGGAAGAATTTCTCATGTTCGCAGACTTTTTTCTCTCACATCTCCTAAAATCTGTTCTTTGATTCTTTCAAAAGTTCAGCATTTGTGAGTATCTTTGTATGATCCCTCCTGGAGATGCTTGTGTCAACAGCTGAAACGAAATTTCTTTTAGCAGCCAACAGGTTGGGAGTGGGTCACATCTTGTAGTAGGGAAACCAAATCAAGGCTGTCCTGAGATGGCAGTGAAATAATACTGAGCAAACAGTGATCGAATTTACTTGTAAAGTGAGCAAACTGTAATTGGGAATAAGATTCCAGAAAAAAGTACGGCTTCAATGGACCCTGTTTCTCCAGGATGACTGGCATTCATTAAATGTTACGTAGCTTGGACATTCTGAAATCTCACAAGAGTGGTGGCTAAAAGAGAGGAAAAGTTTACCAAAGAGTTACATAAAGAAAGACAGCTGGGTCTGAGCTACACTGCTTAAAGGTCAAATTAAGCATATCCACACTATTTCTGATTAACAGGACAAGTAAATACAAGCCCTTCAATCCCCTTTGCTTAAAGGAAATTTCACCATGACAAGCAAAATGTCATTTATTAGACTGCCTTCAGACAAACCCACTCAAATTTACCTAATTATAGGATATGCTCTGTCCAAAAGTTTCCTCAAAACAACCCTGTGAAGAGAAACATCAGTAATTGGTCAAAATGTGTCAGGTACGCAGTCTTCAAGTAGAGAAGTCTTTGCAAATGGCATTTCACACAATAATGTAATTTTTTTTTTCTTTTTGAGACAGGGTCTCGCTATGCTGGCCTTGGACTCACTGTGTAGCCTAGGCTGGTCTCAAACTTGCAAATGACCACCTGCCTCAGCCTCCCAAATTCTGGGATTACAAGACTGCCACTACACTGGCCACAGTAATGGATTTGTTACTAAAAAGTCTTGACAGAATATCAAGAAAATGTGACACCAAGGATAGCAAAGGAAATAATATGCCCTGTTTAATCATGGACTTCTTAGAGGATTTAGAATGAATTGCTGATCACTTTATGAAGTTTGTGTGCTCCTGTGATGAATATAAATAAATATATACATGTAGAGATAGAAGAGAACCCAAGTAATGTGGACAGAGCTAACTAAATCCTAAACTATATACACTCACCCCTCTGACTTTCCCATCTTGCTCTGAGTGAGTGTTAGTGTACTTAAGAAATTATAATTAACCTAGATCAGTCATGATTTGGATGGTTGCATGACCCAGTCAAAAAAACCAGGATATAAAGATAAAATGGGAACAACAGAGGTTGAGGAACAGTACAGTAAGTCCCCAACTCACACCATTTGAGTTGCAAACCTTCACAGATGTGAACAGACAAGCATTCATAGATGCACAAATTGCAGAAGTAGTTTACGTGTCTGCAGGACATTATCACAGTCCTGCTGCTGTGTGCTAATTGTACAGTGTCACAGCATATAGTAAGCAGTACCATGCTCGGTCAAGGCCTCGGATGTCTGGAAGCAAGAGCAAAAGCAGTGGTGATGTGGAGGGGACTTCTGGGAAGCACCAAGCAATATACATTGTATTTTTGTGTCATAGGTGTGTAAGACTTACGTTGTTGAACGTATGAATAAATTCAAGTTAGGAATGTTCTGCCAGAACTGAATGCATTCTTAAGTCGAGGATCTTCTATTTTCAGAAATGTTTGACTGGCATACATAATAAACTAAAACAAAATTATGTCATTTTATATGCACATGCTGATTGGTGCCATCTTCTGTTAGCCATCTAAGGCCAGGCAACATTTATAAGTACATCTTTCTCACTTCCAGTGATTCATGTATATAAAATTATATAGCACTTTTTTTTAATCCGAGGGACCACACTAGCATGAGATCCATTTTAATGCTATGAATTGGATCACAGTAAAATGCTGCAGGAGTTCAGCCACATGTCAATAGACCATCATTAAATATGTGGTAGAGAACTTAGTGGAAGCCTGCATCAGGTTTAGGCTGCCTGGAACCTCCACCGTGGGCCCACCCTACCACTGGGAACTTAGCAGAAGCCTGCATCAGGGGTAAGCTGCCTGGAACTTCCCCTGAGGGCCCTCCCTGCCACTGGGAACATGGAGGAGGCCTGCCCAACAGTGAAAACTGCCCTGGACTGCTTCAGCTGGGCCCACCTTCTCATCTGGAACATCAGAAGACCTCAGCAGGCTCCAGTTAGTGTGAAAAAAAATTTTGGAACTTTGCTCCCAGGCAGTGAACCTTGGACTACAGCGGATTAACTGTATCAGTGTGGTGAGTAAGCCCCTAAAACAGAGGTATACAGGGGATAAATAGGGCCAGGAGTAAACCTCCTCCAACTAACTAAGACTTTGGTGTGTCTGAAAAGAGTGTGTGTGATCCCCTCCTACACATAGAAAACATCAGACAGAGTAAAAATGACAAAATGAAAAAGCAAAATGCAGTCTCAAACATATAGTTCACCAGAGGCAAGTATAGGAGACATTGAAATAGAGGACAGCAAAAGTAACACACAGGGAATCTCTGAAAAGATAGCGAGTGAAATAAAAACACAACTGCATCAGGCTATAGAGGAAATCAAAGTAGAAGTACTCTCCCATGTAAAGATAGAAATAACAACGTTAGTAAAGGAGTTGTTGAATGCAGCTAAAGAAGAACTAGAGAAAGAAGTACATGAGCATGGGAAACTGATTGGAACTTTGAATGAACAATATAGAAAACAAGCAAAATTCATGAAACAAACTCAAAGAGACATTCAAGAAACAAAAAATTCTATTGAAAGCATGCAAAACCGCCTAAAGGAAGCTGAGGATAGGATTTCGGACCTTGAGGACAGGATCACAGTTAGTGATCAGGAAAGGATAGAACTTTTAAAAATAACAAAGCTGCATGAAATGACAATCCAGAAGCTTCATCATGATGCCAAGAGCAACAATATAAGAATAATGGGCATTAGCAAAGATACAGGAGTCCAGGCAAAAGACATACATAAAGTATTCACAGAAATAATAGCAGAAAATTTCACAAACATGGGGAAAGAATCTGATATGCAGATAAGTGAGGCATATAGAGCACAAAATAGTCACAATCTACATAAATCCACATCCAGACATATAATAATTAAGATCTCAGGCATACAGCATAAAAACAGAATACTAAAAGCTGTCAGAGAAAAGACACAACTCATCTATCAAGGAAAGCCCATTAGAATCACGGCAGACTTTTCAGCACAAACCCCCAAGTCAAGAAGAGCTTGGAGTGAGGTATTTCAAGCCCTGAAAGAAAACAACCTTCAACCCAGACTGATGGACCCAGCAAAAATTTCATTCAAATTTAATGGACAAACAAGATACTTCCATGACAAAGAACAACTGAAGAAATTCACGTCCACCAAGCCAACCCTAGAAAGAGTACTGAAAGACATACTAGACAGAGATAAAAATGACCACAATCCCCAAAACAACCTGGTAGGATAAGCAATTAAATAAGGGGAAAAGCAGAAAGAAACAACTGGAACATAACATGTCAAAGTCGAGCCAGTACATATCAATGATATCCATAAATATAAATGGCCTCAATTCACTTATAAAAAGAAATTGATTCACAGAATGAATCAAGAAATAGGATCCCACAATACAATATATACAGGAAACACATCTGACCCAAAAGGAAATGCATAGATTAAAAGTCAAAGGATGGAAAACAGTATTCCATGCAACAGGAACCCAGAAAAAAGCAGGGATAGCTATTCTATTTGCAGACAACGTGAACTTCAAACCTAAAATGATTAAAAGAGATAGAGAAGTTCACTACACACTTGTTAGTGGAACAATTGAAGGGGAATAAGTAACAATTATAAATATATATATATATATATATATATATATATATATACCAAATACAGGCGCACCCAACTATACAACACAGATACTCATGGACATGAAAAACCAAATACACAAGAACACAATTGTTACAGGAGATCTTAACAGCCCATTGTCACAAAAAGATAGACAACTAGACAACTAGACAAAGAGTCAGCAAAGAAATAACAGAACTGAATCATACTTGTGAGCAATTGGACTTAGTAGACGTTTACAGAGTGTTCCAACCACATCAGAATACACATTCTTCTCAGCTGCACCTGGGACATTCTCCAAAACAGACCATATATTATCCCATAAAACATTCTTAAGTAAATGCAAAGGTATTGAAATCATACCACACATAATATCTGACCATAGTGCACTGAAATTGGAAATTAATGGCAAAAGAAATTGTAAAATCTGCATAAATACATGAAAATTAAATAACAGCCGTTTGAACAACCAGTGGGCTACAGATGAAATTAAAGAAGAAATAAAACAATATCTACAATTCAATGAAAATATAGAAACAACATACTGTAATATGTGGGATGCAATGAAAGCAGTCTTAAGAGGGAAATATATAGCAATAAATTGTCATATCAAGAAAACAGAATGAGCACAAATAAACAACCTAATGCTCCATCTCAAGCTTATAGAAAAAGAAGAGCAAGCTAAATGCAAAGCTCATAGGAGAGAGGAAATTGTAAAGATTAGAGCAGAAAGGAATGCAATTGAAACTAAAAAAAATACAAAGAATTAATGAATCAAAAAGATGGTTTTTTGAGAGAATAAACAAAATTGACAAACCCCTAGCTAACCTTATCAAGAGAAAGAAAGAAAAAACCCAAATTCATGCAATTAGAACTGAAAAGGGGGAAATTACTACAGATCCCATGGAAATTTAAAAGGTCATGAATAGCTACTTCAAAAATCTCTAATCACATGAAGTGGAAAACACAGAGGAAATGGACAGATTTCTAGAAACATATGAACTACCAAAGCTCAACCAAGAAGATATAGCAATTTTGAACAAAGTAATACCAGCAATTGAAATTGAAAATGTAATTAAAAACTTACCAACAAAGAAAATCCCAAGTCTGGATGGATTCACAGCTGAGTTCTACAAGAAATTTAAAGAAGATTTGATGCCAGTACAACTTAAACTCTTCAATGAAATTGAGAAAAAAAGCAATCCTCTCTAAATCATTCCTGGAGGCAAGTATTACTCTGATACCAAAACCAGAGAAAGATCCAACCAAAAAAGAGAACTACAGGCCAATCTCACTAATGAACATTGATGCAAAGATTCTCAACAAAATACTGGCAAACAGAATGCAGCAAATCATCAAGAAGATTATACATCATGACCAAGTGGGTTCATTCCAGGAATGCAGGGATGGTTTAACATATGCAAATCAATAAATGTAATAACACCACATCAACAGAGCCAAAAACAAAAACCACATGGTCATCTCAATAGATGCAGAAAAAGCTTCCAACAAAGTCCAACACACATTCATGATAAAAACCCTTCAGAAACTCGGAATAGATGGTGTCTACCTCAACCTTATAAAGGCCATCTATGACAAACCAACAGCCAACATTATACTTAAATGGACAAAAACTGAAAGCTTTCACTTTAAAATCAGGAACAAGACAAGGATGTCCATTCTCACCACTCCTTTTCAATATAGTTCTGGAAACACCAGCCAGGGCAATCAGACAAGAGAGAGAAATAAAAGGAGTAAAGATAGCAAAGGAAGAAGTTAAATTATCACTATTTGCAGAAGACATGATATTCTATATAGAAGACCCAAAAAAACTCCATTAAAAGACTACTAGAGGTAATAAACAAGTTCAGCAGTGTAGCTGGATACAAAGTCAATGCTCAAAAATCAATAGCATTCCTGTACACAAACAAAAACTCACTGAGAGAGAAATTATGGAAATATCGCCCTTTACAATAACATCTAAAAAAATGAAATACTTAGGAATCAACCTAACTAAAAATGTAAAAGAACTATATGCTGAAAATTATACTACACTGAAAAAGGAGATTGAAGAGGATATTAGAAAATGGAAGGATATTCCTTGCTCTTGGTTAGGAAGAACCAACATTGTGAAAATGGCCATACTCCCAAAACTGTTATACAGATTTAATGCAATCCCAATCAAAATACCATTGACATACCTCACAGATCTAGAGAAAACACTCCTAAAAGTCATTTGGAAATGAAAGAAACCTAGAATAGCAAAGGCAATTCTAGGCAACAAAAGCAAGGCAGGAGGCATCTCAATTCCTGACTTAAAACAGTACTATAAAGCCACAGTGATAAAAACCAGCTTGGTACTGGCAAAGAAATAGACCTGAGGATCAATGGAACAGATTAGAAGATGCAAGCACAACTACAAAGACACTCAGCCACCTGCTATTTGACAAAGGGGCTAAATATGTCCACTGGAAGAAGGATAGTCTCTTTAATAAATTGTGTTGGAAAAATTGGCTCTCTACATGATGAAGACTGAAACTAGATCCATGCCTATCACCATGCACAAAACTAAACTCTAAATGGATCAAAGACCTAAATATTAAAACAGAAACACTAAATCTCCTGGAAGACAAGGTAGGTAGAAGTCTTGGAGACATATGGGGTAAGCAGAGAATTCATGAATAAAATGCAAACTGCTTGGGAAACCCTTCAAAAAATCAACAACTGGGATCTCATATTATTGAAAAATTTCTGCACTTCAAAAGAAATCACCAACAGAGTGAAAAGAAATCTCACAGAGTGGGAAAGAATTTTAGCCAGCAACCCCTCAAACAAAGGACTTGTGTCCAGAACATATAAAGAACTGAAAAACATCAAGCCCCCCAAATTCAAAGACTCTCTCCAAAAATGGGCATCTGAGATGAACACACAATTCTCAGAGAAAGATATACAAATGGCAAATAAATACATGAAGAAATTTTCACCATCACTGGCAAATTAAAACAGCATTGAGATTCCACCTTACTCCAGAAAGAATAGCTGCCATCAAGAAATCAACTGATAACAAATGTTGGCGAGGCTGCGGGAAAAAGGAACACTGCTCCACTGTTGGTGGGAATGTAGACTGGTGCAACCATTATCGAAATGCATATGGAGAATTCTCAGAAGACTAGGATTGGAAGCCCCATTCAATCCAGCTATTCCCCTCCTGGGTATTTTCCCCAAAGAACTGAAAAGTTCATATCACAGTGATACATGTGCACCCATGTTCATAGCTGCACAATTTGTGATAGCTAAATCCTGGAAACAACCAAGATGCCCATCAACCGCAGAGTGGATGAAAAAGATATGGCATTTTTATACCATGGAATATTACTCAGCTATAAAAAAGGATGATCTTGAGGCCTTCATAGGTAAATGGAGACAACTTGAGACTATCCTCATTAGTGAAATAAATAAGAACCATACTTATAAATATCATATTGTATCTCTAGTGAAAAAAGTTAATAAGAACTACAAGTGTAATAAAACCAAAATATGTAATTGCTGTTGTAAAAAAGAGAGGAAAAGAAAGGGCTCTAAGGGATATAATTGCATGTATGTTTGAGTGTGTAAAATAGATGACCATATTGCTGAATCTTTGTTGGCTCTTTGAGCAGAGCTGTTTGTAGTCTGACTGTTTGAATGTTTACTATGTACCCTTTAACTTTGTATATTGAACAACTACATCCAGGATGACAGCATATAATTTATAAATTACTTTAGTGGGACTTTTTCTCATTTTCATTTTTCTTTCTTTCTTTTTCTGTCTTTCTTTTAGAATTCTGTATTGTTGTTACCCTTTTTTATGTTTTGTTTTTTTTTCTTCTCTTTAAATAAAATTTTAAAAATGTATGATTGCTACTGTAAAAAAAGAAGAAATAGAAGCACTATAAAAGATATAGCTGCATGTATGTTTAGGTGTGTGGGATTGATGACCATATTTCTAGGTTCTTGCTGGATTGTTGAACAGATCTGTTTGTACTCTCACTGCTTGAGTGTCCACTTTGTGTGCTTTAATGTTGTAACTTGAACAACTATTTCTAAAAGAACAATATGTAATTTATCAACTAGTGATTTCTTCCTGTTTATCTTCTTTTCTTCAAATTATTTAATATTTCTACCTTTTTTCTGATTTTTTTCTCTTTAAATAAAAAAAAAAGTGTGGTAGAATCCCCAGGCATCCATGCAGTGGGTGATAGGGGAACATCCATGAAGAAAACACCTATAAGGTGCCTTCCTGGTAGGAAATTGAGTCCAGCAAGGTAAGATGAGGGGAGAGGTAAGAAAGAAGGTAGACAAAAAACATCTAACTGCTTAAAGACCAACAGAAAGCACTCACCTCTGACAAGTCTGGGCCACTCCTATGCACTCCATCAGAGTCCACTACAATCAAGTGAAAAGAGCCTCCCTGTCTGTATGCCTGAGCTGGGGCCCAGTGGGAACACTCAGTTGCAGGAAAGCTGAAACTAGAGGATTTTTTTATTCTGTTTACTTTTCTGTCCAAGCCATTGCACCAACCCTTCAAATGTCTCCAGATGACTGACTCACAAACACTCTTGTGAGTGATACTTGACATTAACTAGATTGATTGCACCAGAATAGAAATCAGCAGCATAATAAATGATGGCTTCCCTGAACAGGAGGGTGTGGGGATTTTTCTGCCTTCTTTCAAGATTTTCAAAGTCAGTAGGAACAGAGGATAAAATTAAAGCCTTTTAATACAAGGAGATTTGGCATCACTGACATCGAGAGTGACCCACTCTACATCAACATTGTGCAAAAGCGCTTTCAAGTTGAACCAAATTATAACTGTAATTAGACCTCCTCATTAACTATGCTAGCTAAAAACTTAAGACATATCTACATGTATTATCATTGTCTGAACTGTTTCATTATTTACATGTCAACCCTGAATTATATGCTGTGTATTATTTATTTGGATATCTATTAAGCATCTATTAAGAGGATTTTCAAGTAGCTAGTGTTTCTTTAAAAAAGGAAAGGATTCCCTGCGGGAGATAAAAATAATTTTAAAGTTTGTTACATGTGTAAAGCTAAATTCAAAGCTATCTGGAAGCAGATAACAGGTGTGTCAAATTGTATTACCTACCTCCATGTGGAATGCCATGGGCAGTTTTTGTTTTGTTTTGTTCTTGTTTTTAGTCACTGTCCATGTTAGTTAGCTTTCCTATCAATAAGAAGCAATACCCAACACCTACAACTTAGAGATATTTAATCTGGATCACAATTTTGAGGACCTCAATCCTTGGTTAGAGGGTTCCAACAAAGAAACAGCATGATGCTAAGCAAGACTACTTAGTTCATGGTGTCATGAAAGCAGAGCAATTGAACAGGGCCAGAGAGAAAAAGGCAAGGACCACATACAGTGCCCAAGGTCAGTCTTCCATGACCCACCCAGATGCACGTAAGAGCATGTTTTAATAATATGTTAGTCATTTATTAATTAAATGAAGTTCATTTACTAGGATTAATAGTCACTGTCTTGATAAATAATTTTATTTAAAACTACACTAAAAATTAGTGAGCCTTTTTGATATAGAATGATAGATTGATGAAAATTTAGAATAGAAAGTAGAGAAGTATTTGCATATTTGTTTAGCATCCAATCTAAACAGTAAGATCCTATATTAGCCACTTTCCTGATGTTGGGACAAAATGCCTGCCACTTGCAATTTAAAAAAGGAAAGGGCTGTTTTGCGTTATAGTTTCAGGGTTCAGTCCATGATTGTCTAACTCCAAGGTAGAAAGTACATGGAAGAGCAAAACAACAGAGGGGAGCTGTTCAACACATGGGAGCCAGGAAGCAGAGATGAGAGGTGCTAAGAAAGAAACTATAAACTTCTACCCTCTTTCCCTGAAAATAAGACCAAGCTAGAAAAAAATCAGGCTTGAAAACTGAAGATCAAAAATGCCAGCCCCAATCAGTCTGTCCTTGCCATACCTGCCATCACTATTCTCTTGCTCACTTTGTAAGGCAGGTAATGTAAAGATAGACTGATCGGGGCTGGCATATTGATCTCCTTCTTCAAGGTTGACTATTTTCTGGCTAGATCTTATTCTAGGGAACCCATGGTATGCTGCACCTCAATGACCTTCCTCTGGAGCAAGACCCAACCTTCAGACATGAGACTTAATTTTAGATCTAAACAATAATATTCTTCCCCTGACCCCTAAAAGACTTATGCCCAGCTCATTATAAAAAAATGAATTGAATCCATCTTAACATGTCAGCATTACTGAACAGTCCAAGTTCAAATTCTCCTCCAAGACACAAGGCAAGCAGTTCTCTGAGATTCTGTAAAAATGAACAAGAATGTTAAACATTTCCATTCCAAAGGAGGGAATAGGGAAATATAAATCAGACCAAATGCAGCAGTGCAAGCCTTAAATCCTATAGTTCCA
Organism: Hydrochoerus hydrochaeris; assembly: GCA_004027455.1. NCBI lineage: Eukaryota > Metazoa > Chordata > Mammalia > Rodentia > Hydrochaeridae > Hydrochoerus > Hydrochoerus hydrochaeris. The sequence continues at coordinate 150,158 of PVLA01001921.1, forward strand.
TGTCCAGCATCCAGGATAAGTTGTGATGTACAAAAGGTTTGGACACCCCCAACCCACTGGCCTTACTAGTTGTAGCCCACCATGGCCTCTCATAGGCTGGTTCTGCTCACTGCCTGCAGCTTTCCTCAGCAGATATTTCACATTCCTGGTATTTGCATTTTCTTTAGGTCTCCATCACACCCTCAACTTCAGTCTGATAGCCTGATGCACTGCCTTCCTTTGGGCTCCTAGCAGAAAATGTGACCCCATCGTGCAATTTTACCTAGCATCCCGGGCCTTCTTCTGAAATCTTAGATTAAACCTTACTAAACCCATAACTCTTGTATTCTCCACATCAGAAATACTAGCACTGTGTGAGTGCTATCATAGAGTCCGAGCAGCAGGAAGGCACCCTTTCCAAAGCTTCAGCAGCCTCTGAGTGCCTGAATGGCTGAATTCATGGACACACTTCCCTAAGTGGGCCTGATTGAGCAGAGAGCCTAGGACTCTTCTCAGATAAAAGATTTACAGTTTTGAACTCTTGAATCTGGGATGAATGGAGTCCTGCTGATTTCAAAGCATCTTTCTTCTTGTCCTTGTACAAAGTTCATGGTTTCTTTATAATGTTAATCTTTTAATCAACCATGTTCTCCTTTGCTTTAATTCTGCAAGTATTTCCATTTGGCCAAACAGCAAAATTTTCTTTTTAAATCATCCACCTCTGCCATTTTCCCATAATTCTTCAGATAGATCTAGCTGAAAAGCAGTTATCAATGCCTATGCCATAGCCTGAACATTAGGCTGCCTTGAAATTTCCTCCTCCATATTAATTTTAGTCTGTCATCCTTAATCTCAGTGTCTTGTGAAGTCTCAAAACATGTGCAAAAGATAGAAAAACTTTTTTCCAAAGTAGCACATGTGACCTTTAGTCCTACTTTCAATACAGTCCTCATTCATTTCAGAAACTCCAAGAGCCTGGTCTTTGCTCTCACATTCCTATCAGTATTCTGGTCTTCTGACTTCCATCAAGAATTACCCATCAAGTTCAGCTTAGGAAATGCTAGGACTTCTGCATCTTCCAAACTGTCCAAACCCCTTCCATAAACCACTTCAAAAGGCCTCTACACTACATAGGCAGCATCAGTCATACTCTTGATAACAATTTTCTCCAGTTACAGGGACAAAATACTCCACCTCTTCAACTTAAAGGAGGAGAGGTTTATTTTGCTTCAGAGTTCTCCAGCTGACTCAGTCCCTGGTCTACTGGCTCCAAGGCAGAAACAGCATCACAGAATGGCACAATGGAAGACAACTATTCAACTACACAGAGGTAAGAAAGCAAGGAGCTAGGGAGGAGAACACACTCTTCCATGTCCTGTCTCAGTGACTCCCCCTTCCAACAAAGCCCCACTTCTAATCATAAGACTTTCGAAGGACATTTTCAATCTAGACCATAACAAATTCTTTACAGTATCCAGGCACCATCTCTTCTCTTTCAGTGCCAGGAACTATTTGTGGTTTTTTTTTGTAAGATGTATCAATCTTCACTAATATCTAGTTCTAATTCAAGAAAAAGTTTAAAACACGCTTATTATTCAAAGTTCCATACTTGTTTAGAAAAAGCTTGTATAGAAACAATATTGATCCTCTTTCTCCAGTAGCAGTATAATCATTTTTATTTAATGCTGGTTAAATCATTACTCCTGATGCTACATTATCTATGAATATTGGCTTTACACAGCTTTCAGAATATTATTTTTGCTATGTGATGACGGACATAAATTTAAGCCTTAGCTAAAGTATGTAGGAAACATACATAATCCTTTATCATGCTAAAGGTATAGCATAAACTTTTACTTAGTGTCTATGCAGTACAATACATCTTCTGGCAATTCCTTCAGTTCTTCAGGCCAAAATCACTACATTCCTAGAATATGACTGCTTTCAAGTTACTTTCAAGCCATTTTCCCACATATAACCTTGGATGCATGAATAGGAGGAGATGATTGGCCCATTCCTATGGGAATGCTTACTTCTTGTGTGAGATTGTGTGAGATTGAACAAGAAAGCTCAATGATTCCCACAACTAGGAGGAAATTCAAAGAGGATAGCTGTCTAAAAGAATTACAAGTGTGGAGAAACAATTGTTTTAAAATTCCTAAGATGAATAGGTGTACCCACCCCCAGAGGATTCTCTGACATTGATAGAGAGCTGGTAGAAGAGGTGGCGTAATTTCCCTTGGAGCCAGTGCTAGGAAACCCATAGGACAAAGCTCGCCTCCTGCTGGCATCACCACCTCCAGTCTGTGGGCAGTATTGCAGTGGGAAGAAGCCAATAGATACATACATACATACATACATATATACATACACACATACACCATACATATACATGTACACATGTAAAAATACATACATGGATCATTTGTAGCCCAGAGTCTAGAGACTATTGTGTTCAGTGTATCACCCAAAACTAGCACATCAGCACCATTCTAGGAATCCAATACCAGGGAATTCCATGAATATTCTCCATGGACTAGTAACAGCAATCACCTTGCTACAAAATGCCTTCATGGAACTGGGATCCACAGAATTCTGGAGAGATCCCATCAGGCCAAGATTTAGGCTCAGGATGACCCATGCAGATAGCATTATTATCTATGGTCAGTTTTAGCCAATAAAGGAATCTCAAAAATATTAAGGAAGGTGCATTTCAGGCACAAGACTCATGCATAACTGATCTGGGTCAAAACTCTTGTCTGAATGGCAATGCTGGCCTCAATCCACCCCACACTCTGGAGGGAGACTTAAAAGGACCCTGAGTACCAGGTGCCTCACTTGTTCAAGTACAAGTACAAAATTAACTTCCATATAATTCAGGATAAGTATTAGCTGAATTGAATCAAATCTCAAACCATTCTTAATCCAGTCTGACACAAAACAAAATTATACGGTGGTTTATCTTTTTTTCCTTTTCCTCTCTTCATTCTCCAAGTAAAGAGAAGCCTCATTTCCCTTTGCACACTCATTCAGGATAAAGAAACTACTGAGAACTGGAATACTTTTTCCCTCCATACGAGCTGGAAAACTGCCAGTGATGCATGAAATTCTTATTTTATCCTATTAAGCACAGGATGATACAGATTTTGTGGTACCTGAGGCTAACACAACTTTGAGAGCTTTAAGATAGATGTTTTATATCAAAATATTAAATTGGCAAGGGAATACTTACAATGAGAAAAGTCAAAAGAAAACAAATCTTAAAAACTGAAATATAACTTTGCACATAAATATCCTTGCTATTTATAATACATCTTTATGAGTTTATTTCCCACAAACTTGGGAGTTACAAATTTAATTGTGTAGTCCCCATAAAAAAAAGGAAAAGGTGTGATGGTTATATACTTATACAATTATATATACTGCACTTTCAATTTTCCTGGCAGAACAAATTTCTAAGTCGACAAGGTGCTGATTATAAGCCAATTCTCCACTTATAATAATTGTACGCATCTGATGATTAGCCTCAGGCTTCATACTTTCAAGCTTCTGCTTGCACTCTTTATAAACTAGTGCAAAATGTGACTACAACCCCCCTACTTTTTGTTAAGACACTACTTGAACATACATGGAGGAAAGGTTAGCAGCAAAACAACTCTAAACAATCCTTTCATTTGAACAACAACAAAAAAAAATGTAACTGGATACATGGAATTCTAACCCAACTATATAAATATTTCTCAATAAGTCAAAACTTACTACATTGCCAAAAGGACTTTCTCTTAGCCTGATTTCGAAGCACTCATGGTCCCACAAACCTACCTAACATGAGAGTAAATGTAGTGAAGGAGAAGTTGGACTGGAAAGAATCTTTATTTTAACCTATTGAAATCAAAATACCTTACTTGCAAGCAGTTCAAAGCTATATAACCATGTATACATATCATTAAGCCCTTACATTATAGTCATTTGCTATATAATTATGCTTTGGTCAATAATAGTTCACATATATGATAGCAATCTCAAAAGATTATAATACAGCTGAAAATTTTCTGTGGCCTGCTAGCATCACTGGCATTAGAACACTGTGATGCAATCCATGATGTGTTTGTGATGATGTTAATAATCATACAGCACTACCAGATTTATAGAAATATAGCACATACAACTGTATACTATACATAATACTTGGTAATAATAATAAACACCAGATTTATAGAAATATAGCACATACAACTGTATACTATACATAATACTTGGTAATAATAATAAACAATAGTGTCATTTATGTATTTCCTATATTTTATTATTTTAGGATGTTCTCCATCTACTTATTTTTTTTAAAGTTTACTATAGAGCAGCCTACATTAGCATTGACTTCATACATCAAGGGTTTAACGTGATCTCGATTACACCAAAAGGCCATATGGAGTTGTGGGTTTGTACAACTAGGGTTGTGTAAGTCCACTCTATGCTGTGCACACAATGATGAAATTACCTAGTAATGTGACCAGAACACCAGAACATATTCAGGTTGTCCAAAGACACATGACTGTCATCTCATGAAAAAAGGATTTTTCAGAATTATCAGTTTCATTAGTTTTGTGGTTAGTCCACCTCTGCCACTGAAATGAACAACTTTCTGGAAATAAGTACAATTACACAAACTTCTGAGTTTCTAAATCCACAAACTGATAGAGAATGCAGCAAGTTGCAGAGATAAAATGATTCAAAACATATACATAATCACCATTTATGTTTTTATGATTGATATATTTACTCACTTTAAATGGAAGGAGTGAAAGACCAGTTCATAATAGATATGAATTTCTATTTAAAAAAAAAAAAGAAGAAAGTAGGCAAGACCTGGAGTGAGCTGGGAAAGATGCTGCTCCTTCAAGAAGAAACCCGATTCCAATGTAGAGTATCTTATGGGTTCTTTCCTTTCACACTGAAAACAATTAATAAATTATAGATTTCTTTTGCAGAATTTCCAATTTTTTCTGGACATAAATGAAATCATTTTTGTAATGAAAACAGCATGAATTCTCTGTAATCAAAAGGCAACCAACTTCTATTTATTCTTCCTATCCACTCAAAGCCAGATTTATGTTTTACATTTATAACTTAATGCTCCATTACATACCCAGAATTTCTTCCAAGATTTCATACACTAACATTGTTACTTACACTATAATGGTGTTTCTATTCATTCTCTTGTGTTTGTGCACTATTGATATTGGTTTAAAATGGTTTTTTAAAGTATTACATTCATTAGTGGGAAATATATGTTTCTAAATTTTTCCATTTTGATTTCCAAAAAACATCCAGAAGAAAGGGAAAATAGAAATAATCATTTTCAAGGGAACCAGTAGGCAGGAAAAAAAACACAAACCCAGATTCCAAAATAGGATGTTTCCAAAATCAGTTATGACTCTGCTCTGCACAAACACTAACAGAAAAGACAGAAGAAAGCAGAGTTCAGGGGATCTGCTGCAGTCAACCTCAAGAAATGAGACAGTGGAGGAAAAGGAAGAGGGATGTATACATTCCTGGCACAAATGCACCTTTAAAAACAAGCCATCTTCTAAGAATGTCACATTTGTGTCTCTTGGCAATAGGGGTTAGTAAACGATTCTAGTAGAATGAGAAACTGGTGGCAAAGTTTCTCCTGCAGAAAGTTAGGTTTGGAGAGACCAAGAATACATGCATAATAGAGGCGACCGATGTGAAACAGTCTATCACTGTAGCGACAGAAAGCACCTAGTCATTCAGACTGGAAAGTCTCCTCTGCCTGCTTCTTCCTCCTTCTCCAACCCTCATAGGGTTTTCCCCAGAAATACTTGTCCACTCTGTTTCAACTGGTGGATAGATACAAATAAAATACACATGGGAATCTACAGAAAGAAAAATGCATCTAAAGAAGCATCAAAGCTTTCCTATCAATGAAGAGAACTTACCAGGAAAAAAATGGTGCAATGAAATGGAAGAAAATTGTAACAAAATTATCTACTACCATACAGTCTTTTTAAAATTTTTAATGAAGCAATTGTAGCTACAAGGAAATATCACTGTAAGGAAGTGAAAACCAGGAGGAAATTCAATAGGAATAAGTGCATATCAAGAAAAATATAAAAGAAAAAAGGAAAAATCATTAGATTTAGACAAAATTGGAAAGTGAACAAAAAAGAGGATTTGCTGTGGACTTAAGAGGCATACAAAAGGGAAACTAGAAAATTAACAAAGTGAAACACATTTTTTAAAATGACAATTACTACAAAAAAAATGTATAGCAGACGTACACATACTTGAAGTTACTAGAAAATAAAACAATGAATATTACAAAACACATGTTATAATATCAATAAAATTGTTCTGGAATAATAATAATTTTTAAAAAGACCTAATCTGTATATTGAAAGTGTTACTATGTACCAGTGAAAATTGACTTAGGTCAATCAATACAAAAACATATTCCATATAGGTATCATTGGACTTCAGCTGTAAAGAAAAATGATCCAAGTATCCAGGCAAAAAATTGAAGTTGCCTAAATGTGACTCATCAGCAATAGTCAGTATCAAAGGACAAGAGAGTAAAATCCATAAGATACTTAAGAAAGTGTGAGTTGGGAATATATGTACAGTCAAGGATTTCATGTTCTTGAAAGAATAACACACAGATTTTATTTTCGTCTTCTAGATCATCAAGAGTAAGGCTGCAGTCAGTTTTGAACATGTCATAAGTCATGGAATCTATGAGCCTTTCTTGAGAAAACTACCACTAAGGATTTTAAACTCCAACAAACCAGCAGATCATGGGCAAAATTTTAGCAAAAAGCCTGGCAATAAAACTAAATATATTCAGGAAAAAACCTAAGACCAAAAAAAGTGAGAGAAGAGGTCATAAAATTACCTGACAACGTGAAAATGGTATGATATTTTAGTAGGGTGGGATTGAGTAGGGACTGAGGGACAAAGAAGGGAAAATAAAATAAACTCATGGGATTACCAAGCATAACAGTCAAAGAGAAGAAATTAAAAATGGAGGAATATAAACAGTTCAAAATACAAAGTGAAATGTCAGAATTTGACCATCATATTGACTAATAGTGGATGATACAGAAGAAAGTATAGGACCAAGTAAAGATCATGTGAGCTAGCTGAATCACAATTCACAATAGAGAACCAATACAAAAGCATATAAAGAGAATTGTGCAAGAGCTTTACCATATATAAAAGTATCAAGCACATAGCATATTGATAAATATAAAGCACATATCATATTGATAAATATAAGTGAGCACCTTTACATCACTGTGACAAAAATACCTGACAAAAACAACTTAAAGGAGGAAAGATTTATTTTGATACATGATTTCAGAACCTTTAGTCCATGGACTAAAAGCAAAAATATCATGGTAGAGGGACTTGGCAAAGAAAACCTCATCTTGCCTTAGCAGTTAGGAAAACAAGAGCAAGAAGACAGCTACAGAAGTAGGGGCCAGTGACAAAATATATCCCCCAGTGACATGCCTCTGCCTACCTACTTCCTCCACCTGGATCCCTACTAAGAGCTACTCAGCTACTAACTCCTAAGTGGATTCATCCATTGATGAGGTTAGTGCCCTCATAATCTAATTACATCTCTAAGTTCCCAGTCTAAACACTGCTGTACTAGGGACAAAGTCTTCAGTGTTGGAGTCTTTGGGTGAAATTTATATTTAAACCAAAACAGTGCATAACTCCTTCTTTGGATAAAAATCAGATTTTCAAATTAGGTCACAATTGAAAAGCCAGTTCTGTGCTGCATACAAGTGGTACTCCCAAAATAAAATAATTCAGAAATGGAAAGGAGCCCGGGCCCAGAGTATGAGTGGGTTGAAATCCAGCACACAGGGAAGCCTTGGAACAGTGCTCCCAGCTGTTAAAATCATGCTCCACATCTGAAATCACCCACGGATACACAGGAGGTCCAAGTGGGCCTAACTGGGCAACACCCAGCAAACTCCCACCAACTGGCAGGGGCCTAAACTCAGTCCCAGGCCCAGAGCGTGCATGAGTTGAAACCCAGCACACACGGAAGCCTTGGAACATCACTCTCAGGTGGTAAGACCATGTCCTGCATCTGAAATCACCCATAGAAGGACGGGAAGTCAAAGTGGGCCTAAATGGGCCATGCCCAGAGAATTCCAAACAGCTGACAGGGGCCTGAATTGAGTCCTGGGCCCAGAGCATGCATGGTTTGAAACTCAGCACACAGAGAAGCCTTAAAACATTGCTCCTAGGTGATAAGACCATGCCTCATGTCTGAAATGAGCCACAGATGCACGGGAGATCCAAGCAGGCCTAACTGGGCCAAGCCCAGAGAACACCAAACATCAGACAGGGGTGTGAATTGAGTCCTGGGCCCAGAGCCTGCCTGGGTTGAAACCCAGCACACAGGGAAGCCTTGGAATGGCATTCCCAGGTGGTAAGACCACACCCCACATCTCAATACACAAGATGTCACATGGGAGTCACTGCAGGCCTAACTGGCCCATTCCCAAGAAACTGCAAGCAGCTAACTACTGCCTATCATCTGCCTTGAGAGCCAAAAGTGGGCCCAGTGACTCTCAGTGCATTCGGGAAGCTTTGGAACATTGCCAGAAATCCAGAAATATAGGAAAATGACAAAACAAAAGAGCAAAATGCAGTCTCAAACTTCCAGCCTATGTCCAGCAAGCATAGAAGACATAGACACAGCAGAAAATATAAGCCATACACACCTGAAACCCCTGAAATGATATAACTGAAGTAAAGAAACAATTCTGGGAAGCTATAAAAGAACTCAAATCAGAAAGTCTCCCAGGTAAAAGAAGAAATGATAAATGTAATGAAAGAAATGCTGAACACATCTAAAGAAGATAGTTAAAAATTAGAGGAACAATGCAAAAAGATAGAGACTTTGAATGAAGAATATAAGAAACAGAATGCATGAAGCAGATTCAAAGAGATATACAGGAAATCAAAAATTCCATAGAAAGTTGGCAAAACAGCCTGAAATGAAAGTGAAGATTGGCGGTGTCGGGTGAGAACTGAGCCAGCGGAGTGGTGCGAGTGAGCGGGTATGTTCCATAACATAATTCAACCGAAGTATTGATTTTAATGGTGTTACAAAAATTTTGGTAAGCACCACTGGCACACGCTTAATCCTGGCACTCGGGAGTCTGAGTTAGGAGAATCATTTCAAGTTTGAGGCCAGCCTAGACTACAAAGAGACTTCAGGGCCAGCCTGCACTACAAAGCGAGACCTTATCTCAAGAAAATGAATAAATTTCTACCTACCTTCCACTGGGAGCTTAGAGAAGGACAGCCCAAGGCCTAAGACCTTCCACTGGGAGCTTAGAGAAGGACAGCCCAAGGCCTAAGACTGCTCCAGACTGCTTCTGCTGGGCCCATACTTCCACCCAGAGGATCGTGGAAGCCTGCCCCAGGCCTAAAACTGCCTGGAATTGCTTCTGCTGAGCCCACCCTTCCACCTGGAATATCAGGTAAGCCCACCTCAGGCCTGGGCTGCCCCAGACTGCTTCTGCTGGGCCCACCTTTCCACTAGGAACATCGGAACCTTGGACTACAATGGATTGCTGTGCTGGTTGTATGAGAGACTCAGGAGACCCTCACCCAAACAGAAGACCCCAGCAGGCTCCAGTCAGTGTGGTGTGGGTCATTGTATCTTGGTGTAAAAAGTAACTAAGACAGCCTTGGCCCTGATCATGGGCTCTGGCAGAATCCCAGTTCAGGGAAAAAATTTTGAACTTTGCTCCCAGGCAGCAAACCTTGGACTACAGTGGATAACTGTGCCAGTGCGGTGAGTATGCCCCTAAAATAGAGGTGTACAATGAGTAAATAGGACCAGTAGTAAAGCCCCCTCCAAACTAACTGTAAGACCTTGGTGAGTCTGAAAAGAGTGTGGCTGACCCCCTCCTACACACAGAAAACATCAGGCAGAGTGAAAATGGCAAAACAAAAAAACAAAATGAAGTCTCAAATATCTAGTCCACCAGGAGCAAGTACAGCAGACACTGAAATAGAGGACCCCAAAAGTAGCACACTGGAAATCTCTGAAAAGATAGTGAGTGAAATAAAAAAAACAACTCCATGAGGCTATAGAGGAAATCAAATTAGAAGTACACTCTCATGTTAAGACAGAATTAACAACCTTAGTAAAGGAATTGCTGAGCACAACTAAAGAAGAAATAGAGAAAAAAGTACAGGAGCATGGGAAACTGATTGAAACCTTGAATGACCAATATATAAAACACACAGAATTCATGAAACAAATTCAACAGGAACCCAGAAAGAAGCTGGGGTAGCTATTCTGTTTGCAGACAATGTGAACATCAAAGCTGAAATGATTAAAAGAGATAAAGAAGGTCACTACATACTCATTAGTGGAAAAATTCAACAGGAAGAAATAACAATTATAAATATATATATGCACCAAATACAGGAGCACCCAACTATGTAAGACAGATAATAATGGACATGAAAAATCAAATACACAAGAACACAATGATAACAGGGGATCTTAACAACCCATTGTCACAAAGAGATAGATCAACTAGACAAAAGGCATCAAAGCAAAACCAGAAGTGAATTGTACCTGTGAGCAACTGGACTTAGTGTTCCACGCAACCAAATCAGAATACACATTCTTCTCAGCAGTGCATGGGACATTCTCCAAAATAGACCATATACTATTCCATAAAAAATTCTTAAGTAAATGCAAAGATATTAACATCATCCCATGCATAATATCTGACCATAGCACATTGAAATTGGAAATTAATGGCAAAAGAAATTGCAAAACATGCATAAACACATGGAAATTAAATAACAAACTTTTGAACAATTAGCAGGCTACAGATGAAATTAAAGAAGAAATAAAGCAATAGCTACAATTCAATGAAAGCACAAAAACAACATACTGCAACCTATGGGATGCAATGAGAGTAGTCTTAAGAGGGCAATAAATAAAAATAAATTGTCATATCAAGAAAACAGAATGAGCACAAATAAACAACCTAATATCCCATATCAAGCTTTGGAAAAAGAAGAGCAATCTAAAACCAATGCTCATAGAAGAGAAGAAATTGTAAAGATTAGAGCAGAAATCAATGCAATTGAAATTAAAAAAACAATACAAAGAATTAATGAACTGAAAAGCTGTTTTTTTTTAGAGAATAAGCAAAATTGACAAACCCCTAGCTAACCTTATCAAGAAAAAGAAAGAAAAAACCCAAATTCATGCAATAAGAACTGAAAAGGGGGAAATTACTACAGATCCCATGGAAATTCAAAAGATCATGAATACCTACTTTGAAAATCTCTACTCACATAGAGTGGAAAACACAGAAGAAATGGACAGATTTCTAGAAACATGTGAACTACCAAAGCTCAACCAAGAAGATATAGCAATTTAGAACAACCCAATATCAGCAATTGAAATTGAAAATGTAATTAAAAACTTACCAACAAAGAAAATCCCAGGTCTGGATGGATTCACAGCTGAGTTCTACAGAAATTTAGAGGAGATTTGATGCCAATACTCCTTAAACTCTTCAATGAAATTGAGAAGAAAGAATTCCTCCCTAAATCATTCCTGGAGGCAAGTATTACTCTCATACCCAAACAAGAGAAAGATCCATCCAAATAAGAGATCTATAGGCCAATCTCACTAATGAACATTGATGCAAAGATTCTCAACAAAACACTGGCAAATAGAATGCAGCAAATCATCAAGAAGATTATACATCATGACCAAGTAGGGTTCATTCCAGGAATGCAGGGATGGTTTAACATATGCAAATCAATAAATGTAATACACCACATCAACAGAGCCCCCCCCAAAAAAAAACCATATTGTCATCTCAATAGATGCAGAAAAAGCTTTCAATAAAGTTGAACACTTGTTCATGTTAAAAACCTTTCAGAAACTCAGAATACACAGTGTCTACCTCAACCTTATAAAGGCCAACTAGGACAAACCAACAGCCAACATTATACTAAATGGACAAAAACTGAAAGCTTTCACTTTAAAATCAGGAACAAGACAAGGATGGCCACTATCATCACTCCTTTTGATAAAGTTCTGGAAACAAAAGACAGAGCAATTAGACAAGAGAGAGAAATAAGAGGATTAATGATAGGAAAAGAAGAAGTTAAATTATCACTATTTGCACATGACATGATACTCTATATAGAAGACCCAAAAAACTCCATTAAAAGACTACTAGAGATAATAAACAAGTTCAGCAGTCTGGCTGGACACAAACTCAATGCTCAAAAATCAATAGCATTCCTGTACACAAACAAAAAACTCACTGAGAGAGAAATTATGGAAATATCACTCTTTACAATAACATGTAAAAAAAATGAAATACTTAGGAATCAACCTAACTAAAAGTGTAAAAGACCTATATGCTGAAAATTATACTACACTGAAAAAGGAGACTGCAGAGGATATAAGAAAATGGAAAGCTATTCCTTGCTCTTGGCTAGGAAGAACCAACATTGTGAAAATGGCCATACTCCCAATACTGTTATACAGATTTAACACAATCCCAATCAAAATACCATTGACATAGCTCACAAATCTAGAGAAAACACTCCTTAAATTCATTTGGAGACAGAAGAAACCTAGAATAGCAAAGGCCATTCTTGGCAACAAAAGCAAGGCAGGAAGCATCTCAATTCCTGATCTGAAACAGTACTAGAAAGCCACAGTGATAATATCAGCCTAGTACTGGCAAAGAAATAGACCTGAGGATCAATGGAACAGATTACAGGATGCAAGCACAACTACAACGACACTCAGCCATCTGATATTTGACAAAGGGGCTAAATATGTCCACTGGAAGGATAGTCTCTTTAATAAATGGTGTTGGAAAAATTGGCTCTCCACATGATGAAGACTGAAACTAGATCCGTGCCTATCACCATGCACAACACTTAAGTCTAAATGGATCAAAAACCTAAATACTAAAACAGAAACACTAAATCTACTGGAAGACAAGGCAGGTAGAAGTCTTGGAGACTTAGGGGTAGGCAGAGAATTCATGAACAAAACGCAAACTGCACAGGAAACACTCCAAAAAAACAACAACTGGGATCTCATATTATTGAAAAGTTTCTGCACTTCAAAGGAAATCACCAACAAAGTGAAAAGAAAACCCACAGAATGGGAAAGAATTTTAGTCAGCAGTCCCTCAGACAAAGGACTTACATCCAGAACATATAAAGAATTGAAAAACCTCAAGCTCCCCAAATTCAAAGACCCTCTCCAAAAATGGGCATCTGAGATGAACACACAATTCTCAGAGGAAGATATACAAAGGCAAATAAATACACGAAGAAATGTTCACCATCACTGGTCATTCAAGAAATGCAAATTAAAACAATATTGAGATTTTACCTCACTCTGGAAAGAATAGCTGCCATCAAGAAATCAACTGATAACAAATGTTGGCAAGGATGTGGGGGAAAAGGAACACTGCTCCACAGTTGGTGGGAATGTAGACTGGTGCAACCACTATGAAAACCCAAATGGAGAATTCTCAGAAGACTAGGACTGGAAGTTCCATTCAATCCAGCTATCCCCCTCCTGTGTATTTTCCCAGAAAAACTGAAAAGTTCATATCACATTGATATATGTCTACCCATGTTCATAGCAGCACAATTTGTAATAGCTAAATCTTGTAGACAATGAAGATTCCCATCTACTGCAGAGTGAATGTATGAAAAAGATGTGGCATTTTTATACAATGGAATATTACTTAGCTATAAAAAAGGATGATCTTGAGGACTTCATAGGTAAATGGAGACAACTTGAGACTATCCTCATTAGTGAAATAAATAAGAATCACATTTATAAATATCACATTGTGTCTCTAGTATAAAAAGTAAATAAGAACTATCAGTGTAATAAAACCAAAATGTATAATTGCTATTATAAAAAAGATGAAATAGGAAGTGCTATAAAAGATATAACTGCATGTATATTTAAGTGTGTAGGATTGATAACCATATTTCTAAGTTCTTGCTGGATTATTGAACAGATCTGTTTGCAGTCTCACTGCTTGACTGTCTACTTTGTGTGCTTTACTTTTGTAAATTTGAACAACTATTTCTAAAAGAACAGTATGTAATTTATTAACTAGTGATTTCTTACTGTTTATCTTTTTTTGAAAATTTTTAATATTTCTACCCTTTCTGTTTTTTCTCTTTAAATAAAAAAGTCTAGAAAAAAATTTTTACTATGCTTATTGTTTTCAATTTGAATTTTAAAATAAAGCATACAAAAACACATACAACAAATTATAATTATTCTGAAACTTACTATAAGCCCCCTTTCAGAATTCTATGTTTTTGGAGAAACTTACTTTCTGTCAATAACAATGGAAGTAGATTTATAGGAAATCATCCTCTAATTGGATTATTTCCCCAAGGAGGGCTTTTTGTTGTTTTTTATCACTTACACAAGTTACACTCTTCACCTCAATTTGTACAAAAACTTCCAAGTGCACTTTCTGACTATGCTAACCTCTTGGCAGTCCATTGTAAAGCATTCAGCAACTACAAATCTCCAATTTGTAATTGAAAATTTCACTAAATTTTAGCAAAAGGCTGAGAACTGAATAGGTTAGTAGGTTGAGTTACAACCTACCATATGTTTGTTTATTCCCAGGTTTATGCTTATTATCTTGATAATGGACTTAAAATTTTGGGGAGAGACAGTACATTTGTGAAGTTGTATCGTGTAAGTTGAAACATGGTTTTTATATCATGATTTGGTAAAATGTTTTCTTTTACTGAAAGCTTAACTACCTTGTCAGTAGCATCTTGAAGCCAGTTTCCAACTGCCTCAATAGTCTCTTTACCCTGGAAATTAGACACCAGGATTAACCTGTTTTATGACCTTAAATTCTCTTAAGTTCATTTTAAATATTTTTTTTACTTGTGGACTTTGTGCCCTTAAATATTGCTTTTAAAAAATGAAAAATTTAAGTCTCCATCTGTGCTAGGGTCTAAATACTAAGACAGCCTATCTTACAATATGTATCAAAGAACGATTGTTAAAAAAATTTAATGGGTCATGATGGCAATTTTGAGCAAATCCTTTACATACTTTTCAATACTATACATATTATAGATTTTAAAATAAAGCTAACTTTGATATTTCTACTTATTTTTCAGGATACAGAAAATATAAGAACAGGTTTTTTTAATTTTAAACATTAATATGTAGTATGCATTGTTTTAGAAAAAGAAAAAAATGTGGATAATACAATTACCAACAATTCTGACAATTTTTATTTTCCCTATTTTTGTTCATATGCATTTCTTTTTCTTGTAATGATCATAAACCGACTAAGAATATTTTAAATTTATAAACTTGGGCACAGCAATTTCAATTTTAGTGATTTACTGTATAAAATAAAGATGAGTGCAAAGATTTGTTTATGAAACTTTTATGGCAGTATTTTTACATTAATTTTTATAAACAGAGTATAAGTTGTAACTGTTACACATCCTCACAAAGGCCTAGACTAGAACTCAAAATAATGTTACAGAAGACTCCAAAATGCACTAGAAATATGTTTGTACTCTACTGTTCAATATAAAAGCAAGTTACACAGCACAACATGATCTAAGCACATTTACTTATAAATGTCAAAATAATTTTCTGTTATTCTACAAAATGTTAAGAACACCACACTGAGTGAAACAGTTTTGTTGTCTTTTCCTAGGGTTTCATTTTAGTCAAGGACACAGACCAGTAAACATGCAGTAGAGCTATTAAGAAGTAAAACAAGCATATACCAAACCTGGAGTCCATGGAGTGAAGGATGGATGATAGGGTGTGGTACTTCAAGAGGATTCTCCTGAGTAAAGTGTTTATATCAACTGCCTATTGCTATCTAGGAAACCATTCCAAAATTATGTGACTCAAAATAACTATGACTTGTTATTCAGTGAGTCTGTAAGCTCTGCAGTCCTTCTGCTGTTCAATTCTGAAATCATACCTATCATGATAATAATCCAACCTCCCCACTATTGCTGAAAGATCAAGAGGGCCCAATGTTGTATCCAGTAACTGATCTTGGCCATTGGCTGGCCCTCAGTTCTTTCCATGGCTTATCATTCTCCAATTACATTAGATGATGTCTTAATGCTCTAGAAGTTGAAATCAAAAGTTGCAGGTCTCTAACTCAGATTCTAAAAGTTGTTAAATGTCATTTGCACTTCACTTCTCTAGTAAGGGAAATCTGTAAGGCTAGTCAACAGAACTCATGAGATTCAGGATAAAACATCACCTCTTGATGGGCCAGCTGCTGTGCTACATTGCAAATAGGTATGGGTACAGGCTTAATGCATTCTTATTACAGCTATCTTCTACAGTGATGCCAAAGATGAAAAACAAACACCAGGAAAGTGTTGCAGGAAGACAGACCAGCCTTGAAACTTCCCATAGGAGACTGAAAGCACAGTTTGCCCAAGGAACTAAGTAAAGCTCCATACAGGCTGGGCCTAGATTTTATGAGAGAAGAGAAAATTAGAGTAAAGAATTTCTAAAAGCAACTATTTCAAAGAGGAGACAAGTAGAATGCATTCAAGTTGATCTATGTAAAAATATATTTTTAAGTGGATGAGAAAGATGATTTTCAGTGATAAAAGTATAATCTTCAAATTTAAAAATTTTGGAACTATAAAAGCCAATCAAAACGATGGATTATTTTTGCTTTAAAGACTCAGACAACTTCCTCATTTTTTTAACATAATGCTCCATTTGGGGCATTGCTAACCACTGACATGAGAAAGAACATGAGGCAAACACTCTTGTCCAAATGTGACAATTTCCCAGCTGCCTGAAATTGCATGAAATCATTTAACCCATTCTGATCCCCAATTTTTTCATGGTTCCACTTGTGCTTTCTTTGCTGTGAACTGGTTATGAAGAAAAAGTGACAGAGCTTAGTGAATGAACATGTAACATTGAAAAGATTGCAAAATACTCTTTGAACATGTTAAAGTATTAAGACAATTAAAACTAAGATTTATTACTATCATTATTATTATGCCTCTTTCTCATAAATGATACAACATAGGTATAAAATATGACTTTCATTCTCACAGTATTGTGGCTAGTAATTATAAATGACTACTGTAAAATCATGAGTAGAAATTAACCCTGCTCATGCTAAATATTCTCAACTACATCAGGGTTCTGACAGTTGCTTCCAGTATGACATTGACCAAGGAAAAGATGCCTCCACTCCTTTAAAATAGAAATCAATCAGAATGCTTTCTTTCCATATTTATTCCCTAACATTTGCTCCAAATACCCAAAATATTAGTCTTAAAGAGTTACTACTTTTTCAAATCTATAAAATATAGATTGCCTTATTTATATACTGGCATATAGAGTCCCAAAATACAGGATCTCTTTTCTGTACCACTGAAGAAAATCTCACAAGCTAATTCTACAGCTTTTTCTGTCACTTTCAGGATTTGAGATGGTCTCCTTTTCAGGATATAAAATATATAGTAAGATCTAAATTAAAATACTCCTTGCTCATCTCTCAACTCCAGGAGATTTCTCTCATGTTTTACCCTCAGCACACCCTGCTCTGAGCCATGTTGGGACTGCACCTGCAGTAACACAGCTCAGCAACTGACAGCCCAGAAGGAGGTTGGTCAACAGGTGTTAAAATCCCCTGCCCTCAATAGGAATCGCTATTACTCTCCTCTTTCTCAGGGAGAGAAAAAATACAATTTTTCAAATAAATCTTCATTTGCAGTGAGTCTTTGGAATTCGTGTTTTTGTGTGTGTGTGCATGTGTGTTGAGATAAAAATCCATCAGTTCAAAAGAAAAGTGAATTAATTTTACAGATAATCTGAAATATTCTATATGAATTTAATCTTTAGACAGCTGTATACTAGGTGTTATTTTGAAAATTCTATATAACTCCTTTCATTTTAATTGTTTAGCCAATTCTTATTAAAACTTTTATTCCAACTTGTTTAATAAAAGGAAAGAAATAGGGCTGGGGATTTAGCTCAGCAGCATAAGTGCCTGCCTTGCAAGCACACAGTCCTGAGTTTGATCCCTGGTACCAAAAAAAAAAAAAAGAAAAAAGAAAAAAAGAAATATACATATGTATCTTCTCTTTAATATATTATATTCTTCAATTATATTAATTTTTAATCTTAATCATGAAAGTATAATAAGTGTGCCAAATTAATGGGGTACAAATTCCTTGGTATTATATATGTCCTGGACATAGGAAATGGTTCATGGCCACCTCATACATGTACCCCCTCTTTTAAGAATATGAAGAAACTATTCATATATTACTCTAAATTTGGGGGCTCTAGATCATTTAATACCTTGATCCTTAAATACCAAAAATCACAAA
Organism: Hydrochoerus hydrochaeris; assembly: GCA_004027455.1. NCBI lineage: Eukaryota > Metazoa > Chordata > Mammalia > Rodentia > Hydrochaeridae > Hydrochoerus > Hydrochoerus hydrochaeris. The sequence continues at coordinate 168,596 of PVLA01001921.1, forward strand.
AATATTGGAATAATTATGATAAGGAAGAAGGATTCATGGTATGTTGACTACAAAACAATGTTCTTCTCTTTTAGTACTACTAAAAGTTTTCCTGGATCCTCAACCTTCCTAATATGGATGGAAATTTTTTTCTCCAAAAAAGACAAGCAATCATGACACTTCTACTCTTTTTAAGAATTAAAACATCAAGTCTTGCATGAGAAATTATCAAAACCATCCATGGTTGTTTCCCTCTCCCAAATCTTATGCTGTGCATTCAGATAGAATTTCGTGATAGTCATGGGTGCAGGGATATGGTTCATCAGCAGACTCTTTTTCTCTACTCTCAGCACATTTGGCTCAATAAAGTCCAGGGACAAAAGGTCCACTCCCAAGACAGACAACTTGCCTTGATCTCTTGCTGTGGCAATCAACTCTTTCAACTTCCGGTGTGGATCAGACCTGAATCCATTGCTTCACTCACGGTCAATGCAACACAGTGAAAGTCTCCAGACAGTCTCTTAGAAACTTATTTTCTTGGCCTTGAGGTAGGGGTACAGGCACCCTCACCCTATATTCTGATATAGTCATTCTAACACACACACACACACACACACACACACACACACACCTATCTCAGCTCTGGCTCAGGAGAATACAGAGGAGATTGGGTTAACTAAAAATAATTCATTAAACATACACACATATATTTGCGAGTACTCAGAACTTTAAAAATCCTTCTTTCCAAAGCTATGTTTTACTTCAAGCAGTTAAGCAGAAACACAGAATGGATGAATTGATAAGCCAAGTTTTTATTCCAATATATTTAATGAGCTAAAAAATAAATTCCAGATTTAAATTAGTAGTGAGAAGTCTGATTAAACTGGACTAGTGACATTTGGCTGGCATGTGGATGCACATTGCCTACTTCAGATGCATTTGCTTGGCAGGAGCCTCTGGAGAGGTGGGATTGTTGACGGCATAGAATTTGTGTACTTCCAAATGTCTGCACATCTCTTCTGTGCAGTCACACTTTTGTAACTGTAGAAAAGTGAGGCTGTGTGATATCACTATCTTTAATTCCAGCCTACACATTTCATAAAAGGCAACTCTCTACAGATACCTGCAAAGCATATTCACAAAACCAAAACCTAATCAGAGAAAGAAAATTTCTAAATATTTTTTGTGCTTCAAGCCTATAGGGAGTGCAACACAGGTCAGTTTATTTTTTTTTTTCATTGTGATAAAGTCTAGAGATGTTTTAAAGTAATAGAAATGCTTACAAGGATCTTCATGCTTGTTGCCAAGAAACGAACTACCTCCAAGTAGGCTGTAAAATATGATTTTATGCACATGGTTTGTCTATGTAATCTCAGGCACAATACTGTGACTAGGACCCCGACTTCATCCTCTATTTCCCTTGTTCTTGCTCATGTTTGCCTTTTATGGAAGATTTCTAGCCTGCTTCCCTTCTTCGTACTCCAGTCTTAAGAATCAGAAACGAGTAGGCCGCCTCAGTCTACCTTCCTAACTCAATCAGAACCTACACATTCACAGTGTGCAGACAGGAAGACGCTCTCACAAGAAAACCTGTTCTAATGAGCCAAACTCAGCTAAAGCAATTTTAAGCCACATCTTACTGTTTTTACAGAGTTAATCTCATCTAAGAGAATTTTTTTAAACTGTCATTATCCCTTCAAGCCTTTGATACCTTTGAAACTCTGAAGCGAGGAGATTCAACATGACCCCTTCAAAGTCTCAATATTCCTCATAGTTACCTCTGTCTGCACCCATGCAGTGTTTCCAGAGTGCCGTCTTGGAGATCACATTCAGGGAGCCATCACTACTTGCGTTCATTTGCAAAAATTAAAAGAAATATTATATATTTTCAAACTGTTTTTCCTTTAAGAAACTAATTAGTTGCAGTTAAAGAAATCAACTACTTTTTCTCTTTAAGTAAACATGAACACAGTCCTCCAGAAACAAGCTGAACTGTGAGTGTAAACACAGCACAGGGTAGAAGGTGGGAAGCAATTCTCACAGCTGCCACAATCCCTCCTCAGCACTATCAGGTGTTTGTCCCTGAGAATGACATCCCAGTTGTCCACCTGACAGGCTCAGAGCAGACTCTGCCCTTAGGAATGATTTTTGTCCTCCCTTCATCAGAAAAAGTATTGCCTGCTGAACAGATGGGAGAGACTATAACTGTGATATCAGCGCATATGGTTTTGGGAACAGACAGGCATAGTCATTCCAAATATTAGTACAGTTTCTTTCAGGTTTGCATGAAAGTGACACACATGAATGTCAATAGACAAAAATAACAGATAACATTTTCAATCATTTCAAAAACGACTTGGCTAAAATCAGCTAAATATATATCTGTTGGTTTGCATTCATCAACTATACTGTGCTATCTGCATGGCTAATTAGATAATAGGAAAAGCAATTAGGGTATACCTAATAGAAACTAAATTTTTCAGACACTTATTCATTGACTCTTTCAATAAATATATATTGAGCCCTGAGTAGATGCCAAACACTGTGAAGATTTATGAGCTAAAAGAGTAAACAAATGTCACCATTCTTGGTCTGAAGGAGACAACATTTTACTGAAATGTTACAAATGTTACATTTCACATAAAAACAGTCTGAGAATTACAGTGCAGTGTGGTGTTAAAATGAAGGAGATCAGGAGGCATCACGGAGGCCCAGGGAAGGGAGACCATCCCCATCTAAGTGTGAGCCACCTGCGATGAGCATGAAGAAGCAAAAGGAAAGCTGAAATCTGAACCAACATCTAACATTAGCCAGACAAAGAGCAAGAAAGGGGAGTTAATGCAAAGAGAGTTTAGACATATCAGACATGTACAAGAGAGAAGACAGAGACAGGCAAAGTAGAGACCGTGAATTTTATAATGGATTAGTTAGGATTCTCCAAAGAAGCAGAACAAAGGGGACATCCACACAAGGAGTGATTAAAAAATACAACATATGTGTAAATTAACTAAAATTTACAATAGTAACAAATGTATTGCCAAGAATGTTGACATAAGAGTAAACAAAGCTAGGAGTGGTATTACAGTGTTTTTTATGATTTCTTTTTTTAAATTTTATTTAAAGAGAAACAAAAGCATGTAAAGGGTAAAGATAATATAGAATTTCAAAAAAAATAAACAATAAGAAATCACTAGTTGATAAATTACATATTGTCCTCTTAGAAATAGTTGTTCAAGTTACAAAATTAAAGCATACAAAGTAGATAGTCAAACAGTGAGAGTGTAAACACCTACAGATGCATGAGTCTCTACATGTATTTCTATCCTTTCTGTATTAGAGGGAAAAACAAAACTTAACAAGACAAAATAAAACAAATTCCTATAAAAACATGAAACCAAAAAGTCATATAAAACCACAGTACAAGGTGATCTACAATGATTGCTGTGTTGTTTCTTATTATCTTCAATAGAATTGTCTATATCATCAGGCATAATTGAACATAGCAGTATAATTGAACACAACAGTACATAACAATATTAGTAAAAATAAAACATTGTAGACAGTATAAAACTTCAAAGGCAGGTAATAATCAAACCAGAGAGGATATTCTAGTGAATCTTGTCATTTTAAGTATAATTGCCTATACTTTCAGACTTGATACTATCAATCATAACAGCTTTAAATAAAATCTATCAATACAAAACAGTGATCTAACAAACCAGATTCGATTACGATCAGTCATGGTAAAACAGTGTAGGTTTTACAGAGATGTAGGTTAACTTAATAGGAAATTAAGGATGATTAACATACCATATCCTGTTATTTTCAGGATTACTGTCTGTGCCCTCAAATCTAGTACAGGTAGAATGACTGGAACAGAATATAATACATCTAAGCAGAGTAGTGTAGGTAATGTGGGTTTTAAATCCTGGTACACTACTAACAATATAGTGTATCAAGGCCATCTATGTTAGAGTTTCTAGTTATCATTCTCTGTCTCATTTCTGCTATGCTACTTTTCTGCCTTTATTTAGTTTTCTCCTTCATTCTACTGCCTGCCCTGCTCAATGAGGCCTTTCTGCCACTGTTCCTAAAATCCTGGTATTTTTTTCTCTCTCTAGAATGTCCTTCAGTATTCTCTGCAGGGTTGGATTGGTGGTCACAAACTCCCCCAGTTCCTCTTTGTCATGGAAGCATCTTGTTTCTCCATTAATTTCTAGTGACAGTTTTGTAGGATGCATCAATCTGGGCTGGAGGTTATTTTCTTTCAGGGCTTGGAATACTTTGCTCCAAGCTCTTCTTGATCTGATGGTCTGTGTCAAGAAGTCAGCCATGATCCTGATGGGCTTACCTTTATAGGTAATCTGTTTCTTTTCTCTAACAGCTTTTAATATTCTGTTTTTATACTGAATTTTTGGTATCTTGATTATTATATGTCTGGGTGTAGATCTGTTTTGGTTGTAGGTGGCTGGAGTTCTATACACCTCACATAACTGAATGTCATTTTCTTTTCCCATGGTTGGGAAGTTTTCCTTAATTATTTCCATGAATAGCCTTTGTAATTCACCTGTATGTATTCCTGCTTCTTCATTCACATTTCTTATTCTTAAATTGTAGATTCTCTTGTCATCTTCTAGCCTTTGTATTTTTACTGCTTGTTTCCTTGTTATTTTTAAGAGATCTTTCCTTTCATGTTCACATATTGCAAACTTGTCTTCAAGTTTTTATAGTCTACCCTTAATTTCTTTTAAGGCATTTTGCCAGCTTTCAATGGAGTTTTTAATTTCCTGGTAGTCTCTTTGAATCTGCTTCATGTATTCTGTATTTTCTTTATATTCTTTATTGAATGTTTCTCTCCTTTTTTTGTGCTCTTCCCTTCTTCCATCTGTATCTTCCTGAGAGCATTTCTTTTATTACTCTACTCATATCTTGCTTTACCTGATTTAATATTTCAGTTTTGAGCTCATCTACAAGGTCCCGAAGATATCTCTTAATGTCCATTGAAGCCATGTCTGATGTTGCATGTTTGCTGCCCTCAGTCTCCCTTGTTTTTCCCTTTCCTGGATCAGTGCTCTCAGGGTTCTTGGCTGGGGGCCTCCTCTTGCCTTTCTTTCCTGTCATGGTCCTGGCTTCTTCCACACAGGTTACAGTGCAGGTCCCAGCCCCCTTCCCTGTTGGCCACGGTTCCTCTGAAGCACACTGGCAAGGGACCTCCACCCTCTCCTGCCTGCCCCTCCCCACTGGGCCAACCCAACTTCAGGGACATTCAGCCAGTTAGTGTGTGCCAGGTGCAGGGAATTGATTTGGGATGGTTCATTGGGTCCCATCCAGGGGTGTTGCCCAATCCAAGCAAATCCCACAAATCTGATCTGGGGGAGGAGGAACCAACTGAAGTCACTGTCACTCCCAGTTTAGGCTCCTCCTGCCCAATTCCAACATATCACCCATTTGGTCTCACCCTTCCCGTGGGGGGGGGTCTCATTCCCAGCACTGACCATGGATTAGTGAAGGTCCCTTCACCAGCTCCACTCTCCATTGAGCTCACCAACCCCTGATTTCAGCGCTGCTGTGGTTCCTGTGAGTGATGGCGGGAACAAATTTGGGCAGCTCTGCTGGCCAGCATGGATTCAAGCTGGTGCAAATTCAGGCTGGCACAAACTTGGCAGGTCACAGCAAAAACACTGTGTCCCATAGTTTTTAGCTGTTTCAGTTGTAGTCTCGATGTGTTTGACAAGATTTTTTATGTTTTAAAAAAGGCCAGCCTGGGCTACATAAGCAAATCTAAGGCCAGCCTGCCCTACCTTGTGAGAGCCTATGAAAGAAAGAAAGAAAGAAAGAAAGAAAGAAAGAAAGAAAGAAAGAAGAGAGAAAAAAGAAAGAGAGATGAAAGAAAGAAAGAAAGAAAGAAAGAAAGAAAGAAAGAAAGAAAGAAAGAAAGAAAATTGCTGCAGAAAGTAGCAAGCACATGGGGTAAGTGTATTTCAGTGTGGTGAAGTATTTTGAGGGAGATAAAGGTCAATGTGTCCTTTATTTTCACAATAATTTTTTAATTTAAACATTCATTATATTTTTATGACATCTCACACATATATAAGGTATAGAGATTAAAGACAGAAATATATAGATATAGGTAAATACATAGAGAAAGCCATTTACTATGACCATGCAGTTATGGAGACTAATAAATTCTAAGATCCACCTGTAGTATACTAGAGATCCAGGAAAACCAGTGATATAAACTCTAGTCTGAATGCTGGTAGGCTTGAAACCCAGGAAAAGCCAAACATTTTAGTTTGAGTCCAAAGCCCTGCAAAACCTAATGCCCCAGTACAAGACAGGTTAGAGAAACAGAGTTCCCACTCATTCACCCTTTTTTTTCATTCAGATCCGTAATAGATTAGATGAGGCCCCCACACTAGAAGGGTCAAGCTGCTTTACTCAGCCCACACATTCAGATGCTGATCTCATACCTAAACACCATTACAGATATGCTTAAAATATTGGTTCACCAAATTTCTGACAACTTGTAACCTCATAAAGTTGACACATTATTCATGCTACATAAATTCTTTGCATTTTTAGTCAATAGTTTGGGATAGCTATAGATGCCACACTACAGTTATGATTTTGATGTACACTGATGGAACTATTTTTCAATCTTCCATTTTCTGGAAACAAGAGGAAAAAAAAGAATGTTTAATTAATTAAATGTCATGAGTTACTTAAAAATCCTTACTTTGAGTTTCATTATTATGATATAAAAATCATTGTTATGTTAGTTGGCATTTAAAAGGTCTTTCAATATCCTGTAATGTTTCTGATCTTCATTTTGAACAGTTAACAATGGACAAAAGTAAAGAAATCTTTTGAGATCAGAGGACAAAGAATCAGGATTTAGGAGTTCTCTGTTTCCACTTAATGCTTCTGGTTTCTTTAAATAAGGTGTGGCTAAGAACTTATTTCAATCAACTGTTTTCCCAGTTTAAGAGTTCTGTAAGTCAAGTATTTTATGGGCCCAGATCAGACAATTGACCCCTGGAGAAGTATTGTTTATTGACACATTGTTACCATTCAAAACATCAGTTTTTATGTTCAACAAAAATTGATTAAATCATACACAACGTGATTTATAAAAGTTTTGCAAGTAAATCTTTATGCAATATATTGACTTTAAAATAGCCACACAGAATAAGATCTTGGATAAAAGAAAATGAAATTAGCTCTATAGTGGTACTCATTATCTAAAAAATTATTAATTAGAGCTCAGTGAAACTCCATGTCCTGTTTTGAACTGAAAGGAGTAAGTTGGAATGAGTCTACTATTAATTACATTCTAAGAATCTTCTTTAGTTACAATAACAGAAACTGAGAAACTTGAAGTGGATATTCTACATATATTCACATGCATATAGATACCCATATGTAATAAAGTATATATGCTACAATCATTTAATATCCAAATGATATAAATTTTTTAAACTTCAAGTGTTCCTTTTTTGTTTTACAGAACATTGAAAATCATTGCTTTCCAAAAGAAACCTTCCTCAGAATAACTTTGCACACAAGAGCAGCCAAGCTGTTGATCAGACCAAGAGTTTTCGGGTTCACTTTCAAAGACATTAATGAAAGATAAAGACAATATAAAAAAAATGTGTAGCCCTACCAAGACTCTGCAAGTGCTCTAAGCAAGATTCTGGAGGAACATAGCAGTATTTATACATTTCCAAATACTTTAAAAACTCCTAGCACATGATCTCCTACTGTGTGCTGTGCAATAAAGAACCACAGTAGATTTATTATAAATTGACATTCTTCTACTCTCATCCTGATTGATTGTGAATAAGTGGTTTGGGCAAATCACCCACAATCAAATCTTGTTCTAAACACCTGTAGCAAATTGAAAAATTAATATACATTTAAAGCAAAACTAATAGATGAGATTTTGGTGAAATGGGTTTCATCTAATGTGCATCTATTAATTTATTTATATAAAAGACTTCTGAATTACTAATGATGTTACAAGTAAGAAAATAAAACTTAAGGAAACCAAAATTAAATATACTAAAAGCAGGAGTAAATGTTCCATGATCTTTGTTAAGAAAATTGTTCAGTACTTTCACTTTTTCTTGTATCAAAAGCACAACATCATTTCCTGCTTTTTATCCCACTTGGGGTAAAAAGAAATCACAGAAGAACAGTAAAATTTACACTACATACTTCATCACACACTTGTGCATACACACATGGAATGGAAAAGGAAAAGTAAGAAAGTTTGTTTAGGAGTGTAAAGGTCCAGTCTATTCATGAATCAAGATTTGAGAAAACCTATAAAAATTCAGCAGTAAATAAACAAAATAAAACTGAAATTATTTCATTATGTTCTAAATTTTTTTCCATAGAAATGAAGAATCAACAAAATAGAAACAACATAGTCAACCCATATGCCTAAATTTGTACTGTCTACAATTATACAGTTTTTCTCATAGAAGGAAGATCCCAGTATTGAAAGAGTTGTAAGTTGGAGAGAGAGCTGGCTCACACATAAGGTGAGCCAAAATAAACCTCCAACTTTGCAAACCAGTGAAATTTGAGATTTGTCTGTTGCTACAGCATAATCAAAAGAAAACTGACTGACAAAACTTTGATTACAAAATGCAGCCTTTGGACCTGATACTAAAAGAAGTTCTGGAAAAAGTATGTCCAGTGTGAATTTTCTCTAAACCTTTAGTCTGACTCAAATAAAATAGTAAGATGTCAATGGAAGAAGCAATTTAGAAATCATGTTGGGATGTCAGAAGTCAAGATAATTTAGAAAAATAAGTGAAACTGGAAACACAAATACAATAAAGAGAGCTGTCGCTTAATTTCCTAAATCCTAGAGAAAGTGGCACAGAGCAAAGGAACTTGGATGAAAAAAGAGACCCAAACTAGTCTAGAACTGAAAGAGAATGATGATGGCTACTGCCTTGATCTATGCTCGTAACAGCTACCTGTTCTTCCACATTGTCCACTTTTCCCATTTAATCCCTTAGCAGACATTTTTAAATTCTCAGTATGGAATTACCACATTTCACTCTGATTCTGATTCATTTTCTTCAACCTATGTTTTTTGCCTTTTAGTATGCCTCATAATTGTTGCAGAAAAGTAACTTTAAAACTGAGTAAAAGGAATTACCATAAATGTGCTGTGGTAATTTAGAGGTAGGGTGGGAGAGAGCACATTCTATATTCCTTTGATTAGGTCTCAGACTTTCAGTGAGTCCGTGACCATACACAATGAACGTCACTGTTGCTTTTCAAATTTCTTCCCTCTGTTACGTGGGACAGGATGACTAAAAGAATCTGAACTTGAATAGCTCTCTTCTCCTAGGTACTTAGGTATAAAATAGCTCCTCTTGAAGGCAAGTCTTTCTTAGAATAGAATACTTTGGTATTTTTCAAAATGGTTTTCTTTCTCTCCTCCTGCCAGAAACAAAAGAGAATTTTTCCGATATTTACTGTGAGAAGTAAATTAAGTATCCAATAATAAAATGTCACAAAAAATCTGGGTGCCCTGTGACTGGATTCTCCTGGATTTTAATTCAGAGTTGTCCATTTTGATTCTCTGAAAGCCTATCAATTGGAGCTCAGGTGACCCTACCTGTCATTTAACCCTTTGGTGTTTTCTGCTCTCATATAAATTGTGATCCCCTCTATTTCTGCCTATCTCCACTCTCAGGTTATCAGTTTGCACTGGGACTTCTGTTCTCCAGTGAATCTAAGAAGAGTTGTTGATTTTTCAGTTTCTTCAGATTTTTGTTTGTTGTGAGGATGCAGTGGCAACACCTGAAGTTCTTACCATGACAAACAAAAAGTTGCAAGTGTATTTTGTATTTTTAATCTCACCTCTTGCTGATTTAAACAAGGGATGTTGACACTGAAGAGGCAGTGTACTCTTAGCAGATTAAAATGGGCAACTGCTGCAAATACATTATATCTGCTAGAAAATACTCAGTTTCAAGAAACTATGTATTAGTGTTCTAGGCCTTTTTTGGAGCAACACATTTCATAGTAAATTTTCTCTGTCCTATGGATTCTCCTCCTTTCTACCCAGCTCTTACTTTCTCAGTCACTACCACTCTGTTGGATCCTCTCCCATAAGCAACCTTTTCCTCATAACCTTTGAACTTTCTCTAAACAATGGAGTCAGATATATAGCTTACTACAAAGTACATGGATAACAAAGGACCATACCACCAAGCTCCACAAGTATAGCCCTGCTTGGACTGGGGAGGACCCAATTATGGATTCAATGAGATTTTTCCTTATATCATGTAGCTTTGGGCCTAGAGTGATGGTTGAGGAAACAAATCTGGAGACCTACTGCTTTAACTCTCAGCTCCACTACTTACCACCGATTATGCAAGTTATTTAGTCTCCCTATGTTTCCATTAACACATTTTTATAAAATAAGAATAATAATTTTATCGGTGTCACAGGTTTTTGAGAAGCTTAAATGAACCAAATATATAGATCCCTTAGAATAGTGCTTGGCACATAGTATTACATAGACATAACTCTGATAAGACACCAGTAGATAATACCAGATGCAAAGAAAGGTACTGGACCAGAAAGGAATATGTTAATGCCTCGGATTCCTTAAAACTTAGGCTGACAGAGCAGGGAAGTAGGCTAGTTATATCCTGCCAAAAGCAGCCGGGTATGTCATAAAATAATTTCAAATTTCTGTCTAAGTCAAGATGTAACTGAAGATTTGGAATCACTGCATTTTTCTATTTCCCATAAGGACAGTATACATTATTATAGACCCATAATGTCTTTTCAACTCTATTTTCTTTTTCTCTGAAGCAAATATCCTGGGAAACAGCCTCTGACTTTTTCATTCTCACACACCATCACTAGAGAGCCTGTGCTGATTAGCCAACCATGACCTAAAGAAGCTGAATAATTTTATATTGCACTACTTAGGGTTTAGATCTTTGTATGAGAATGGAACTGAAATTAATCATGAGTCATTTTGTCTGGACTCTGGAGCATTTCTATTTATTCCAGCAAATTTTTCCTGTCTGCCCCTTAAAATGGCACATACCTAATAAATGCTGCTGTGAGTCAGTATGCACACTGACCCCTTCAGGAGCCAGGTGCAGACACTGAGGTTTGCCTCTGTAGAACCCATGTGAAGTTCAAGAGCTCAGGCTAAATGCCCTGATTTGGTGGGAATTGCTAACAGATCTCCCCTTAGGGTAACTGTGACACCACATGATGCTACTATGTAAATATATTGTGTTGCTTTTCTGCTGCTTAGCAATCCTCCTTAATATTACAGCTTTACAAAGATAAAGAGAAACTCAGCAATTTAAGTAGCATGGCTTCCATATGTTTCTTAAAAAGAAACAAATTGTAAGATTCCCCCAACTTTAGGATTCTTTCAATTGTATATGTAAATGTGTACAACATATTAACCAGGGTTCTCTAGAGAGATAAAACCAATGAGACAGATAGACAAAGATAAAGATGATAGAGACAGGGACAAAGATAGAGATATAAGAGGGGATTTTAGGGAATTGGCTCACATAATTATGGAGTATGAGAATTCCCAGAACGGGCCATCTGCATGCTTATTACCCTAGCATGCTAGCAACATTGTTCAATCCAATTTCCAAAAACCTTCAGAACGCAGCCAAAGGTCAAAAGTCTGAGAACCCAAGGGAAATGCTGCTTCCAGAGTCCAAACTCCTAGGAGTCTACAATTCTCACAACCAAAAGAAAAGGAAGACTGTCCCAGCCCCAGGAGACAGAAAATATTTTTTATTTGTTCTCTGTTTTATCTGGGTCAGTTGGATATCCTCTTTTCACTCCTACCTCAACTCCCCGTCAAGAGCAGATCTTCATCTAGTTGACCTGCTCACATGCCAAATTCCTCCAGAAATACCCTCACAGAAGTAATGTTGGAAGTAAAGAGGAAAAAGCAAAATATAAGATAATTACACTATTAGTTTCTCTTAGTTCATTGAAAAGAAAGGTTTGTGCTAATATTATTTGGAGAAATTTTTATGTCCATATCTTCTATTCTGATTAACTACATTAAAGATAACAATACTTAGTGTATTCACTGTTGTTATTCTATTACTCTATTATGAAATTTTTACTTTTTTCCATAAAATAAAAAAATTCTTTAAAAAAATATTACTTTACCAGTTTTCTATTTGACCCCCAAAATTAATTACCATGACAGTTTGTCTGAAAACCCAGTTCCATAACTTATTTTTATTCATATTGTTTTCTTATTTATAAGCAACCATATTAGATAGTAATGGAATCTTTTCTACTTGTAGATAGCATAAAAATATATAGTATGTGAACCAAAGATTGAATACTCTCCAATAATTGTTAATGAAAAGTGAAAAGCAATCATTCCATTTGTAAAAAAATAAACAGAATAGAAAAGATATTTCAGTTTTGTTGATGCTATTGTTATCCATAGGACAAACAAACTAAAGAATCCCATAATTACTTGGAAAACATAAAATAAATCCCAAAAAATTGTTGCATAAAAAAGGAGTTATAAAAGATAAATCAACCTAACTCTTCGATAATGTTATTATTACTCTTTGGTATCCATATTATGGTCTCACTTTAGAATCCCACTTTTCTTATTTATAATATTAAGGGTGTTGATTAAATAGGACTCAGGTCTTATCTTTGAAAGAGTTTTTCCCTAGAATAAATTACAGGACCTTATAACAGTGGTCTAATGTGGTGGAAGGCCAAAATCAGGAATGCTTACCATCAGGGATACTTCCTCCTTCTTCCCTGATTACTCACTTCCTCCTTCCTTTCCCCATGTGTACAAGGAAAGTTCCAAACAGCTCTTTGTGTGTCACAGATGCCCACCCCCAAGTGCCACATCTGATCAAAGGTCACATATACTCCCTACCCCTCTATATGCAGTTGGAGGAGATAGTCCAACCATCACAGGTTTTGTGATCCTTTCCACATCCTCAATAAACCCATTCTTTTCTGTTTTCTACTTTTCGCTTCTCTATTGCACCAGAAAACTTTAACAATCTTGAATAGTGTTGTGGTTTATTTAAATGCTCCCCCAAGGCCTCATTCAGTCATGGAGGTGACTGAATCTAGCATTTGTGATTGGTTTGTTGTCTAGCACTCAGATTGGTGGTGTGTTTCACTGGCCCAAGGGTGGCCAGTGTAATAGCAGGGAAGCAGGTGGGGCTTTCTCTCTTAATTTCACTTTTGCTGTTTACAGCACCCATGAAGGGCTGCTGTGCCAAGCCATGATGCCTTGGAGCCAACGGCATATGGACTGAAACCCCCAAGAACTGTAAAAAATAAACCTTTGCTTCCCTAATTTTGAGTATCAAATATTTTGTCTCAGCAACAAGTGAAAAGTAGTTAAGACAAATAGATAAGAATAAATTTTTACTGATTTTAAAATTGTCTATGTTTAAGCACATTAGGAAATTAACTAAAAGAATTACAAAAAGAAACCATCGTGAAAACAATCTCTTTTCAAGACTATCTACAAATACTAATGGACATGGAATACACAATTGTAACTGGAGAACTTAACACCCCACTGTCACAAAGAGATAGATCAACTAGCAAAAAGTCAGCAAAGAAATAACAGAACTGAATCATACCTGTGAGCAAATGGACTTAGTGGATGCTTACAGCGTGTTCCACCCAACTACATCAGAATATATATTCTTCTCAGCTGCGCATGGGACATTCTCCAAAACAGACCACATATTATCCCATAAAACATTCTTAAGTAAATGCAAAGGTATAGAAATCATACCATGCATAATATCTGATCATAGCACACTGAAATTGGAAATTAATGGCAAGAGAAATTGCAAAACCTGCATAAATACATAGAACTTTAATAATAACCTTATGAACAACCAGTGGGCTACAGATGAAATTAAAGAAGAAATAAAGCAATCTGTACAATTCAGTGAAAATGTGGAAACAACATACTATAATCTGTGGGATGCAATAAAAGCAGTCTTTAGAGGGAAACATATAGCAATGAATTGTCATATTAAGAAAACAGAGTGAGCATAAATAAACAACAATGCTTCATCTCAAGCTTCTAGAAAAGGAAGAGCAAGTCAAACCCAAAGCTCATAAAACAGAGGAAATTGTTCTTTTGGCGATGGCAGATGTGGAAAGATCCAGCCATGCCAAGGATGTCTGTTCTCCTTGTCTAAAGCGTGTTTTGAGTGCTTTCTCCCCAATCTAAATCCCTCAATAAAATGATTTGGACCCCCCCAAAAAAGAGGAAATTGTAAAGATTAGAGCAGAAATTAATGCAATTGAAACTAAAAAAACAATACAAAGAATTAATGAATCAAAAAGCTGGATTTTTGAGAGAATAAACAAAATTGATAAACCTCTAGCTAACCACATCAAGAAAGAGACAGAAAAAACTCAAATTCACACAATAACGACTGAAAAGAGGGAAATTACTATACATCCCATTGAAATTCAAAAGTTCATAAACACCTACTTTGAAACTGTATACTCACATAGGGTGGAAAACACAGAGGAAATGGACAGATTTCTAGAAACACATGAATTACCAAAGCTCAGTCAAGAAGATATAACAATTTTGAATAATCAAATATCAGCTACTGAAATAAAAAATTAAATCTTACCAACAAAGAAAAGCCCAGTGCTGAAGGATTCATAGCTGAATTCTATAAGAAATTTAGAGATTTAATGTCAATACTTCTTAAATTCTTCAATGAAATTGAAAGAGAAGCAGTGCTCCCTAACTCATTCTTGGAGGCAAGTATCACTCTGATACCAAAATCAGAGAAATACACAATCAAAAAGGAGAACTATAGGTCTTTCTCACTAATGAACATTGATTCAAAGCTTCTCAATAAAATATTGGCAAATAGAATGCAGCAAATCATCAAGAAGATTATACACCATGACCAAGTGTGATTTATTCCAGAAATGCAGGGATGGTACAATATATGCAAATCAATAAATGTAATATACCACATCAATATAGTCAAAAACAAAAACCACATGGTCATCTGAATAGACGCAGAAAAAGCTTTTGATAAAGTCCAACACCAGTTTATGATAAAACCCTACAGAAACTCAGAATAGAAGGTATGTACCTCAATCTCATAAAGGACATTTATGATAAACCAAAGCCAACATTATACTAAATGGACAAAAACTGAAAACCTTCACTCAGGAATAAGACAAGGATGTCCACTATCACCACTCCTGTTCAATACAGTTCTGGAAATCTTAGCCAGAGCAATCAGATAAGAGGGATAAATAAAAGGAATAAAAATAAGAAAAGAAGAATTTAAATTATCATTATTTGCAGATAACATGATACTTTACATAGGAGACCCCAAAGACTCCATTAAAAGACTACTATAGGTAATAAACAAATTCAGCAGCATAGCTGGATACAAAGTCAACACTCAAAAATCAATAGCATTCCTGTACACAAATAAAAAACTCACTGAGAGAGAAACTATGGAAACATTGTCTTTCACAATAGCATCTAAAAAAATGAAATACTTAGGAATCAACCTAAGAATGTGAAAGATCTATATGATGAAAATTATGCTATGCTTAAAAAAGGAGATTAAAGAGAATATATGCAAATATATGCTCTTTCACAATAGCATCTAAAAAAATGAAATACTTAGGAATCAACCTTAGAATGTGAAAGACCTATATGATGAAAATTATGCTATGCTTAAAAAAGGAGATTAAAGAGAATATTAAAAAATGGAAGAATATTCCTTGCTCTTGGCTAGGAAGAACCAACATTGTGAAAATGGCCATACTTCCAAAACTGTTAGACAGATTCAATTCAATCCCAATCAAAATACCATTAACATACCTTATAAATCTAGAGAAAATATTCCTAAAATTCATCTGGAAACAGAAGAAACCTAGAATAGCAAAGGTGATTCTGGGCAACAAAGGCAAGGCAGGAGGTATCTCAAATCCTAATTTGAAACTATACTACAAAGCCACAGTGATAAAATCAGCATGGTACTGGCAAAGAAATAGACCTGAGGATCAATGGAATAGACTAGAAGTTTCAAACACTACTACAAAGACATTCAGCCACCTTATATTTGACAAAGGGGCTAAACATGTTCACTGGAAGAAAGATAGCCTCTTTAATAAATGGTGTTGGAAAAATTGACTTTCCACATGCCAAAGACTGAAAATAGACTTACGCCTATCACCTTACACTAAACTAAAGTCAAATCTAAATATTAAAACAGAAACACTAAATCTACTGGAGGGTAGGTAGAAATCTTCAAGACATGGGGGTAGGCAGAGAATTCATGAATAAAATGCAAACCACAAGGGAAATAGTTCAAAGAAGTATTATTAAAAAGTTTTTGCACTTCAAAAGAAAGCACTAACAAAGTGAAAAGAAAACCCACAGAATGGGAAAGAATTTTAGCCAACAATCCCTCAGACAAAGGGCTTATAGCCAGAACATATAAAAAATTGAAAAACATCAAGCTCCCCAAATTCAAAGACCCTCTCCAAAAATGGGCATCAGAGTTGAGCATGCAGTTCTCAGATGAAGATATACAAATGATAAATAAACACATGAAAAAATTTTCACCATCACTGGCATTCAAGAAATGCAAATCAAAACAGCACTGACATTTCATCTCACCCTGGAAAGAACAGCT
The DNA here is from genome assembly GCA_004027455.1 of Hydrochoerus hydrochaeris. Classification (NCBI taxonomy): domain Eukaryota; kingdom Metazoa; phylum Chordata; class Mammalia; order Rodentia; family Hydrochaeridae; genus Hydrochoerus; species Hydrochoerus hydrochaeris. The sequence goes on from PVLA01001921.1 coordinate 185,296, forward strand.
GCCATCAAGAAATCAACTGATAACAAATGTTGGCAAGGCTGTTGGTGGGGGAAAGGAACACTGCTCCACTGTTGGTGGGAGTGCAGACTGGTTCAGTCACTATGGAAATCAGTATGGAGATTCCTCAAAAAACTAGGATTGGAAGTTCCATTCAATCCAGCTATTCTCCTCCTGGGTATTTTCCCAGAAAAACTGAAACAGTCATGTCACAGTGGTATATGTGCACCCATGTTCATAGCAGCACAATTTGTGATAGCTAAGTCTTGGAAACATCCAAAATGCCCATCAACTGTAGAGTGGATGAAAAAAATGTAGTATTTTTATACAATGGAAAACTACTCAGCTATTAAAAATGATGATCTTGAGGCCTTTATAGGTAAAGAGGCAGCTTGAGAATATCCTTATTAGTGAAATAAACAAGACTCACATTAGTAAACATCACATTGCCTGTTTAGCGTAAAAAATAAGAAATACTGACAGAATAATGGGATCCAAAAAGAATAATAGTTATTGTAAATGTGAAATGGAAGGAAAGTCCTCTAAAGGATATAATGGTATGTATAGTGTGCAAGATAGATGACCATATTACTAAATTTCTGTTGGATCATTGAATAGAAGGGTTTGCACCATCAATGTTTGGGTGTCTAGCCACTTTTTGTGCTTTGATTTTGTAACTTTAGCAACTATTTTTAGTATGACAATATATCAACTAGCGATTTTATGATAATAATTTTTTTGAATTCTGTATTATTTTATTTTTTCTCTTTTTTCTATTTTTTTAAATTTTCTTTTCTTTCTTTCTTTAAATAAAAAATGAGAGGAAAGAATATGAAAACACACAGAGAGATATCAAAAGCTCTTATAGCATGGAGTTTGCAGCATGGAATCTTTGTTTCCAAGTTGGTGTTGGAATAGAAAAGATTCATCTTGCACTTATCCTACTCCACACACTTGCTAGTTGCAATAGCAGATGTAAAATGTTTTGATCATAGATTATGTTAATTTCAACATATCTGGTTAACTTCAACAAATCAAGTGAGCAAATGAAAACCCTAAGGCAACTTCATTTGCACCTATTTTAATACAGAGAACCGATAGCCACATTAAACCTTATCTCCTTCATAAAGGTAGTTTTCTTATCATTTTCTTGAAGTATGTTTTCTCATCATTTAAATGAAAAAATGGATCATGGAATCTTCTCTTTAATTGTACACTGATTGTAAGATTTTATGTCTTTAGGAGACATTTGAAAAAAATTTGAAAGTGCTCTTGCTGTTTCAAAACTCAACTGAACCAACAACATTTTCACATTAGTAACTTGTGTACATCATTTGGAAAAACATTAATCTTACAATGCTTTCTAGTAAGGGTAGACTAGGTGATGAAGATCAGCCAGCCTACAGTCCTAAGGAAAGAAAGCTCTTCAACTCCTATCTAAGCTGAAACCTTAATACAGAATCAGTTGCATAAGACTATAATCTCCAAAATATGCAGCATTCTGCAATGGAGCTACAGGTTTAGCAAACTCAGAGGACTGTTTAGGTTACTCACAGAAATTCAGCCTTGTTCATGCATCATAAATCTGAGTCCTGACACAGTCATTGAAATATTCTCTCTAAAGAAAGTCATTATCACTCTAGGTATAAATTTTGTATTAATAATTTCCAAATATATGTCTAGGAAAAAATCAAAGGATTGTTTCCCACTGGATAAAATAACATAAAAGAGAAGCAATAGAAACCAAAGACAAGTCTCATAAGAGGGCAAACCAAACTTTAATGTCCATATGCTTAATTGAAGAAATTTAAAGTACCCAAAACAAAAATGTATAGAAACACAAGGAGAAAAACAAATCTACAATTATAGCTGAAAATTTTAGCATGCTTCTTTCAGGAACTAATGAGGTAATGCCTCCCTCCTCCAGCCAGAGCAATATCAGGAAAAGTGAGGTCAAACAAAAGGTTTGAATAAAGTAATGAGCCCCAAAATACTATGCCCAAGCTATCTTGGCTTCAACCAAAATCACTTGTCACATGAAGAATTAGGAAATTCTTACTCTTGATTTAAAAACATTTTAAAAATAGCTTGTGTGTCTTAAATATCACATGATTTCTCTTATATGAGAAACTAAAAAATATAATAAAGAGCAAAATAAAAGATAATAAGAAATAGGAATTTACATAGATGGCCTTGGTACACTATATTGTTAATAGTGCACCAGGATTTAAAACCCACATTACTCACACTACTCTGCTTAGATGTATTCTATTCTGTTCCAGTCATTCTACCTGTACTAAATCGGAGGGCACAGACAGTAATCCTGAAAATAACAGGATATAGTATGGTAATCATCCTTAATTTCCTATTAACTTAATCTAAAGTTCTGTAAAACCTACACTGTTTTACCATGACTGATCATAATCAAATCTAGTTTGTTAGATTGCTGTTTTGTATTGATAGATTTTATTCAAAGCTGTTATGATTAATAATATCACGTCTGAGAGTATAGGCAACTGTACTTAAGATGACAAGATTCACTAGAATATCCACTCTGGTTTGATTATTACCTGCCTTTGAAGTTTTATACTGTCTACAATGTTTTATTTTTACTAATATTGTTATGTACTACTATATTTAATTATAATGCTATATTCATTTATGCCTGATGATATAGACAATTCTATTGAAGATAATAAGAAACAACACAGCAGTCATTGTAGATCACCTTGTACTGTGGTTTTACACAACTTTTTGGTTTCATGTTTTTATAGGAATTTGTTTTGTTTTGTCTTGCTAGGTTTTGTTTTACCCTCTAATACAGAAAGGATAGAAATACATGTAGAGATTCATGCATATGTAGCTGTTTACACTCTCACTATTTGAATATCTACTTTGTATGCTTTAATTTTGTAACTTGAACAACTATTTCTAAGAGGACCATATGTAATTTATCAACTAGTGATTTCTTATTGTTTATCTTTTTTTGAAATACTGTATTATCTCTACCCTTTACATGATTTTGTGTCTTTAAATAAAAAAAAAGAAATAGGAATTTAAGTCTTTTGCAAAAGGGAAGGGAGACAAAAGGGGAGACAAGAGAGATGAAGAAAAGAGAATTAATATTTGTTATGCATGTGAACCAACTGCCCAAGAGGAATGTAATCATTATGTGCTGCACACATGACCAATAAAAATAAAAATGGAAATGATTCATGGATTTAAATACAAGGATAATAGTAATCTTAAAAGATCTGACAAAAATTTTCAAGTAGCCATCATAAAAATGCTCCAGTGAGCTATTACAAAAATGCTGGTAACAACTGAAAATATAAAGTCTCAACAAAAATATAGTCTCTAAAGAAACAATGCAGCCATTCATGGACTGCAGGGGAAAAGAACAAGCGTTCACCAAGAAGCAAGCCCTCCCTGCAAGACAGCACCATGCACAGGCCACCACTACTGGGGGGTACCGCCAGACACCAGCCTTTTCCCATGAGTCAGCACCATTCCCAGACTGCGAGGGAAGAGAACAAGAATTCACCAAGAAGCAACTTCTCCTCACAAACCAGCACCATGGGTACAGGCTGCTGCTGCCAGGGGCACAGCCAGACCCCAGCTTTTTCCCATGAGTCTGTGCAGGAGACTGGAGAAGAAGAGAAGGAGAAGTCAACAAGAAGTCATGGACTGCAGAAGAGAAGGAGAAGTCAACAAGAAGCAAGCCCTCCCTACAAACCAGTGCTATGCATGGGCCACTACTGCCTGGGGGAAAGCCAGACCCCAACCCCTTCCAGCATGCAAGCTGGGAAACAAGAAAAGCCAACTTCTCCTCCACTCCTCCCCCCTAAACAACTGGCTGACCCAGAGAAACACAGGCTGCGATCATAGCTATTGAGGTGAAATGCAATTTTATGCTTGGTATTTGGTGTTTCACTGACTTTGCAGATCTAGGGCTGGTGGTCTGATCATCTATTCAAAAGATATTGGTAGGCCAACATGCCGCTCTGATAAGTGGCTGTGGTTTGGCAAGCCGCGGCCACCTGGGGCAAGAACCATATCAGCTTTTCCTGAGATCCGCACGCACTTTATGGGACCTTGGGGCACTGGGAAAACAGGCAGCTGCCAGCAAGCCACTAATAAGTGGCTGTGGCTTGGCAAACAGTGGCTGCCCCAGGGCAAAGAACATATCAGCATATCCTGAGATCTGCGACGTGCCCTGTTGGACCTTGGTTCACTGGTAAAACTGGCAGCCAGTTCACCCCTCTGGTGGGTGGATGTGAGCCTAGGGGTGTGCGGGCTAAGAATCAAACATCCATCTCCCCCCACACACACCCCTCGCGCCCTAGCAAGTGAGAGCCTGAGAGCTGAGCATGTCTTGTGAGTTTGACTATATGTGATACAGCAAATAAGGGGGATTTTCTTCTGCCATCTCTTTGAGGGCAAATATTTTTATCTCTGTTGTGCTCTGTTTTGATCAATGGTGTTGCTCTATTCAATATTCTGTTCTTGTAATTTTGGTATTTCCTTCGATATTGCTCTGCCTGATTGAAGGAACAACTATTTTGAAGAAAACCAGATGTACTCTTGTGCCTATTGCTGTTGTCCCGGTGGCCTGCTGTGAGCTTCTGTGCCAATTTCACTGCACTGCCTCAGTTGGCTATGTCCTGTCTTGTTCTGCTGTATTTTACTACCTTCAAAATAAAATAAATAAATAAAATTAAAAAAAAAAAAGATTGGTACGCAGTGTGGCACCTATGGGGGAATCTTCTTCTGAAGGTGGTAGTCATTGTTAATTTCCTATCATCTTGTTTTGAAATCCTTTATCATTTTCTTTACTTTGTTGGGTTGGGTTTTATTCTGCTTTGTTTTTTTTGATTCTGTTATGTTTGATGGCATGGGCAGCTATTTCAAAGATAGCAAGATATATTATAGTAGCTATTTTGGATCTACTATTGTCTTGTTTTGAAATCCTTTATTGCATTTATTATTTTGTTTTTATTGGCTCTATTCTATTCTGTTTGGTTTGATTGTTGCTATGTCTGAAGTTATCTGCAGCTATTTTGAAGGCAACCAGAGGCATTATGGCAACCACTGTCAATTTCATGTTGTTTTGAAGTCCTGTGTCACTTACACTGGTTTGTTTGATTAGCTTTATTCTGTTTTATTTTGCTTGGTTTTATTCTCTTTAAAATTAAAAAAATAAAAAGGAAAAAAGAAAGAATGCAAACTTTAGAATTAAAATTTTTTAAAATAACAGAATAAAGGGTACAAGGGGAAAGCAATAGTGAACTTAAAAGTAAAACCATAGCAATTTACTCAATCTGAACAGGTATTGGAAAATAATGGATAGATTAACAGAGCCCTATTCAACTGCAAGGACCTAGTTAACATATGTGTCACCAGAGTTTTGAAAAAGAAAGAGAGAGCAAGACTAAAAATGTAACCAAAAAATATGCCTAAAAGTCTCCTAATTTGGCAAAATACAAAATTCTACACATTTAATAAAATAAGTGAAGTCCAGTTAGAATAATTCCAAAGAAATATGTATCAAGATACATTACAGGCCAACTTTTGAAAATTAAAGAAAAGAAAAAAGAATCTTGAGAAAACCAGAGAGAATGAAACCTTACCTGTTTTGGGAAAATCAATTTAAATGACGGTAAATTTCTGACCAGAAACTATGAAGTCAAAAGAAAATGTCACAATATTTTTCAACAGTTGAAAGAAGACTGTCAACCTAGAATTTATAGCTGTTAAACTTATTTTTCAGGACATAAAGGGAATATTTTGAAGTAGTGGTTATACTCTATGTATCCTATGATTACCCAGCTGTGTATGTTTGTCAAAACTTATTGAATTGTATAACTTAAATGTTCCAATTTTATTGCACATAAATTGTATCTTAATAATGCTGACAAAAATCTAACCTACAAAAATTCAATGAAGATTTTAGATTCAGTATACTTGCTACTACTCATGATTAAACAGGATTCTGGTTGTATTGCAGATACACAAGTATTCACTTTACAGTTCATTGACATGTAGATTTATGCTTTATGCATTTTAAAAATTAAAAAAGACACTTAGAAGTCTTTTTCATCTTTCAGAAGATGTCCAAATTTCTCCAAATATTCTCAGGACACAATTATTTTAATGCCATTTTTATGCATAAATGTTATACCACAATATAATTTTAAAAGTATAAAAGTCCTAAGGAAATCTCAAATAGATTTAATATCTTTTGGAAGTGAATCAATATGCTTTAAAAATTGCTACCTACTAGGGTCTGGGGATTTAGCTCAGTGGCATAAGTTCCTGCCTTATAAGCATGCAGTTATGAGTTCAATCCCTAGTATCTATAAAAAAAAAATTGCTACCTACCATGATCATAAGAGTATGAAAAAAAATTATTCCAGCTCCACAATTCCTAACAAGCCCAGGCTGAATTATGATCAACTAGCAAAAGTTTCTCTCAAATTAGTAGTACATGCTCAACTGAAAACTGGATGGAGAAGTTGACATTATGACAAGCTCTACTGACTCATTTTCAGGACATGAGTGACTGAGCTCTAGAATTGTCCATGAGATCTGTTTCCTAGGAAACCTGTTTGACCCAAAGCTCAAAGGAAAATTCCTTTGGGAAGAAGTTTCTTGTTCTCAATATTTTCCTAAACAGTAAAACATGCAACTACAGATAGACGTTTACTCATGTGGCAGCTTAGTTACATGTTAGACATAAAGCAAATGTTTTTGACAGGTCTCCAAGTGTTTGGAGTAACTATACCCAATCATGTGGATACAAGAGATCATCAACAAAGATAGCACCTCCGTCTCCTCCTAAGTCAAGATCCTAAGTTTTTACCCAGGTGTCCTCTCTCAATTTTTCTCTTTAATTTCTTCTACCCCAAACTGGAACCAACTCTAATCTCTGTCTTGCCCTGCTTCCTTCCAAAATGCCAGCATTGACCTGAAACAGGTTTTACTTCTTCACCTGTTCACCAGCATCAAATCATGGGCATCTCCATGACATTTAGTCCAATACTAATAGTTGAATGTTTACTCCCAATTTACTTAAATTGTCCATCAAGCACTCCAGATTTTTTGCCCACATCAAAGTTAGAATTCTAACACCAGATGAAGGACCACTCTGAGGCCAGGTGTGAGTAGGATTTCTATGAAGTCTATTTCTGCATAGTAATATAGCTCCCACACATGGCCCTCTATCCCTACTATCTTGCTCTTCAGACTGTAGGTCCACTGTAGTATCAACAACACCTGGGCACTTGTTTTCAATGTGTGCTTGTTGGGCAATAGAGGAAATATTTTTGACAACATTTTGAGGTGTGGGAGCAAGCAGACATTGGGTACTTGTTATAAATGCACATTGAATCTAAATCAGAATCAGCATGTCTATGCTTAAGTCTAGGAATCTTGTTCTACCAAGTTCCAGGTGACCTGCATGCATATTCATGTCTGGGAAGCACTGTTTTAGCAGGTAATTGCTCTAGTGCTATAGTAGCTCACAAAAGGACAAGTGCACATGGTCAAGGGGAAGTACCCACTTGCAGCTGTGTCTCCTTTTTAGGTCAAATTCCCAGTGTCCACTTCCACTCCTGGGACAGAGGCAATCAATTCCCAAGGGATGTATTTTGACAAATGCTCAGACCTCTTTTGCAGTTTGTTCTTCTGAGAACAATGAGAAACAACTTTTTGGAAAACTGAAAGGGGAGTAAGGATTTGGGACCCTTACTATCCATGTGCATAGGGAAGAATCTATGTAAGTTGTAGAATTAGGCTAAAAGGGGCAAAAGAAGTGGGCATCTCCATTTGTACTGTTTCCCAGGGGTTTTTAAATGGGCCACACTTTTAAACAAATGATTGGAGCACTCGCTGTGTATCAAAAGTCAAGATCCTAAGTTTTTGTCTTTTGCTTCTTCTCTTGATTCGCTGTTTGCCTTATCCTACAGCTAGCTTTCCATCCTTTTGTTCAGCTCATTTGTTAACTTGCTTACTGCTCTCCCTGCCTATACACAACACAAACAAATACACAACAGAGAAGAGGTGATCTGGGGCCAGCCTCTGTTCTAGTATCCTCCATCTCTTATCACATTCAGGCATCAAATGGCGGCAGCAAAACAACTTTTGCACAAGTTTGAACAGTGGCATTCACAGAACCATAAGAAAGTGTTCCTGAGAGGTATGTGCTTTTCAAGTCCTGAACATACATCAATATGTCATGCAAAGAAGTGAAAACTTTTATTCTGCAGTTGAGATGTGTTTTTCTTTAGATGATAAAACAGGCAAAATAATATTAACTGATGAAGGAAAGAGAAGTTAATTTAATAGTTATATATGCATTTAAATGTACTTGATAGCTACTCAGATTCACCCTACCTATCTTGGGATAACATCATTCATTCGGAGCTCTCTAGCCTTAGTCAAGCAGGAATGTTGATAACCACACTAATGAGGAAATGAATGCTAGACTGGAACAACAAAGGGAGATTTGAAGACATTGTTGCCAGTTTTTCTCCTGAGAGATGCATGTGACATCTCCAAAAACTGAGAGTTATTTGGGGAAACTGCTAACAGGCCCATTTAATATCTGTATGAGTCAGGGTTCTCCAAGAGAATAAACCAATAAAATATGTGTGTGTGTGTGTGCGCGCACGTGTGCAAATGAGTGTGTGTGCGCATGCATATGGAGATTTATTATGAGGATTATGGAGGTTGAGAAGTTCCCTGATCTTCTCCCTACATAATGATGAACCAGGAAAGCTGATGGTTCTATGCAGCTGATCATTTCACACAGAACTGAAAGCCTGAGTACCAGAATAGATATTCTAAATTCCACTGCAAGGGCAGAAGACAAGTGTCAAATCCCAAGTAGACAGGCAGGAAGGGGGTGGGGAGTGAATTCCTCCTTCCTCCTTTTTTTATTTAATCCCTCAACAGATTGGATGGTGGCCACTCACATGGGGAGGGAACAGTCAATTGAGTTTAATGACTCCACAGTTTCCAAGCTTATCTGGAAACACCCTCAGAGAAATATCCTAAAATAACATTTAAGTAGGTATCTGAGCTTCCTCTGAGCCTATTAAATTGACGTATAACATAATCTATCAGAGCATCTACATAATGATGAATTCACCCCAAGTTTCATAAACTTAAAGTGTCAGGGCTGGACCAAACCTTAAATATCATTAATTTTCTTATCATCTTTCTGGAAAAGGTAAGGTAAAATTAAAGAGGTCTAGAAAGGGCAAGGTAAAAGTAAAATAACAGCAAGCTTCTATGCCCATAGCACCTAAAGGATGCTTCCAGGGTAAAAGCCATCTTGATTTAATTAGTCCTCAATTCTTTTGATAGGCTATTGAGTTTCTCAATTAAATATTTGTTTGGCATCCTACATATAAAATTAAATTGCCAAGTGTTATCTTGGGTTACCTAGCACACAAGCCCTGTCTACATGGTAGTTAAATAACTACAAGACTGTACATTTTCTAACACAAGAAATTCATAATGAGAAGGAAATCCTACTTTTATATTCATAGCCACCTTTGAAAAGGAATTATAGTTTAACAGGAAATAAATAAAATCTCATATAATACTGTTTTGTAAGTAAATTAAACCATAACAGGAAAATGAATTCCCTTCTCTGAAGGAAACTGTTGGGGATCGAAGCTGGTCAGTGCTTAACTTCTGATGTCACAGTGTTAACTTCTGATGATTTTTGGTTGACTTTTTTTTTTTGTCTCTAAGGACAGCAGTCTTTCCTGTACCTGGTTTAATTACCAAGCAAGATAGAACTGAAACTAAAGAGCCCTCATTTAGGCAAAGTGTCACTCTTCCTAATTACCTCTTTCATTGTTATTATTATTACCAATGAGTTGAATCTTGATGGGTCTGCACTACAGATGAGAATGTGAGGTGCATAGTTAATGCATGTGGGACTGAGAAGTTGATAAGTAGACAGTAAAGATTTAAATCCACTCTAACCTAGGCATGGTGACTCATGCCTGTAATCCAAGAACTATGTAGAGGTTGAAGCAGAAGAACTACAAGTTTGAGCCCAGCCCAGCAGTTTAGTAACTTAATGAGACACTATCTTAAAATTTAAAAAAAGAGAGAGAGAGAAAAAAAACTTTAAAAGTCTGGTTATGTATCTCAGGTATGATTATTCCTTAGTAGCAAAATAATTCACCATTTCTAACCACCAAGCCTAGGCTCCTTCAGCTACATTTTGCTACTAGGTTAGCAGTGATCCCTCTGCTCCTGACTCTGTGCCATAGTAGGGAACAGTGAAAATGACATGGTCAACAAGATACATGTGGGTAAATTGGGTACGATTATTGTGTTTTTCCTTTTTTTAATAGACAGTGTTATTATTTAAATCTAAAATGTCCCCCCCAATAATCTCTAATATAGATGGCCTTGATACACTATCAAAAAGAAACACAGGCAGAGTAGATCAGGAGATAGGGTCCATCAGGATGCTCTGTATAGGAGATGTAATTAACCTGAAAGAGAGTTTATGGACCAATAGTCAAATATGAGAAAACAATGCTCTATATGACAGGGAACCAGAGGGAAACAGGGGCAACTCATCCAGCACCTACAGACAGGTTGGAAAGGCAGGATACTTTTGTGCAGTAGAGAGCTACTCAGCTATAATGAAGGAAAGCCTTGAGGCTTTTGTAGGTAAAAAATACAACTTAAGATCAAGCCCAGGGGTAAGGTTCAGAACCACTTAGATAAATAGCAGGTTGCCTCACCAATTGAAAAACTAAAGGAGTTAGTGGGACCCAAAATGTACAATGCACCCTGTAAAAGTGAAAGGGGAGGAATTGTCTAAAAAGTAAGGCAAAGGATATTGTTAATAGTGTACCAGGATTTAAAACCCACATTACTCGCACCACTCTGCTTAGATGGATTATCTTCTGTTCTAGTTTGTCTACTTGTATTAGATTTGAGGACATAGACAGCTATCCCACAAAGAGCAGGATATAATATGGTAACCATCCTTAATTTCCCACTAACTTAATCTGAAGCCTTGTATAACTTACACTGTCTTACTAGACTGATCTTATTTGAATCTGGTTTGTTAGATCGCTGTTTTGTCTTGACTGATTTTATTTGAATCTTGATAGTATCAAGTCTGAGAGTATAGGCAAATACTCTGAAGATGACAAGATTCACTAGGATACCCACTCTGGTTTGACTATTATATGCTTTTGAAGTCTTATAATGTTTCCAATGTTTTGTTTTTATTAATATTGTTATGTACTGCTATGTTCAATTATACTATGCCTGATGGTATAGACAATTTTATTGAAGATAACAAGAAATATCATAGTAGCCATTGTAGATCACCTTGTACTGTGGTTTTACGTGACTTTTTCATTTCATGTTTTTCTAGGAATTTGTTTTGGTTTGTCTTGCTTTGTTTTATTTTTGCCTCTAATACAGAAAGGATAGATATACATGTAGAGACTCATGCATGTGTAGAACTTCTAAACAGTTTATGAGAACTGATTATATAATGCATGATGAAATGAACAACTACTTTGAAGAAAAAGAGACACTATGGTACCCAGTGCTGATTCCGTAGCATCATGATGTGAAATCCAGCAATACTGTTATTCTTTGTTCACAGTGATTTTAACCTATTTTGCTTTGTTTAATTTCAACATATGTGTAGGTATGGACTGCTATTTTGAAAGAATGAAAGACACTATTACAGACATTGTTGATTTCCTTATTGTCTGGTCTTGAACACCTAAAATGCCTTCATCATCGTGTTCAGATCAGTTTTATACTATGTTGTTTTGTATGAATTCACTGTATATGAAGGTATGGACAACTTTTTGGAAGAAAACAAGAGACAGTATGATAGGTAGTGAAGATCCCCGGTTGTCTTGCTTTGAAATCTGTGTCTCTTACATTGCTTTCTTATTTCTATTTTGTTCTGTTTTGTTTAATTTTACCCTCTTTAAAATAAATTTTTGAAAAAATGTCCCCCCAAAGCTTTATGTGCTTGGAAGGTAATTGGTTGCTGGGGCACTGTACTCCTCAATATTTATTCATTGATGAGTTCAATAGCTCAGCAAGCTCTTAGAAGGTGGAGCCTGGTTGGAAGTGTGTCACTGAATAACATGACCTGGAAAAGTATCTTCTTAACTTCTGCTCCTCCCTTGCCATTTCTTGACTGCCACAGGATGAGCAGCTGTCGCCTGCCATGCCCTTCTGCCACACCATTTCTGCCTTGGAATCAGCTGGCCCTGGGGCTGAAACCATAACCAAAACAAGTCTCTCACTTCCTTTAAATTGCAGGTGTCACACATTTTGTCCTAGTGACAGGAAAGTCATTAAGACAACAGGAAATAGGATCAAGGCTAAACATTGACAGTATTTCTTTTTCAGGTGGGCAATGTTGGCAGTTTGGAGCACCAGCTAAAACTGGGAAAATAGGAAAATAAGTAGGGAAAATGAAATACTGTGCTACAAATGATTGTGGCCTCATACAAGCATTGGGTTCCTTTGAGAGGCCATTTGTAAAATAATGTCTAGAAAAGAATAATATTAGTGACTTTGTGCTGACGTGTGACCAGTTGGATAACAGCTGTGGAATTTTCCAGTCCTTTGTCACAGCTGTCAATGTGTACATTGAATTCCCCATTAAGATCAGCTATTTATAATTCAGCCACTTGCATTATTGTGATGATTCTATATGGAAACTCACTTGACCTTATTTCCTATAGAGATTTGCTATACTCTGGCCATGTACCTTATTCAAGGACATACACACACACACTTCAGAATTTTTCAAATCCTTCCTTGGATATAATCAGCTAAGCTTCTTTGGCCAGTCATGCTCAAGAAGTTCAGTCATTCACACCAGATGACTACCCTGATTTATCTCAATAGTTGACTGTAGCAGATAATGCTGATATCCATGTCCATACCGACATACTTGGAACTCTGTTTTACTCACAGAGGACAAGCATCAGAAACTGAAGGCTTTCCTGAATGCAGGAAGGCCAACAAGATGCTCCAGGGAATTAACATCCCTCAGAATATCCATCAGTCAATGATAGATGGGCAGTGGTAGATATTACGCCAGTGAAGGAAACATCAACATATTTCATGGTGACCATTAAAAATTAAAATGTGAGCTAAAATTGTCTATAGACTCTAAAGCTATGGAAGACATTAGTAGGGTGACCATCCTTAACCTGGTTGTACTCAGTGTATAATAGGTAATGCCTATTATTCGTGTATGATTCTTAGTAGTAACTCTTTTTATTTTCAACTGTTAATTGGCAATAAATTACAAAGAACTTTAAAAATTATATCCTCTCCAAATATAGAATCCAATCCAAAAATGGGCGAGTAAAATGAACAGAGCCTTCTCAGAAGAATCTTTTTATACTTAAGCACAGTGTGGAAATCTGCCCAACATCCAGTGGGCATCTATCACAGGTAACTCCATGATTTTAAAATAACCAATTAGGCTCAGGTTTCCTAATACAGAGTCCAAAAGAAAAACTGATTATTTAGTGGCTCTAAATTCCTAAAAACCCAACTCAGGTGTAAAGAGGTGTTGTTTACTTTGTGAATTTCATTCATTTAAGCAACTTCTTTTGGGTCACAATCCTAATCCCAATCCCTTATCCTAACTGCTCTCATTTTCCTTGTGTTTGCCTTTGCATTCCTGAGCCTAGAAATCTCTACAGCTTGAGGTAATTGTTATCCTGATGTGCATTTTATTTTTTCTGTAAGGTTGACTGGACTGACTCCATTTTAGTACCTGTCCTTCACCAGTTGCCTACTTATAAGCTAAATAACTAAACTGTCTTTCACATAATGATGACTTAGAATTATTATAGCCCCAGTAACACATATTAGCATTTCCAGAATTATGTCCACATCTTTATTATCCCAGTTTCAATGATTAAGTACATTTGAGAAGTACTACATACTCTATCCTCTTGCCACATATTCACAACAGTCCACAGCATAGACCCTGGCTTAATTTCATTTAACAAAGGATTTGCTAGGAAAAAAATGTGTGAATTCATCCAAAAATATAGTCCTTTATGAGTATCCATACAATTTTCTGAGCATTCATGTGGTTTCAAGTTACCCAAACCAACTAAGAATCTGAAAGAGCAAGTTTGTTACCTTCAAAGCTTACCCACTGGTTTTAGAGACCATTACCTCTAATTTTCCTAGAATTGATTCCTGTGAGTTATCATGGTTTTTTTTCCTCTCAGAGAGATATCTCCTTATTATTTTACTGTACTTTAAACTGGTTGCCACCCTTGACAGAATAATGTAAGCAGCGGTACAGTGACTTGACTTTTAATAAGTCTTTAATGCAAATATTGTCAAAGGCTTTAGAGAGTCTAATATATTTTATTCATATGTTCCTTTTCATCTGCATGTATATTTATTCCCTTGTAGAATTCTAGAAGATCAAAGAGTAGTCCCAATTTGAAGGGGGAAAATTGCTGAGCTAAAGAAAAAGCCAGAGGCTGCTCTCCATAGAGCCTGAACCAATGTGGAATAAAATTAAATAAAAAGGTTTTATTTCATAGCATATTCCCAACAAATCTAGATATTCTTTTGCATGCATTTGAATATGTTAAATAGTGGGGGGAAACTGTTGAGTGATTATATTTTGTAAATATGAAGTTTCGTGATTTATCCTTTAAAATGTTTTCAAATAAACTTTATTTTTGATTATAAAACATGTATATGATGTACAATTTCTATCCATAAAGTAAGATTTGATTTTTAATATTGTAATGAAAGTAGCCAAAAATTTTGGATTACAAGAAAAAAATTAGTTGAAAACTTTTCAAAAAAATACAACTTTTAAATGATATTAGAACAAAAATAGTTTCTAGGTAGTTGCTTTTATTCTAGAATTTTACATAACTTCCAACCATTGTCCCTTTGTGGAGACAAAACATCCCACAGCAAACGTACTTAACATTCCAATAAAACAAGATCAGTACTCTTGAGTAAAATTCACCTTTGGGCAAGAAGCATCAGGACAAAACTAAAATCTCAAAGCCTCTTTACCTAATTATTTAAATATAGTCTAGAGAGTTTTCAGTTCACATTCACTAATATATACGGAAAGTCAAAACGTCTTTTAATTAAGAACTACATCTAATCATCCTTAAAGTTTTTCACTGTCTTTGACTGAAGATAACCAAGGACATGAAATTGAACAATTCTCATGCCATGTTTACTGAATTGCTTGAGAAATGGTATTAACCTAACAAGGGCAATGCTGTCTGTTCCCACAAAACAATCAGAAAGGTCAAGACTATAACCTGGTTTCATAACCAAAATCACTACTTTTGCATGTAGTCTATATGCAGCAAGACAACAGAAGTCGACTGCATTGGTTCACACCAATTAATGAGCATGAACTGATTACCTACTAACATGATAAATGATACAAAAAACAAAACTATGTCCTTTAAATACAATTAATAAGCTAGAAAACCAGGTACCATGAGGCCTTGCATGTGGTGGGCACTCAAAATACATTGTTATAAATGTGATAAAATAAAAAATAAACCAAAATGATACCAAAAATCATGGTGAAATATTTAGTAAATACTAATGGTTGTCAAAATGAAATCCAGAGATGTGTAGCATGAACATTTGTTAGGCATCAATCAAATTATCTCAGATCAAATTAAATGTGATCTCTGGGACAAGACCATGAAATCACTGTTTTTAAAAGCCCTTCAGATAGTTCTGATACTAAAGTTTGAAGAAAACTGGTAGGAAACAAAGATGATAGTTGTTCTAGCAAGCCTAAAGAGACTACTGAAGCAACAGTAACCACCAGGAAGAGCTTTCTTAAGAAGCATCAGACTCAAAATACCTGTCCTTAGCCAGACATGAAGATACTTACCTATAATCCCAGAACTCTGAGTGGCTGAGACAGGATGTCACAAGTTCAACCCAGCCTGAGAAACTTATTGAGAATCTGTCTCAAAATAAGAGAGTTGGGATATAGCTAAACATGAAGACCTGGGGTTCAATCTACAGTACAACATATACATACATACAAAAAACCCTCACATATAAGATGATAAAAAGAGCTAAAGTTCACTATGTTATAATCAGCATGATTCGCCTCATAAAAACATGGTCTGTTTTCATGGTCACATCATTTAAATAAGAAAAAATGAGAATACAGTTACTGTAGATCCAATAACATGAGTAAAATTACCTTTTGTGCAGGGAAGTATTTTAAAATGTGGTCAAAGTTTTGAGGTGGGGAGAAAAATGAAACATGCAAGGAATGAGTCTTTGTTGAAGCCATTCAGATGCAAATCATAACACAGCAAGACCACACTTCCAAGCCTCACCTGTGGATACACTGGAACTGATTCCTGAGTTCTAGCCAATATAATATTGACAGCAGAGATATTTGCCACAGTAAAATGAATATTCCATGTGATCCTGTGACTTTCTCCTTTCTTTGATGGCAGTTGTTATAGTTTGTGTCTGTATGTGCCCCCAAAGCCTCACACAGACATAGAGGCAGGTTTTCTGGAATCTAGCATTTGTGATTGATTCATTGTCTAGTGTTGGGATTGGCGGTATGAGTGCTTTACCCACCCTGGAATTGGGTAGCCTACATACAATATAAGGGAGAAAAAGAGGCTTGCTTCTCCCACCTTTTGCATTTGTTGCTTTTGCTATCTTCTGCCACATGAAGCATTGTCCCTCTGCCATGTGCCATCATACATTGGAGCCAGCTGATTATAGAGTGAAACCTCCTTAATTTGGGGCACTGAGTATTTTGCCCCAGCAACAAGAAAAAAGAAACCAAGACAGCAATGAAAGTCCCAGATTTAAGAGTTTTACTTGTTCCATGGAATGAACCTCAAAACTTGTATCCCTGCTTTAATGCTGCCCAGAATAAAACAGACTAGGCCCACATTATAGGTTTGGTCCCCAAGTTGAGACAATGTTGGGAAGTGTGGAACATTTCAGAAGTAGACCTACTGAAAAGAAGTCAAGGCACTGGGGATATACCAGTGAAGGAGATGTTGGGTTGCCAGCCCCTTTGTCTGTTTCCTTCTCAGCTTCGATGAAGTAAGCAGCTTCTTCTGGTGCAGGAGCCCACAATAACACACTGCTTTACCACAGGTCCAAAGGTAACACAACCAAATAACCATGGACTGAAACCTCTGAAGCTATAAGTCAAAATCAACCTTTTTTCTTGTTTATTTTCTTGTCTTAGATGTTTCATAATAGTAACTGAAAACTGACTTACTTACTTACTTACTTACTTACTTACAAACCTTGAGTCAAATCCTGAGATTTTGGAGTTGTTTGTGACCACAATATTTCCTAAGCTACTCCAACTGAAACACTCCAGAAATTACTGAGAAATGGTGCTAGCATGTCTGTAACATTCAAGGGCAAAATTCTGCAAAACCAAGAAAAATCCAGATGCTTTCTATATTCTAAGCAGTTAAACTAATCAAATTAATTCCTGGAGCCAGAACATCTTTTTCATTTCACAATTTTGAGAAATGGATCATCTTTTCCCTTCATTTACAACTGGAATTCAACAGACATGTATACTTTGAGTTCTTCTAATTCAAAAAAATAACATTCATAATATTACCTTCTTCCAAAGAAACTCTGTCTTCTGAGTGTTGGATACAGCAGAACATTTGCTATCAGACCCACCTTGAATAGGCTGAATTGGATAAATATTTTCACTTTATCAGCAAAAGAAACAGCAGTGGTTTCACAATCACAGTTAGTAGATGATAGTTTTGGCTACTACTGCATTATCTTTCTGCAAATAGTCAGTCATGCCATGAAGGTTCAGTGAGAAAAATCAGAAACCATCTTAAGTACCCAAATTTAAAACATGCAACAAAAGAAACTGGAGGTTTTCACAAATATTGGAAGGCTTTAAGAACAATGGTCAGGAGGGTTACTGGCTTTCAGGAAATTTAGGAATCAGAGAGCAACTCCCATCAACAGTTCCAGCTGCCTGCAGGCCAAAGGTTGATCCTTGGAAAGATGCCTCAAACCATCTGGGAGCCACCATAGATGTTAGCTGCCTGCAGTGATGAAGTAAGTGACTCTCCAGAGAACACCAGAAGCCATTCACCACATCCCACATGTGCCATCAGCAGACACCCTTATACTTCCCACAGCTGGTGCAGATGAACAACAGCTTCTTCCTTCCAAATGGCTTCTGGACCTCCACAAAGTGACTCTCACTCATCAGCAACCAGACACAAACTAGAACCCTGCTAGCTAGTAGTTTGAGAAATTTAATTTCCAGAGTCTTAGCCACTGGTGTGCAAAGAGAAAAGAGCAGGAATAAATACTGACAGAAAAAAATCTGGCTGAGTCCAAACAGACAAAACTGACAAAAATAATGAATTAAACAAAAGTAACCACAGTGAACCCAAAGTCATTTAACTTTTGGAAATTTTGTTTGTCTCTTTTTTTATAGTGCTGGAAATTAAACTAAGGGCTTTGAACATTCAAAGTAATGCTCTATTACTGTGCTATGTTTCCAGCCTAAACATTTTTTATGAACAACTCCTTGGGACTATGTAAAAGTCCTGGACACATAACCTAATTGTAGCAATATCTTAAGCAAGCAACCAAGGTGATTGTCATCAAATATATTGATTTCTTTCCTGCAGTTTAGGCAACAACTAACAAAAAGCAATTCTAGTTAGCTTGAGAAAACTTCTAGAGAAACTTTTCTGTGGTACATGGCCATTTAGTCTTTGTTCTGCTAGTGAACTCATAACACAAGCCTAACTCAGATTAGCTGAAACAAAAAGAATTTCTTGACTTTTATGGCTGGAGGATTCAGGTACAGAACAGTCTTTAGGCTTTGCTAGAGATCCAGGATTCAGGAGGTGGTATGAGGGTGTTGAGACCATGTGTCTTTTTCTATCTCATATCTCTATTTTTAATTCTTGCCTTTGTATTTCAAAGCATCCTCTGTGACAAACAGGATGCCAGGCTGTGACTTTCCTTATGGTTTGGTAACCTCAAAAGAAAAAATAATTTGTCTCTTTCTAACCTCTCCCAGGAAAGACTTTGATCACTCTGTCAAGGCAAATCATCATACATCCATCTCTGAACCAATACCTTTGCTAGGGGAATGGCTTATTCTCTTACTGACCAGCCTGGGACAGGTGAATTTCAAGGACTCACAACCTCCAAGTACTACAAGGAGGGCAAAAGAGGCTCCAGAACTGCAGAGAAAGAACCTGACACAGAAGACTAGGAAGTAATCTATGTCATTTGAGTCAACTGGTGATAATGAAAAACTGGAGAAATGGAAAAACCAAAAGAGGCCATATGTATGTGTGT
Source organism: Hydrochoerus hydrochaeris (assembly GCA_004027455.1). Taxonomy (NCBI): domain Eukaryota; kingdom Metazoa; phylum Chordata; class Mammalia; order Rodentia; family Hydrochaeridae; genus Hydrochoerus; species Hydrochoerus hydrochaeris. Next base: position 204,691 of record PVLA01001921.1, read on the forward strand.
ATGTATGTATGTATGTATGTATGTATAAGATGAAAAATGAAATTGTCTAGAAGACAGGATGTAAGTGGGAAGGAGACTGCTCAGGAAGGGGTACAAAAGGAAGGAGAAAGGAGAAAAGACAGACGTTCACATCTATTTTCCTTTCTCCCTCCCTTTCAAACTTTCTTCCCAGGAACCTCAAGGAAAGTGCCTCAGCCTTTCAAGGAATTTTGATGATTGCTCATATGACCCTAACCATCCTCTTTTACTTTGCAGACTAGTTTCCAAGAGAAAGAACAACATTTTCTTAGCTTTGGCCCGGTATCCAGCTCAAAGCAGTCCATTAGTCACATCTTGGTGGGGAACACAGCCCTGTGTTTCGAGATATAGCTATGATATGCTAATAGACTCTGGTTCACTCAGCTACAACAGTCACATGGATCTGTTTTAATGTCACTGTGGCTCTGTGATGTTTCCCATATTCGAGAACTAAGGAAAACCAAAACGAATCTGGGCCTCGGCTATTACTGTTCCTTTATATGTATAAAAAGTTTGACTTCTCAAATGTGGCTTAGATGAAAGTAGAAAAAAATAAGATAGTCAACACTAGATCTACTGTTGACAGGAGGATTTAAAAGTGCTCCCTGGAAGGTAACACTACATCCATATTTCTGCCTAAAAGGGGATTTATTGTTGGCTCAGCCCTCAATCTGACAACAGGAAAAAGATTTTAAGAACCACCTCTGTGACCAAAGCACAGGTAATACTTACCACACATGTGAGCAGAAAACAGAGCAAAGAGAGAACAAAAGGGCTGTACAAACAGAGCAGAAAGGAATTCCAAGGGGAGAAAAGCCTGGCAGCAGTTCTTTATGGTTACAGTGAACCAGGCTGCTTGATTCTGACCATAACAGGCAAGCCCCAGATCAGCCTGGAAGCCACGTGTTGGAAGGGACTACTCTGCTTCTAGAACCTTACATATGAGTCACAGAAGCCATCTCCCACCCTAATCAACAGCAGCTGGGCAGCTGATCAGCTCACTGCCCTGTTTTTTTGATCTGAGGTTAAGGAATTTTCGGGTGAGGTAACTTAAACTCTAGCAAAGAATTTAATACGACATGAATAAGTTAAATCACAAAAGGACAGAATTTGTATCTCACTCTTTAGCTCAGATTCAGACAACCCCAAAATGCACAAAGGGAATGAACATTTAGAAGATTTGCAACAATCTGCCAATGTGTTGGTTATTTACCCATGTGTCTGATTCCTCCATGAGGCCAAACTTGTGATAAATAGTAACCTCTGTGTCTCTCTGTAGCGTTAATAGCATCTAGCACAAAGTTTTAATTAGATAAACAATTGGCTGAATGAAATAGCAGGTGACACAAAAAAGCAAAATGGACTAGCTAAATAAATGTATGTTAATTTATTGGTTCCAGTGGAAAATTACACTCCAAATGGCTGAGTATCAACACATAGCAACAGAGCAAAAGGAAAGACATTCGTTCATTTTCTCTGGAATTAACTGAACAACACCTGGTGTTTTATATCACGTACAAGTCTTTGACTTAGCTGAATTAACTGCCATCTGCAAAAGAGACAACTTATACTGTACTCCTCACAAATTTCAAGTAGATCTTGATAACATGTCACATGCACACACTAGTGGCTTTTGGGGGGGTTGTTTTGTTTTGTTGTTTTTCTGCTCTTGTTGATGGGTAAGGGATAGTCTGCTCTCTTTAAGTCTGTTCATATTGCTTTGGTTTCCCTGAATTCCAATGCTTAGTCTGGAAAGCTGGTCCCTGAAAGAGTTAAGGTACCTCCTTTAAAACACAATGATGGAGGAGCAGATGGCACATTTGCCATCTGAGGAGATGTTACTCTCACTTGGGTCTAAATTTCTTTCCTCCACCTGGCATCCTAGACAGCTGTGTCAGCTCCATCTGCCCACCTTCATTCATCAGGTGAATGCTCTACTTTCTTAATTGAGGTTAAACTAACCCAAGTAATCAAAGACAGGTATGGAATGTTCCCTGTCATTACCACACTTCTGATATACAGTGTATGATAACCAACAGCTACTCCTGCATTCATAAGCATCACTTTAATATGTGAAAAGCTTAGCACAAATAAAGACGCAGGCAGGGCTCTTTGACTACAGATAACTTTCTTCCTGTGTAACATTTTTAGGTAAGTTTTACTCACACTCAAGACTTTTAACAGATAAGAATGCTCTCCAAATCCTATCTAGGAGAGTCTCAGGCCACAACCACACAAATCCTGGGGGAGTTTATGGCCTGCCTTGCTCAGGGGGAAATTTCAGCCATCCTCCTCCAGTCTAGGAGACAGTGCTAGTCTCAGGGTCCTATATTTGTTTATCACATGTTTCACTGTCAACTACTAACAGGGCCCAAGGCAGATTTTCACGGGTAAGGTCCCCAGTTAAAGAACGCATGTGTGCAAGACATCAGCAACAACAGCAGGCAGCATGGAACAGAGCAGAGGACAGGAGCAGCCTTGTCTTTGTTGTATAATTCTTAGACAGGTTGTTACATCATACTTACATTCTTATGAAGTGTCCTGACCAACACATCCATGTTTATTTGTGCTAAGTCATGGTTACACAACTGTATCCCACTACATGCCTGTACTAGACAAGCAACAAAAAAATTAAAATGCAAATTTAAAAACAGATGGAGGAGAAACACATAAAGAGGAAAGAGACTTTGGGTAATAATTCAAACAATCATCAAATAATAAACACCTAGTCACTATTAAATGCTGTTTAAGAATTATTACTGGTATTTAGAGTTGCATATTAATGATATGATGATCATATGTAGGGAGACACTTATCCTTTAGAGAGACATCCTGAAATTTTTACATGTAAAATTAATCTATCTAAAAGCTTCAAAAATCCAGAGAAGACACATGGAGGAATAGAAATGCTATAAGGTGATATTGTTAAAAATCTAAGAGATAAGTACATGTGGGAGTTCCTTACAGTGTTCTGCTCCTGTACACTTTTTAAATTCTTTAGAACAATAATTTGAAAGGAATTTTGAGTTAAAGAAGCAAGATTTTGATCTGACCCTGAATGAGTATCCCCTAATTTTCATTCTCTATTATTCTTCTGTAAAAAGATGTTTTTATCTTCTCTCTCTGTACTTTTGCTAAGGCTCTGAATTCTGAGTTTTATTTTCTTAATTTCAGTGAGTCAGTATGCCTTCTCATGGAGGAATATCAACAATAACACAATGAAATCTTCCTAGTTCTTTTCCCAATAAATTCATAAGCTCCAGTTTCAAGATATTCATAAAGCATCTATTTGGGATTTTCTTCTGATTTGGTGCTCTTAGTTGTTTTTGTTTTTCATGAGCCAGGGGTTTAGCTCAGTGGCATAAGTGCCTGCTTGGCAAATGTGAGGTCATGAGTTCAATCCCAGGTACAAAAAAAAAAAAAAAATACACAGTCATTGGTCCAAAGATGACACACTTTGTTTAGTTATTTCTAATAATGTGATGAGTACTTGCAAACCTATTACCCAAAACAAAAGCCAAAAGCCTCTCACCTTCCACCTAACAGGCCTTTCCTGCAGTACCAGGAGCTTCCTAGTACCAGGAAGCAATATTACCATGCTTTGTGTGTCATGATTTGTGGCTGGCTCTTGGTTGATTTTGTTTTCTTTTTCTTCCCCCTGCATAAAATTTTATTTTGTTAGTACATGCTTGCAATTTATGCAGTTTACGATCATCTTGGGGAGTGGTTATATGTACATATAGAGCTTGTTCCTTTTTAATGCCCTTCCCCTCCTCGCTCCCTCCTCCTTCCTCTGCTTCTCCAATTCCTTTTTTCATACTTGTTGATATTGTTTTAGTTTGTGTTATGGCGTACGGTGTTTACATTAATTGGGGTCATTAGGATCTTGTGCATGGTAAATCTTTAATCCTTTTATTTCCACTTCCCTTCCTCCTCAAACTGCCCCCCCCTTTGTTCCTTTGGACCACTTCCCTATCGAATGAGATCAGACCTCTTATTGTTTTCTGTCTACCTTCATCATCCTCTCCATTTGTACTTTACCTCACTCACATGATAGATACCATATGGTATTTAAGCTTATGTATCTGTTTTATTTCACTCAAGATTATCCAGGTATATACATTTTCCTACAAATATCTCAAATGTGTCATTCTTTATAGCTGAGAAGTATTTCATTATACATAGATACCTTATTTTCATTATCCATTCATCTGTTGATGGATATACAGGCTGCTTCCAGGACTTAGCTATTACAAATTGTGCCATTATAAACATTGATAATGCATGTATCGCTATAGTGTGATGACTTTAAGTCTTTGAGTCTTTAGCAGTGAAATAGCTGGGTCTTACAGAATTTCTAATTTTAGCCCTCTGAGAACTCTCTACACTGATTTCCATAACAGTCATACTAGTTTGTATTCCCACCAACAATGCAAGAGGGTTCCTTTTTCACCACAGTCATACCAGCATTTGTTATTGTTTGATTTCCTAATGATTGTGATTGTCTCTTTTTAACAGCTCTTGTTTTTCTAGCCCTGTGGTAACCTACATATTTTTTAAATGCATTTTTTTTTTTTTTTTTTGCATTTAGTGCTTCAGAATAATTGAAGAAAAAGTTCTGGGGCATTCGTTCTCCACTTGGAGAGCTTGAGGCATCTTTAGTTGAAACAATTTTTTGCAGTCAAAGTGATGGAAATTAAACTGACTCCTAACTTAATTTATTTTGGATGTTGTAATCAAGAAAAAAAGACATCCTTATTTTCCATGTACATAGACATCAAACCTATTCCAACTTTCATATATTGAAACTAATTCATTCTGATTTTTTTAATGTTGATTTTATTGTTCCTCCCTATTTTTTAAGGGGTACAACTCTTTAAATCAGGGAAGTCAACATGAGCAACTCCTGGAAAGCTACTGATATTTGTGAATATCTTATACAAAAATCTCATAGGTTCTGAGATGAACAAAGTTACTTCAAAAAATAATTTTTTCCCTGAAGTGAATGAGAAACTGAAGTAGGATTTTTCCCTCCATCTACAGAACAACATAACACATCCTTAAGTTAACTATCACCTCCAGAATAAGGTGCTGGCAGGGTAATGTGGGGAGAAGTTTTTCTCTTTATTTTAATCAGGGAAAGATAACACGAGTACTTGAAAATTCATAATATTAACAGTCTAATTAGAGTTTCTTAAGTGCTGTTTTAAATTAAGATAATTATAAATTACTGGATGTGACAACTATATAAACATAAAATGCTTTAATTATAGGCTTGTTTGTGTGAGAAAAAAAAATGCACTCAAAGCAGCAATCTGTCACTCTGTATTACCTTCCTGCAGCCACAAATTCCCACTAGACTCCTGAACCTCAGCAATAAGTCTCAATCCATCATCTTCTCCCTGAAATGTAATCCTCACCTGTTTCTGGCCAGGTATCTGCTCTTTAAAGAAAAAATATCAGGACAACAAACTCAGGTTAAATTCTTATTCAAACTGTCAGTAATTCCTAGTATTTCTACATTTGCTTAATGTAATTCTTAAGTAGAGTCATTTTGGACCTTCATAAATATCCTGCCATGTTCCTGGTGATATAAAGATTTTTCAAGTAGCTCAATTTTAAATGGTGATAAAACAGCTTCTTTGCAGAGAACACCTCACGGCAGCAGTAACTCCAGCCAGAGGCGCCAGAGACAGCTTAGAGGCGGGCCTCCCTATTCTGCAGAGACCACCTTGTGGCAGCAGGAACTCCACCCAGAGGCGTCCCTGGCCAGCCTCGACATGGGCCACTCCTGCAGCCCCACCTTCTTCGAAAAGACCACCTCACAGCAGCCATAACTCCAGCCAGGCCAGCTTACACCCTGGCTTCTCCTGTGGCCCAGCCTTCTCGGCAAAGATCACCTTGAGGTACTGATAACTCCAGCCAGAAGCACCCAGGCCAGCTTACACTCTAACCTCCTCTGGGGGCCGCCTTCTCTGGAGATTACCTTTTGGGACCAAGGAACTCCAGCCAGAACTCCAACCCTTTCTCCCAGAACCTTGAACTACAGTGGATTAACCATGCTAGCTTGAGGGGAGATTCAGTGACTACCTCACCCAAATGGTAGATCTTGGCAGGCTCCAGTCAGTTTGGTGAGTATGCCTCTGAAATAGAGGTATACAGTGGGCAAATAGGGCCAGTAGTAAAGCTCCCTCCAACTAACTGTAAGACCTTAGTGAGTCTGACAAGAATAGGGGTGACTCCTTCCTGCACACAGAAAACATCAGGTAGAGTGAGGAGTGTGTGAATAAGGACTCCCTCAACTTAGAGAAAATCAAAAGGGCTTATGAGACACACAAGCACACAATAGGGACACAGTAGGGCCTCAGTCAACACAAATACTATAGACAGGGAGATTTGGTGACCTGGAATAACCTGAAGATAAAATAATAGCAGGAGTTAAAAGTTGATCTACATCAATACTAGTAGGCTTCACAGCCAAGGAAGAACATAGAACTCACCCAACAGGCCTGGCAGTGAGAAGTCAGGTGACTGGCCCACCTCTTCATTGTGGGACACAGCAATTGGACAAACATCAACCTTAGATTAAGACCCCAAGATACACACTACCAACAGTTGACACTAGTGGGATTGAAGGATCAAATATTAACTCAAAAGGGAGAAATGGAAAAAGGAAAAGGCAAAATGCAATCTCAACCATCTAACCCACCAGGGACAAGTATAGGAGACACTGAAATAGAGGACTTCAAAAGTAACACACCAGAAACCTCTGAAAAGATAGCAAGTGAAATAAAAAAAAAATTCCATGAGGCTATATAGGAAATCAAATTAGAAGTACTTTCTCATGTAAAGATAGAAATAACAATCTTAGTAAAGGAGTTGCTGAACACAGCTAAAGAAGAAATAGAGAAAAAAGTACAGGACCACGGGAAACTGATTGAAACCTTGAATGAACAATATAGAAAACATGCAGAATTCATGAAACAAACTCAAAGAGACATCCAAGAAATAAAAATTCTATTCAAAGTGTGAAAAACTGTTTAAATGAAGCTGAGGATAGGACTTTGGACTATGAGGACAGAATCACAATTAGTGATCATGAAAGGATAGAACTTTTAAAAATAACAAAGCAGCATGAAGTGACAATGCAACAGCTTCAAGATGCTGCCAAGAGAAAAAATATAAGGTTAATAGGCATCAGTGAAGAGGCAGGAGCCAATGCAAATGAAATAGTCAAAATATTCACAGAAGTAATAGAAGAAAATTTTGCAAACATGGAGAAAAAATCTAATATGCAGACAAGTGAGGCATATAGAATGCCAAATAGTCACAACCAACATAAATCTACACTCAGACACGTAATAGTTAAGCTCTCAGACAAACAGCAAAAAAACAGAATACTAAAAGTTGTTACAGAAGAGACACACCTCACCTATCAAGAAAAGCCCATTAGAATCACAGCAGACATTTCAACAAAAACCCTCAAGTCAAGATGAGCCTGGAGTGAGGTATTTCAAGCACTGAAAGAAAACAACTTTCAACCCTTCCTGATGTACCCAACAAAATTTTCATTCAAATTTAATGCAGAAACAAGCTACTTCTGACAAAGAACAACTGAAGAAATTCACGTCCACCAAGCCAACCCTAGAAAGAGTATTGAAAGACATGCTACACAGAGATAAAAATGACCACAATCCCCAAAACAACAGCAGAAAGAAACCACCAGGTAGAAAAAGCAATTAAATAAGGGGGAAAAGCAGAAAGCAAGCAATTAGAACATAACATGGCAAAGTCAAGCCAATACATATCAGTGATATCCATAACTGTAAATGGCCTCAATTCACCTATCAAAAGAAATAGGCTGACAGAATGGATCAGGGAACAGGATCCCACTATATGCTGTATACAAGAAACTTATCTGACCCAAAGAACTCATAGATAAAAAGTCAATGGATGGAAAACAGTGTTCCATGCAACAGAAACCCAGAAAAAAGCAGGGGTAATTGTTCTATTTGCAGACAATATGAGCTTCAAAGCTAAAATGATTAAAAGAGATAAAGAAGGTCACTACATACTTGTTAGTAGAAAAACTCAAGAGGAAGAACTAACAATTATAAATATATATGCACCAAATACAGGAGCACCCAACTATATAACGACAGGTAAAAACAGACATGAAAAACTAAATACGTAAGAACACAGTTATAACAGGGGACCTTAACACCCTTTGTCACAAAGAGATAGTCAATTAGACAAAAAGTCAGCAAAGAAATAATAGAACTGAATCATACTTGTGAGCAACTGGACTTAGTAGATGTTTACAGAGTGTTCCACCCAATCATACCAGAATAAAAATTCTTTTTAGCTGTGAATGAGACATTCTCCAAAATAGACCATGTATTATCCCACAAAACATGCTTAAGTAACTGCAAAGGTATTGAAATTATCCCATGCATACTATATGATCATAGCACAATGAAATTGGAAATTAATGGCAAAAGAAATTGTAAAACCTGCATAAATACATGGAAATTAAATAACAGCCTTTTGAACAACCAGTGGGCTGCAGATGAAATTAAAGAAGAAATAAAACAATACCTATAATTCAATGAAAATGCAGAAACAATATACTGTAACAATATACTGTAACAAAAGTGGTCTTAAGAGGCAAATATATACCAATAAACTGTCATATCAAGAAAACAGAATGAGCACAAATAAACAACCTAACCCATCTCAAGCTTCTAGAAAAAGAAGAGCAAGCTAAACCCAAAGCACATAGAAGAGAGGAAATTGTAAAGATTAGAGCAGAAACCAATGCAATTGAAACTAAAAAGACAATACAAAGAATTAATGAATTAAAAAGCTGGTTTTTTGAGAGAATAAACAAAATCAACAAACCTCAAGCTAACCTCATAAAAAAAGAAAGAAAAACCCCAAATTCATGCAATAAGGAGTGAAAAAGGAGTTATTAAAAATTTACCAATAAAGAAAACCCAGGGTCTGATGGGTTCATGACTGAATTCTACAAGAAATTTAGAGAAGATTTGATGCCAGTACTCCTTAAACTCTTCAATGAAATTAAAAAGGAATCAGTCCTCCCTAAATCATTCCTGGAGGCAAGTATTACTCTGATACCAAAACCAGAGAAAGATCCAACCAAAAAAGAGAACTATAGGCCAATCACACTGATGAACACTGATGCAAAGATTCTCAAAAAAATACTAGCAAATAGAATGCAGCAAATCATCAAGAAGATTATACAACATGACCAAGTGGGATTCATTCCTGGAATGCAAGGATGGCTTAACATAAGCAAATCATTAGATGTAATACACCACATCAACAGGGCCAAAAACAAAAACTACATGGTCATCTCAATAGATGCAGAAAAAGCTTTTGATAAAGTCCAATACATGTTCATGATAAAAACCCTTCAGAAACTTGGAATACATGGTGTCTACCTCAATCTTATAAAGGCCGTCTAGAATAAACCATCAGCCAACATTATACTAAATGGACAAAAACTCAAAGCTTTCACTTTAAAATCATGAACAAGATAAGGATGTCTGCTATCATCACTCCTATTCAATATAGTTCTGGAAACAATAGCCAGGGCAATCAGACAAAAGAGAGAAATAAAAAGAATAAAGATAGGAAAGGAAGAAGTTAAATTATCACTGTTTGCAGATGACATGATACTCTATATAGAAGACCCAAAAAACTCCACTAAAAGTCTATTAGAAGTAATAAGCAAATTCAGAAGTGTAGCTGGATACAAAGTCAATGCTCAAAAATTAATAGCATTCCTGTACACAAACAAAAACTCACCAAGAGAAAAATTATGGAAATATCACCTTTTACAAGAACATCTAAAAAAAGGAAATACTTAGGAACCAACCTAACTAAAAATGTAAAAGACCTATATGCTGAAAATTATACCACACTGAAAATGGAGATTGAAGAAGATATTAGAAAATGGAAGGACATTCCTTGCTCTTGGCTGAGAAGAACCAACAGTGTGAAAATGGCCATACTCCTAAAACTGTTATACAGATTTAACACAATCCCAATCAAAATACCATTAAGATACCTAGCAGATCTAGAGAAAACACTCCTAAAATTCATTTTTAAACAGAAGAAACCTAGCATAGCAAAGGCAAGTCTGGGCAACAAAGGCAAGGCAAGAGGCATCTCAATTCCTGACTTGAATCTATGCTATAAAGCCACAGTGATAAAACCAGCATGGTACTGGCAAAGAAATACACCTGAGTATCAATGGAACAGATTAGAAGATGAAAACACAACTACAATACACTCAGTCACCTGATATTTGACAAAGGGGCTAAACATGTTCACTGAAAGAAAGATAGCCTCTTTATTAAATGGTGTTGGAGATATTGTCTCTCCACATGTCAAAGACTGAAACTAGATCCATGCCTATCACCATGCACCCAAGTAAAGCCTAATGGATCAAAGATCTAAATATAAAAACAGAAACACTAAACCTACTGGAAGACAAGGTAGGTAGAAGTCTTGAAGACTTAGGGGTAGGCAGAGAATTCATGCACAAAACTCAAACTGCACAGGAAACCCTTCAAAGAATCAACAACTGGGATCTCATATTATTGAAAAGTTTCTGTACTTAAAAAGAAATCATCAACAGAGTGAAAAGAAAACCCATAGAATGGGACAGAATTCTAGTCAGCAGTCCCTCAGACAAAGGACATATATCCAGAACACATAAAGAATTGAAAAACATCAAGCTCCCCAAATTCGAAGATCCTTTCCGAAAATGGGCATCTGAGATGAACACACAGTTCTCAGAGGAAGATATACAGATGGCAAATAAATACATAAAGAAATGTTCACCATCACTGGTCATTCGAGAAATGCAAATTAAAATAGCACTGAGATTTCATCTGATTCTGGAAAGAATAGCTGCCATCAAGAAATCAAATTGTAACAAATGTCGGCCAGGATTCGGGGGAAAAGGAACACTGCTTCACTATTGGTGGGAGTGCAGACTGGTGCAACCACTATGGAAATCAGTATGGAGAATTTCTCAGAAGACTAGGATTGGAAGTTCCATTCAGTCCAACTATTCCTCATCCTGGGCATTTTCTCAGAAAACCTGAAAAGGTCACATCACAGTGATATATGCACACCCATGTTCATAGCAGCACAATTTGTAATAGCTAAATCTTGGAAGCAACCAAAATGCCCATCAACCTCAGAATGGATGAAAATGACATGGTATTTTTGTACAATGGGCTATTACTCAGCTACAAAAAAGGATGGCCTTGAGGCCTTCATATTGAAAAGGAGGCAACTTGAGCCTATTCTTTTAAGTGAAATAAATAAGAATCATATTTATAAATATCACATTGTGTCTCTAGTGTAAAAAGTAATAAGAAATGCAGGAGTAATAAAACCCAAAATGTGTAATTGCTATTGTAAAAGAGAGAAGAAAAGAAAGTGCTCTAAAGGGTATAACTACATGTATGTTTAAGTGTGTAGGATTGATAACCATATTACTGAGTTTTTGTTGGATCATGGAATAGAACTGTTTGCAGTCTCATGGTTTGAATGTCCACTTTGCGTGCTTTAATTCTGTAACTTAAACAACTATTTCTAAGATGACATTATGTAATTTGTCAACTAGTGATTTCTTATTGTTTATTTTATTTCTTTTTTTTGGAATTTTGTGTTAATGCTTCCCTTTTTTTCTTTTTTTTTGTCTTTAAATTTAAAAAGCAAAAAAAGAAATGGTGATAAAACAAAGATAAAAATCTCAAAGTCTCTCTGAAACTCTTACTAGCCTTTGTAAATCACTCTTCTTTTAGACTGATGAAATTGATAGACTTCCTCAACATGCATAATAAATTTGAATAAATTACAGAAGACTTACATGCCTCCTTATATGCCATACCTGCCTTCCCTTCTTAAATACACACATTCAACTTTAAAGTGAGCCTTAAGGCATTCTAACATATTCAATTATGAGTAGGTACATATGGGGTGCCTGCTAAGTGCCACAGAGCAGACCCTGGGAAGATAGTAAAAAAGAAGGCTCCTGCCTTCATGATATTCATCATGCCATGAAGGAAGCATATCAATTAAATGATCATATCAACAAATGTTGACTAGGAATTTTATGAGAAGGATTGAATGCTGTAAGAACCAACAGATGAGGATTTGGCCTGATAAATTTCCCTAAGGGTGAGACAGTGAAGGCACCTGAGTTTAGAGGTAAGAGACAGAGGAGTAGGGAGTTACATGTGAGGGTATGGGAATAGCAAGTTCTAAGGACCCAAAGCAAGAGGAAACAGTATGTATGAAGAATGACCAACCACAGATTCAGTGAGAACAATGCCACAGTTGTGGCTGTGACTTATCAGACAGATCTTTATAGCCATGGCTTAAGATATTTTTCTTTATTTCAGAGCATTGGGAAGTCATTAAACAATTTTAAGTCAGATCTGATTTCCAGTGGGCTTAATCATGCACACAATGTAAAGACCAGATTGTCAGAAACCATAATGCATACCAGAAGGTTACTTTAGAGATCACTGAGTCATAGTAAAATTAAGTAGAGGAGAGTGGTGATCAAAGAGATAAGTGAGACAGTATTCAAGCAGTATCTCCTTGAGATAATTAAAACTTTGCTCTCAAAGAGTGGATTTTTCATCACCTACCAATACATTGACCAAGACCCTCCACATCAGAGGTATTCAACAGGTATTTGTTGAATAAATAATGTAGGAAGTAAAAAATAATCAGAAATATGATTTGTTCAAAGAATGAATATGAGATATAGAAGACAGAAAGGTAGAAATTGGTTAATGAATAATGATAAATTGAATTTAAGTTGTTGTTTTGATCCAGAATTTGGGAGGAAGGTGCTTCAGGGTCTGCTTTGGTTTTATTGTTGTTGTTGTTGTTGTTGTTGTACCAGGGATTGAACTCACAACGTCTCACTTGCATGGCAGGCACTTATGCCACTGAACTAAATCCTCGGCCCAGGGTCTGTTTTGGTATACACAGGTTCTAGAAAGTAAAAATGAAGCAGTAAATTACTGTACCAGGACCAGAAGCCCTATTAGAATTACAAGGAGATTCACTTTTCTTAGTATCAACATTATGCAAGTGTGTAATTTCTTTAAAACATGGTGAAATAATAATTTAAGAGAAAGTTGTCTGTAATATAAACAAAGATTTTAAAACTGGCCTTACACATTTCTCAGCAGTCCACAGATCCTTCAGCCTTCCAAATCCTCTCATTTTGAAGACCAGAAAAGCAGGATGCTGTGTGGAAATTTTGGAAAGTATAGAAAACCATTTGGGGTAGAAATAAGACATTCATAGAATATTAACACCGAGTAACAGTAAATCTCCCTGATTCATGTCTCTGTCATAGCCTTTGTCATTGGACTCCAATCTCAGAGATTCTTAAAAAGTTGCTGGAGAAATTAGCCCCTTATAAACCTTAACATTCACCTTGATTCTACTGAATAGACAACAAAATAATGCATATGATGAAACAAGACAAGCTCTCTGTTTTTATTTTTCCACTTGATTATATGTAAAAATTTCCATAAGACTCCATTCAACTAATAGGAACACAAACAAATGTGTACATAAGGGAGAGTCATTCTCAATCTTAGTTCTGTATGCAATGAAATATTTGAATATAATCTCTATTACCTTTGACTTTTGCTCTTAGAAAATGAAACTGATGGCCACACTTCTATATTTCAAAGCACACCTTTCAAAACAAGAAAGGAGATGGATTTTGTGAAGGTTTCATTCCACCAATAGAGCTTTCCATTCAAAGTGTCATTTAAAGAGAACAATAGGTGGCCCAGTGACTGCAAACAGCCGGTGAGCCTCTGCTCACCAAGATGTGCACTGCATAGCACGAGCTAAAGTCCTGTACAACACAATCCACCCAGCTAGGCAGCCCTAGTAAGTTGCTTGGAACTTGGTGGGGTCCCACCCTGTGACCTCCCACAGCCAGAGAGTTTTGGCATGTTGCTACAGTCCTGGTTGGGCCCTGCCCAGTGACTCTGAACAAATGGGGAACCTCTGTGTGCCACATGGCATGAGGTGAAGGCCTGCACAGCATAATCTACCTAGCTATGCAGTCTTGGTAAATTGTTCAGATCCTGGTTGGGTCCCACCCAGCAAGCCCAAGCATATGAGGCACTTTGGTGTACTGTGTGGCAAGAGCTGAAGGCCTATACAGCATGCTGAATCTAGCCATTAAGCCTTAGTATGCCACTCAGAACCTGGTAGAAACCTGTCCAACAACCTCAAGCAGCCAGGGAGCTTCAGTTTGCCATGTGGGGTTTGCTGAAGGTCCACCCAATGTATTCCCCCCCAATCAGAGATTCTCTGAGTGCCACTTGGGACCAGGTAAGGCCTTCCTAATGACCCCCACTCACCTGGGGAAACTCCCTCCAGTATGAACAGCCCTTTCCTCAAGCCAGGAAACAACAAAACTTTGTATCAGGCTGCCAAAGGAGGAAACTGACAACAAAAGAACAAAAGGCAACCCCAAACCTTCAGTCCATCCTAAAGAAACGTAGGAGACATGGACATAAAAGAAAGTGTAAGCCACACACCTGAAACTTTTGAAAAGATAGCAACTGAAGAAAAAAAAACCTCCATAAAGCTGTAAAGGGACTTAGGTCACAAATAATATCTCAAGTAAAAGAAGAAGTAATAAACATAATGAAAGAAATGCTGAACACATCTAAAGAACACATAGTTAAAAACAATTAAGGAGTACTGCAAAGCAATGGAAACCTTGAATGAACAACATAAGAAACAATTAGAATACATGAAACAGATTCAAAGAGATATATAGAAAATCAAAAACTCCATTGAAAGTAGGCAAAACCACCTGAATGAACATGAAGATAGAACTTCAGACCTTGAAGACAAGATTGCAACTAGTGATCAGGAAAGGAAAGATTTTTAAAAAATAACAAAGAATTAGGAAATAACCATAAAACAGTTGCAAGATGATGCAAAGAAAAATAATATAAGATTGATAAGGATAAACAAAAAAGAAGGTAATGACACAAATGATATAAAAAAAACTATTTACAGAACAAATAGCAGAAAGTTTCCCAAACATGGGAAAGAAAACTGACATACAGATTAGTGAAACATATAAAACTCCAAATAGTCATAAGCAAAATTAAACTACACCCAAACATATAATAATCACCATCCCAGAAATTCAACATAAGAACAGAATATTAAAATCTGTTAGAAAAAAGAAACAAATTGCCTATAAAGGAAAGCCCATCAGAATCACAGCAGACTTTTCACACAAACAATGAAATCAAGAGGAACATGGAGTGAAGTATTTCATACCCTAAAGGAAAATGACTTCCAACCCAGAATGATGTACCCTGCAAATCCATCCTTCAAAATCAATGGAGAAATAAGATGCTTCCATGATAAAGAACAACTAAAGAACTGCATGACCACCAAACCAATCCTGCAAAGAATGCTGAAAAATATTCTACATAGACATAAAAACAACTATGATTTCAACAACACCAACAGAATAAAACCACAAATCAGGGAAAACAAAAGACAAAAGAAACTACAAAAACTATATAAACACAAGGAAATTAGTAATACACTCCTGAAAAATCAAGTTAAACAATATTTACAAACAAATGAAAATTTAAATACAACTTACAGGAACCTGTGGGATGCAATGAAAGCAGTCCTCAGAGGGAATTTTATTGCACTGAATTCCCACATCAGGAAAACAGAACAAACACAAAAAGCAACCTGATGCTATACCTCAAACATCTAGAAAAACAAGAGCAGGTCAAGTCTAAAGCCCTAAGAAGGGAGGAAATTATAAAAATCAGAGCACAAATCAATGCAATAGTGACTAAGAAATCAAGACAAAGAATTAATGAATCAAAGAGTTGGTTCTTTGAAAGAATAAATAAAATTGATAATTCCCTAGCCAACCTTATTTTAAAAAGGAAAGAAAAAACTCAAATTCATTCAATAAGGAATGAAAAGGACAAAATCACTACACACCCTGTGGAAATACAGATGAACATCAATACCTTCTGCAAAAAACTTTACTCTCATAGGTTCAATAACACAGAAGAAATGGACAGATTCCTAGAAACATATAAATTACCAAGCTGGATCAAGAAGATGCAAACTGCTGAATAACCCAATTTCAGTTAATAAAATTTAAAATGTAATTAGAAACTTACCAAAAAGAACAACCCAGGTCCTAATAGAGTCACAGCTGAATTCTACAAGAAATTCAAGGAAGATTGAATGCCAATACTCTCAAACTCTTCAGTGAAATTGAAAGTGAAGTAATTCTCCCTAATGCATTCATGGAAGTAATATTACCCTAATACCAAAACCAGAGAAACACCCAACCAGAAAAGAGAACTACAGCCCAGTCTCCCTAATGAACATAGATGCAAAAGTCCTCAATAAAATACTGGCAAGCAGAATGCAGCAAGTAATCAAGAAGATTAAACACCATGACCAAGTGGGATTCATCCCAGTAATGTAGGGCTGGTTCAACATATGTAAATCAATAAATGTAATACACCATATCAACAGAGCCAAAGACAAGAATCAAATGATCATCTCAGTAGATGAAGAAAAAATTTTTTATAAACTCTAACTCATTCATGGTAAGAACCCTACAGAAAATCAGAATAGATGATTTTACTTCAATCTGATAAAAGCCATTTATGACACTCCAGCATCACATTAAATGGTCAAAAACCAAAAGCTTTCACTCTAAAATCAGGAACAAGGATGTCCATTATCACCACTCCTATTCAATATAGTGTTGTAAACATTAGCCAGAGCAATTAGACAAAAGCGAGAAATAAAGAGAATAAGGATAGAAAGGAAGAAGTTAAATTATCATTATTCACATATGACATGATACTCTACATAGAAGACCCCAAAAACTGCATTTGAAAGACTTCTAGATATGATAACCAAATTCAGTAATGTAGCTAGATACAAAAACAACACTCAAAAATCAATAGCGTGGGAAATTAAAGAGCAGGCTGGCTGAGGTGACAAAAGGCTGGAGTCTCCACTTTGAGGATTTACACTTATCCTTTCCAACAGAAAATTTCACTATATTGGGACCTGGTGAACTGAGAGTGCAGAGGAGAGCTGCATAAAATGAGGATAAAACTGCATAGGCAAGGAAGACTGAAAAGGAAGAAAAGTCTGATCTAGAAAATTGAGGAGGGATTGCAAGATGGCTGACTGAGTGATGGCACAATAAGAGAGCCTCTTTGAAAAAAAAAAAAAACTCAGATGCTGGAATCTGACAACATGGAGAAAACCAGACAAAAGGAGAGGAATTCTCATGACCCAGGAAGAAACTGAGAAAAAAGAAAAAGAAAAAAAAAAGAAAGAAGAAGAAGCGTGGACAGAGGGCTGGAGCTGGGCAAGCCCTGGTCACTATACCAGCAAGCCTTAGAGTCAAGCAACTTGTCATTGAGCTGAGATCGTGGCCCTGCCAAGAGCATGAGTTGGTGAGCTCCAGACCCTCAGCCGGGGGAGGCGCTGCAACAGGGAGTGGAAACAGCCAGTCGAGCTACCTGAACTTTGGTGAGTGACAGGAACTGGACTCCCCAGATCAGGAGGACCGGTTAGATGATATTTTGGAGTTGGGCAGGGCTGGCTTGAATCAAAACCTGAGCTGCATCTGTCAATGACTCCTAGTCCAAAGCAAATTGGGATCTGCTTGGGCAGGGCCATGCCCCTGGTTGAAACCCAATAGCCAGGGATGAGGCTGCTGTGAGCCAGAGGCATCTCCAGGGAACACATGAACTTGCTGAAGCATAAACTGGTTGACTGAAATAGGGGGAGGGGCTGGCTCTCAGCATGCACCTCACAGATTTGCAGCGGACTAGGGGGTGGCACTTCCCTAGCCAGTGCACTGCAGAAAAAAACTGTGAGCAATGCGAAAGGCCCAAAGACCTCCACCATCCACCCGTCTGAAGGAGATTGGAAACATGACCAGACAGAGAAACACCAAAAGGTCTCTAACTGTGGAACCAGGGAAAGTGAGTCCAGCAGAGGTAAATGCAGAGGAGGTTGAGAGCAACAAACCTATAATGTCAGAGACAGCCTCATCAGAAATAAAGAAATACCTCTGTGACCTCATTGATGAATTTAAATCTGAAATTCTAACTCAGGTAAAGCAAGATATAAGAAGATTAAAAAAAGAAGTCCTTGGTAATCCTCAAGTAGACACAAATGAAAGAATAGAGGAACCCAGAGAAAGGAGAGAAGCCTTTGATGAAGAATATAAACAAAACCTAGAATATATGAAACAGATCCAAAGAGAATATTGGGAAATTAAAAACTCCATTGAAACCTGGCAAAACCTTTTAACAGAAACTAAAGACAAACTTTCAAAACTTGAAGATAGATTTGCAATACATGATCATGAAAGGAAGGATCTTTTAAAAATGACAAGGAACCAGGAAGCAATGATACAAAGGCTAGAAGATGAAAGAGGATTTATAACCTAAGAATAAAATATGTAAATGAAGATGCAGCAGCAAATACAAATGAAGTAAAAAGTCTATTCACAGAAATAATTAAGGAAAACTCCCCAAACATAGGTAACGACAGTGAAGTTCAGATAAATGAGGCATACGGAACTCCAGCCAGCTACAACCAAAACAGATCTACACCCAGACATATAATAATCAGGATCCCAGAAATCCATCACAAGAACAGAATATTAAAAGTGGTCAGAGAAAAGAAACAGATTACCTATAAAGGAAAACTCATCAAAATCACAGCAAACCATCAAATCAAGAAGAGCTTGGAGTGAAATATTCCAAGCCCTGAAAGAAAATAGCCTCCAACCCAGAATGATGTACCCTGCAAAACTGTCTCTCAAAAAATTAATGGAGAAACAAAATATTTCCAGGACAAAGAGGAACTAGGGGAGTTTGTGACCACCAATCCAACCCTGCAAAGAATACTGAAGGACATTCTAGAGAGAGAAGAAAATCACCAGGGTTCCAGGAACAATGGCAGAAAGGCCTCAAAGAAAAAGGCAGACAGTGGAATGAAGGAGAAAAGTAAACAAACAATGACAGAAAAATAGCATAGCAGAGACAAGACGGAGAAAATTGGTTATATTGCTGTTTTATTTTGACTGATTTATTTGAATCTGGTATGCTTGAGAGTGTCGAGTCTGAGAGTAGGGGCAACTACTCTGAAGATGACAGGATTCAATAGGATACCCATTCTGGTTTGATTGCTAACTGCCTTTGAAGTCCTATAATGTCTCCAATTTTTAGATTTTATTAATAGTGTAATGCAATGCTGAGTTTAACTATACTATGTTTGACAATATAGACAATTTTATTGAAAATAACAAGAGATGTCATAGTAACTACCGTAGATCACCTAGTATTGTGGTTTTATATGTCCTTTCCATTTCATGTTTTTCTAGGAATTTGTATTGTTGACTTGTTTTGATTTGTTTCTCCCTCTAATACAGAAAGGCTAGGTATATGTGTAGAGACTTACACATGTGTAGAACTTCTAAGTAGTTTATGAGAATGGATTATAGTTATTGTAAAAAAAAAGAGAGGAAAAGAAAGTATTGTAAAGGATATAACTGCATGTATATTTAAGTGTGTGGGATTAATAACCATGTTGCTAAAGTTTTAGTTGGATGGATGAACAAAACTGATTGCAGTCTCACTGTTTGTATGTCCACTTTGTAGGCTTTACTTTTGTAACTTGAACAACTACTTCAAAGAAAATATGTAATTATCAACTAGTAATTTCTTACTGGTTACTATTTTTGCTTTTCTGTTTTGTTTTGTTTTTGAGATTTTGTATTATTTCTACCCTCTTTCTGTTTCAAATGTTTTTCTTTAAATAAAAAATGTCAATAGTGTTCCTGTACACAAACAACAAACACACAGAGAAAGAAATACAAGAAACAACACCCTTCACCATAACATCCAAAAAGTGAAATACTTAGGAATCAATCTAACAAAGGAAGTAAAAGGTCTACTCAGTGAAAATTACAGTACTCTGAAAAAAGAAATTGAAGAGGATTTCCAAAAATGGAAAGACATTCCTTGTTCATCGATAGGAAGAACATTGTGAAAATGGCCATTCTCTCAAAATTACTATACAGATTTAATGCAATTCCAATCCAAATGTCATGAGAATACCTCACAGATTTAGAGAAATCATTTCTAAAATTCATCTGGAACCAGAAGAGACCTAGAATACTAAAGGCAATTGTGGGCAACAAAGGCAAGGCAGGAGGTATCACAATTCTTGATTTGAAGATATACTACAAAGCTACCTACTTCAAAAACCTTTACTCTCTAAAGTAGGAACCAGGATGGTACTAGAATAAAAACAGAAAAAAATAGAATAAAAAAAGAACTGAAGATCAATGGAATAGACTAGAAGATAAGTCCATAGCTACAAAAACACTTAGCCACTTTATCTTTGACAAAGGGGCCAAACATGTTCACTAGAAGAAAGATAGCCTCTTTAATAAGTGTTGCTGGAAAAACTGGCTCTCCATATGCTAAAAACTAAAACTAGATCCATGTCTATCACCATACACTAAACTAAAATCAAAATGGATCAAAGACCTAAATATTAAAACAGAAATATTAAATCTATTGGAAGACAAAGTAGGTAGAAATATTGAAAACATAGGGGTAGGTAGAGGATTCATGAACAAAAATCAAACTGCATGGAAAATACTCCCCAGAATCAATAAATGGGATCTCATTTTATTTATTAAAAAATTTTTGCATGTCAAAAGAAATCTCCAACAGAGTGAAAAGAAAACCCATGAATTGGGAAAAAAGCTTAGTTAACTGTCCCTCAAAGGAGTTCTATCTAGAACATATAAAGAATTTTTTAAAAATCAGGCCCCTGAAATTCAAAGACTCAATCCAAAGATGAGCATCTGAGATGCATACACACTTCTCAGGTGAAGAAATACAAATGAAAAAGTGTGAAAATATGTTCAGCATCATTGGTTATTAGAGAAATGAAAATTTAAACAACACGGAGGTTCCATCTCACTCCAGAAAAAAATGGTCAGGATAAAGAAAACCACCAACAAGAAATACTGGAAAGTCTGTGGGGAAAAAGGAACTCTTCTGCACTGTTATTGGAAATGTAGATTGATACAACCACTGTGGAAATCAGTCTGGAGTTTCCTCAAAAACCTGGAATTGGAAGTCCCATTTAATACGGCTATCCCATTACTGGGCATATTCCCAAAAGAATTTAAAACATCATGCCACAGTGATATATGCGCACCCATGTTTATAGCAGCATAATTTGTAATAGCTAAATCTTGGAAACAACCCAAATGCCCATCAACTGAGGAATGAATTAAAAACAGATGTGGTATTTTTATACAAATGGAGTACCACTCAGCTATAAAGAAGGATCACATTGAGGCTTTTATAGGTAAATGAATGCAACTCGAGACCATATCCATAAGTGAAATAAATCAAACTCACATGTGTAAATACTGTA
The DNA here is from genome assembly GCA_004027455.1 of Hydrochoerus hydrochaeris. Taxonomy (NCBI): domain Eukaryota; kingdom Metazoa; phylum Chordata; class Mammalia; order Rodentia; family Hydrochaeridae; genus Hydrochoerus; species Hydrochoerus hydrochaeris. Next base: position 226,294 of record PVLA01001921.1, read on the forward strand.
TTGTCTCCCTGATATAAGAAACTAGAAGAGTAAATAAGATACAAAATCTCCCTAATTATTGTAAAAATGTAAGAAACTGCTCATAGGGAAAATAACTCAGGGAAAAGGAGAAAAGAAAGAAGGGGAAAAAAGATATAAATTTGTATATATACACTTAAGATAGCTAAGGTGATTGTACTATATCTCTATTAGTTCTTGAAACAAAACAATCTTCATAGGATTAGATCAATTTTTCATGTCTATCTCTGGTAATTTGAGCAACTCTTTTGAAGAAAACTATGCAAAATAACAACTTTTGTTATGTTTCTGTCACCTTGTTTTGAAAACCTGTATTGTTATTGTTTGGGTTTTCTGTTACTGTTATTTATTTGTCTCTTTTTTTTCTTATTTTTCTTGTTTTTTTGTTTTTTTGTTTTCTTTTCTCCTTTAATGCAGAAAGGATAGATGTACTTGTATAGGATTACACATGCCTAGAATTTCTCCTAAAGAGTTTACAAAAATTGATTTTACTATATGTGATGATATGAACAGCTATTTTGAAGTAAATGAGGCATTATGGTAACCATTGCTGATTTCCTTTCATCCTGTTTTGAAGTCCTATAAAGCTCTTATTCTTTGTTTTGATTGGTTCTAGTCTGTTTTCTATTATTTGATTTTAATATGTGTGAGGGTATGGACAGCTATTTGAAGAGAGCAAGAGACATTATGATAGCCATTGTTGATTTCCTATTGTCTAGTTTTGAAGGCCATTAATGCTTTCATTCTTCTGTTTTGCATGGTTTTACACTATTTTGTTTTGTTCGAATTTATTGTGTGTGAAGATTTGGACAACTAATTTGAAGAAAACAAGAGACGCTATGGTAGCCACTATTGATTTCCTGTTGTCTTGTTATGAACTCCTGTGTTGTTTATACTGTTCTATTATCTGTTTTGTTCTGTTTTGTTTTGCTTTGCTTTGTTTTGTTTTATTCTCTTAAAATAAAAAAGAGAGAATGATAGATTTAAAGATGGTTTGATCAATAAAGCTAATAGAACTTCAGAATCCCTGAAATTTTAACAAATTAGAAACAATTATAATGAATCTAAGAAGCACAATACAGTGACTACTTTAACTGCAAGGTGTTGTGTAATACTGAGTTAGAAAAATAAATGCATTGTGGTCAGATGTTTTGTCATCTAGGATAGAGTTCCCTAACATTACTCTGAATAAGAGCTAATCTTAAATTTTAACATTTATAAGCTGGATGACTTAAGGACTAAATATCTAAAGAGGGAATACAGAAATTGAAGTGTCTGAATACAGGTGATTACAAGACTAGTTGAACACTGCAGAGAAAGGTAAAACAGTCAATTTTTATGCCATCCTCTCTGGCCACTGATGGATTTACACCAAGTAAAACTGTTGATGTCTGCTGACCTACTAGTTGGAGAGTCCTTAAACTAAGTTTCTTTGTTTCTTGTTGGGTACTACCTTGACCTTTAGGCAAGTTTGGAACATCTCACTGGACAAACCATTGTAATAAGAATTAATATCAATGAAATATAGTATAAACGCTTAGCTTTCTAGTAGTGCTCCTTGCAAATCATTTTTGCAATCTTGAAAATAATTTGGTCCTCAAAGGTAGTCCAATCCCATCTACCATCAATGTCCTGTGCCTTTCCTGCTGCATTCAGAACAGAGGTGTCTTGCTGAAAATACATGATGAATGCTGTCTCAAAGATGTGTGCTAATGAATGGATCTATTTAGACAGGGTGAAGATTATGATTTCTTCAGCATTCATATACTCGACTCTTAATTATTCACATTAATAAAGGGATCAAGGGGATAAAGAGTTCAAAATCAAGGATAATACAAAAGTAATTTATAGTTGGCTTTAGCATTCATTATGTGATTTTAAGGGTGAGCAAATTAACTTTCTAATTATAATGGATTTTCTGAATGAGTTTGTATTCTCAATTGACGTGTATTAAAAGCGAGCTAGTGGTATGCTAGAACCAATTGAAATTTGACCTAGAATTTATAATTTGCTATAAATTACTCATATATAAATTATCAAAGTTGGTTTATTCTGCTAGATGGAGAAAGTCTATACCTTGACAATGATACCTAGAAAGTAATGGCATAATATAAAGTATGTAGGGAGAATCACACAATATTGGATGCAGTAGACCACATCAAAAGAACATTGTTAGAGAGTCATTCAACAGGAAGGCATAACAATCCTATACATTGGTAAATACCCTAGCCCCAAAGCATGTAAAGCAAAACAGACCTAAGAACTCAATGAATGGATAAAGCTTCATAGTTGCAGAATGTAACACATCCTGCTCAGTAGCTGAAAGAATAAGCAAAAGACAAATCAGTATCGATAGTGAAGACTTGAACAACCTAGGAACCAATGTGACCTCATTGAATACTCAACAACTGAGGAATATACATTTCTTTTGTGTTCTCATGGCAAATTTATCTGTCTCAATTATAGATTCCATCTTTACATGTAATCTTAGATCCTATCTTTACATTCAAGCATAGGCAATCCATTTTGCTTCCAAAAGCTTCAATCTTCTGTAAAATTGAAAAATGGAAAGATACTTTTTATATATAAATGCTGGAGAGATTACCTGAGAATATGAATGAAAATAGAAAAGTAAGAGCCATACTACAAATGTCAGTTACCTATGTAATAAAGGATCAAAAATGTCTAAATGAAAGTAATTTAAGGATCACAATTGGTTGCAAAAGAACTCTAAGGAATTTAAGTGCTGATAATTACAAAGTACCACACAGTTTATCTTATAATGCAATTTCTTGGGAGTAATTAAAAAGTGGGGACTATTGATGAACGTGGTTAAGCATGGGATGCTACCCCACCTTCATTTGTATTCATGAGGTAATCAGATAACACTTACAATTAATTAAAATTCTCACCAACACACATCTGTTTGTCACTATTTTTTGAATTAAGCCCAAAAAAAGTCAAATGGTCTTTCAACCACAGATTTATTATCTTAGAATCTATAAATATGAATGATATTGTCATGGTCCAAACACAGTTTGGCTAATGAATATTTAGATACTCTGATTTTTTGTTTTAATCTTGAATAGGCAAATAATTGCTATCTTAAAGTATATCTGTATTCTTAAGCAACGCTGTACAAGAAACTGCTATGAAGATAGAATAAGGCTGAGTTGAGGACCATGTAAACTCAATTCAAAACACAAAGGACATTATTATTTATTTGGCTGAATTATTGAGAAACTATTTTAGCAGGCCTTATGCTCAATATAAACACACACACACATGCACACACACACAAACATATACACATACACAAAGTGCTTTGAGAAGGACACAAAGTAGAAAAATGCCTAAACTGATCAAGTGGTGCAGAGGCTAAGGGGACAACAATGACAAGCTCTAGAAGTAGACATTCAGGAAAAAGTTTTTAAATTGTTCATTAAATTAGACAAGCTAAAATTCCAAAGTAAAAAGGGCTTAGAGTAACCAAACCATACAAATAGTCCAAAAGACACTTTCAAAGAATAATTGGTGAGTATCATTTGAAAGTGCAAATAGAGACTGAAATACTGTTTTCCTTACAGCATCTGGACACCCCTCAGTTCCTGCACTATAGTGGAATCTTAACAAAGCCTCAAATATTCATGTATCTGTACTGCAATCAAAACTTTGTCAGTTAATTTGCTTTCTCCAAGCCATCAATGTTTTAGCAAAGTCAAAGGAGTTTTATCACTCAGAACATGTAAAGTTATGTTGTTGCCTAGGATTTAATGTTGGAATAAATTCTACTTAAGTCATTTATAAAACATAAGATAGGCTTCAGGGAAGCTGTAAGAAGTATTTGACATCTATTTAGTAGTACTTTGATTATTTTCCTAAGTTTCTACAAGCCTCAGTGAAAATATACCTCATCTCAATCTTCACCCAGTGAACTATAATTGTAGTAGCTCAAAAAATAAGTTATGATATCTGGTAATCTTAGTCCATTTTCATTACAGTAAGATAATACTATAAACCAAAAAACAAAAGACTGATAAAGTTGATCAATAAAAGAAGTTTATTTGGATTTCAATTCTTGGGGCTGGAAAGTTCACAGACAAGGCACTGACTTCTGATGTACTGCATTCAGCGCATGAAGGAAGGAGAAAGAGCAAGAGAGCCACCAAGAGAGAAGGGTGAGAGCCACCTGCTTTTGTATCTGGAATATGTTCCCTGGTTAATGACATTAACCTGTCCATGTAGCTGCCGCCTTATTACCCAATCATCCACTATGAGACCACTCCCAACACTATCATGCAGAGAATTAAGTTTCCAGTACATGAAGCACCCAGGCAGTCAGTGGAAACACATTCAAACTCAGCAGATTTTCAAATTCAAATACAATTATGCCACCTTCATCTTTATGATGCCTCATAACTATAAAGTGCTTTTTACCAACCTCCTACAATTTCCCATATTTTACTATGTTTATTTCATAGTTTTGTAATACTTACAGTACAATAAACAAACATAGGTTCAAATATATCAAGTCTAAAAATTGTATAACCAAAATATCACTAATGTCAGAAGTAAATGAATCTTCAGAATCTGGGACTGTAACTAAGAGTCTAACAAGAGAAAAATTATCCTCAAGTCTCTTGTCTTTATATTTCCCCATCAACTGACCTGAGTTGGATGTCAGACAGAAGCAAACAAATACAAGTAGGAAACAAAATGAATAAAAGTTAAGTCATTAATCCCACTGCAACACACATTGTTAAAGGCATTGAATGCCTATTGAAGCAAAGACAACTCAATTTAATATGACACAACATATTCTTTCTTAGGTGAACTGATATTGACTTTTTTTTGCCTTGAGATCATTTGCTGAAATTAAGTGTTTATTGGAAATTAAGCCTTGCTGAAGCAGAAAGCATTTTTTAGGGAAAGAGAAACAAGTGAGGGTTTTGATGATACCACATGGGCTGGTGTGATGAGTCAGAATCTAAAGGTTCATCAGTATCATATCCTACTTTTCCCTGTGAGACATGGGCTGAATTCTAGAGGACTAGGATAAAACGGCAAAGTAAAAAACAAAAAAAGCAAAGCAAAGTAAAATCACCAAGGACTTCTAAGAAACTAAGTCCAGCTAGAGAGAAGAACCTACAACAAACATTCAAAACAGCTTGTCCTTAAGATGTTTGGAACAAGAGAAAGGGAAGAGAGACAGACAGACAGACAGACAAACACAGACAGACAGAAAGAGACAGAGAAAGGGAAGAAGGAAAGAAAGAAAGAAAGAAAGAAAGAAAGAAAGAAAGAAAGAAAGAAAGAAAGAAAGAAAGAAAGAAAGAAAGAAAAGAAAGAAAGAAGAGAGAGAGAGAAGAAAGAAAGAAAGAAAGAAAGAAAGAAAGAAAGAAAGAAAGAAAGAAAGAAAGAAAAGAAAGAAAGAAGAGAGAGAGAGAAGAAAGAAAGAAAGAAAGAAAGAAAGAAAGAAAGAAAGAAAGAAAGAAAGAAAGAAAGAAAAGAAAGAAAGAAGAGAGAGAGAGAGAAGAAAGAAAGAAAGAAAGAAAGAAAGAAAGAAAGAAAGAAAGAAAATTAAAACTGCAAGATAGCCTTAACACATATGTGAGTGGATTAAATTCAAGGAATGTGATTAATATAGTCAAGAGGATCCACAGACGACAGATCAGAATTAGAAGACTTTGAAATAAATATTACAAATATGTTAATATAAAAACAGAAAAGGTGGATGACATGAAGAAAAGATGGATAATTTCAAAATATAACTGGCATCTATGAAAATAGAATCAAATACACATTCTATGAGAAATACAATATATAAAATTTAAAATGTATTAGTCATGTTAGTGGGATTTGATAAAACAGGGAACATCACTAATGAACTCAAACTGAGGTCAATGGAAAATATTCAAGTTGGTTCAATGACAGAAAAAAAAGTGTATAGATAAAACAGAATAAGAGACACATAGAATACAGTCAAATGGTCTAAGACAGATCAAAGAGAGAGAGAGAGAGAGAATCATCTCAGGAAAGGAGAAAAAATTAAGGCTCAGATAATATTTGTTAAGAATACAACTAAATCTAACCAAAAATTCCAAAATCATCAGGAACTCAAAAAGATAAATACAAAGGAAGCAACACTTAGGTACATTATAATATAATTATTGACAAAGACAAATTTTAAAATGGAAAAGATGCAATCTACTCAAACAAAATCTTGCAGCTGACATCAACAGAAACTAGAAAAAAAATGAGAACAATACAATGATACTTTTAAGGTACTGGAGGCAGTGGAATTCTGCCAACTTAGAACTCTATCTCCAGTGAAAATATCATTCAAAAGTAGCAATACAAATCAACACTTTCAGACACATAAAAAGAAAAAGATGCCATGCTTGGCTGACTGTCACTGTAATAAATACACAAATTCTTCAAACTGAACTAAGATAAACCCAGATAGAAGTACAATAATCCAGAAAATAATGGAGAACAATAGAAAAGATAAATATTTTGGAAAATATTGTATTGTGCTCTTATATTAGTAATTTCTTTTTTATTAGTACATATCTGTCATACATGTTTACATTTCTTGAAAGGAACTGGTACTTGTACATAATACATCTTAATTTCTTAATTTTTTGTCCCTTTTCCCTTCCCTCTCTCCCATCATTTTTTCATCTGCTTCACTTTTTAACATGTTTATAATGCTAATGTTTCTATTCCTTGCATGGAGTTGGTACATGTTCATCATAATTCTTTTATTCAGCCTTTTCTCTCCCCATCCCTTTCCCTCCCCTCCATCTCTTGATCCCCTTCCCCTTTGAGAAAGATCTCTCCCTACTTATTATTTTTTAATTTTGCTCCTTATTTATACTTCAGGTTTCTTATATGAAAGAAACAAAATGGTACTTAAACTTCTGTATCTCATTTATTTCACTTAATATTATGAACTCAAGTAATTTCTTGTAACATTTTTAACTTAGGTAAAAGTAAAATATGTAATAATAATAATGATGAAAGGGACAACTACATTTAAACTGTTATGATATTCTTGCATTTTAGGAAGGAAAAGTGGTCAAAGTTCTAATAAGGTAGATCGTTGTTAAGCAGACTTTAATCTCTAAAGCATAAGCCTGTAAACCATAGCCAATGGACTGCAATTGGCTAGATTTTGGTTTTCTACGTAAGTTTTATTTGGATATGACCAATTATTTTCTACTGTTTCTTTCACATTACAAATAAAGGAGTGGAGTAGCTTCCATTTAGACTATATAACTTTCAACATCAAAAATATTTACTATATGGTTCTCTCCAGGAAAAAAAAAGTTTGAAGACCTGTAAAGTAATAATTTTTTAAATGCACAATTCAAAAGCTAACAGAGAGGGAAAAAGGGAAAATATTGAATTTAGATGAAGATAGAAAATAAATAATAAAGAAAAAATGAGATTAAAAAGGAAAAAGATAAAAAAATGGTAAACTGATGCCTAATAATGGTATACTTAATATTTCCATTGAGAGACAAATATTAGAACCAGTCATAGTGACACATTCCTGCAATCCCAGCACTTGGGAGTCTGAGACAGGAAGATCACCGTAAGTTTGAGGCCAGCCTGGGCTACATAGTGAGTGTAAGGGCAGCCTGAACAACATAGGGAGACCCTGTATCAAAAAAACAAAAAATAAAATAAATATTTTCAGGGTAAATTAAAAAATAAAGCCAAAGACAAGCATTACAAATAATAAAACTAGATAATAAAAAGAGGTGACTGACTCCCCCTACTTTGCAGGACACAGCAGCCAGCCTGGCAAGAAGAATCCAGGTGACTGGCTCCTCCCAACTATATCAGTGGGACCATGTGACCAGGGGAATGCTGACCACATTGTAGGACCCATTAGCATTATGGAAAAGTCTGAAACAACATTAAAAATGTGAGCCAAGAAGTGGTAAATTCGGTGAATTAATGATGCACTTGTGGAAAAAGACAAGGAATAGAAGCAAGCAGGAAAAGTTGCCCCTTTTCTTTTTTATTTTCCTATTTTATTTTGATTTATTTGTCTTTTCCTTTTTCTTTTATTCCTCTTCTCTCAACAGCTGGGAAGAACTCCAGCCATAGGAAATTAATCCCAGAGACCAAATTCAGACAATCCCTTGATTATCCATTCATTCTTTTTTTTCTGCCCACTACTCTAGTTCCCCAAACCCTGCATGATCATCCTTTGTCTTCCAACCTTGCTTCTATTTCTTTTACAGTTATCTTTGTCTTATCTACTATCCTTCTTAAATTTCTTCATCACAGGGTAAAACCATTCTACCAAAGAAAAACACTTTGCATACAAGCAAATCAGTTCTGTTACATAACTGTAAACTCTGCTCCTACAATTTAAGGTACAAAATTATGAGTCACTATAGTCTATCACTTTCTACAATGTGCCTGATGCTATTATTATTGCTAATTATACTACTTTAGCTAGGATTTCATAACTGCTGTAATCAGTTGTTCTCCCTTCTATAATAATACTAGGAATCTCTGGAGTAATAACCTCACCACAACCCAACACAAAAGGACTGGGGACTGAGCCAAACAGACTAATTAATTGGGAAAGCAATATAGATGCAAACCAAGAACCTCCTTCACACAGAAGACACCCTTGAAGAACAAAACTTGCCTAGAGAGGATTCATTCCAGTGATATAGCTACCTACTACAAAAACATACAAGGATTAAAATAGAAAACAAAATGAAAAATTTCAGAATCAAAAAGAAGACAAAGAATCAAAATGTAACCTCAGACCATCAGCCCATCCTGAACAAGTCCAGGAGACAATAAGATAGAGGACAATGGAAGATATACACCTGAAATTTCTGAAATAATAGCAACCAAAGTAAATAAACAAATCCATAAGGCTAGAGAGGAAATCAGGTAAGAAATAATCTTTCAGGTAAAAAACAGAATCAACATTCATAAAGGAATTGCTCAGCAAATCTAGAGTAGTGATAGACCAAAAAAGTGATAGGAAAGTGATGGAAATCATGAATGATGAATATAGGGAATAAAAAAATGCATGAGGTAGACTCAAACAAATATCTACAAAATTAAAAATTCCATTAAAAGATGCCAAAATCACTTGAAAAAACTGAAGATAGACCTTCACACCTAAAAGATAGGATCACAGCTAGGGATCATGAAAAGAAAGATTCCTTGAAAATAAAGGATCACAAAACAACAATTCAACAGCTATTAGACAAAGCAAATAAAAATAATATAAGAATGATTGGTGTTCATGAAAAAATAGGAATCAACACAAATGACATAAAACTATTTGAAGAAGTACAAGAAAAATTTTCAAACATTAAAATAGAGTCTAACATACAGAAAAGTGAAGCATGTAGATCTCCAATTAGCCATAATCAAAATAAATCTACATTCAGACATATAACAATCAAGATCCCAAAAATTAGGCACAAGAACAGACTATTAAAAGTTATTAGGGAAAATTAAAAGATCACCTATAAAGGAAAGCCATCAGAATCAAGACAGACTTATCAACACAAATGCTCAAGTCAAGAAAAGCTTAATGTGTTTCAAGTCCTGAAATGAAACAACTCCCAACCCTGATAGATGTATCCAAATATCTTCCAAAATTAATGGAGAAATAAGATACTTCCATGGCAAATAACAACTGAAGAAATTCATGACCAACAAATCAACAATATAAAGGGTACTGAAAAATATTCTACACAGAGATAAAAATGAACAAAATTCCAAGAACAAAAACAGAAAGAAACCAACAAGAAAGGCAAACAATTCAACAGAGTGGGAAAATCAGTGAACCAACAGCATAAAAATAACATGATAAAGATAAGCCAATACATATTAGTTATAACCATCAATGTAAATGGCCTCAGTTCTCCAATCCAAAGACACAGACTGGTAGAATGTATCAAGAAACAAGATCCAAAAATATTCTGTATACAAGAAAAACATTTATGTCAAAAAGAAATTCATAGAAAGTCAAAGGATGGAAAATTATACTCCACACAATAGGAACTCAGTAATAGTTCTGTTTATAACTATTCTGTTTGTAGATAATGTGAACTTCATACCAAGAATGATCAAAAGAGATAAAGAAGGTCATTACCTATATGTTAGGGAAAAACTTCAAGATTTTACACACTCAAACATACATGCAGGTATATATCTTTGAACACTTTCTTTTCATCTCTTTTTTACAATAGCAATTACACATTTTGGGTGTTATTACTCTTATAGTTCTTATCACTTTTCACACTAGAGACACAATATGATATTTATAAATATGATTTTTATTTATTTGCACTAGTGAGAATAGTCTCAAGTTGTCTCCTTTACCTATGAAGGCCTCAAGATCATTCCTTTTATAGCTGAGTAATATTCCATGGTGTAAAAATACCACATCTTTTTCATACTCTCTGCAGTTGAAGGGCTTCTTGGTTGTTTCCAAGATTTAGCTATTACAAATTGTGCTGCTATGAACATGGGTGTGTATCACTGTGATATGAACTTTTCAGTACTTCTGGAAAAATACCCAGGAGGGGAATAGCTGGATTGAATGGAACTTCCAACCCTAGTCTTCTGAGAATTCTCCATATGTATTTCCATAATGGTTCCACCAGTCTACCTTCCCACCAAAAGTGGAGAAGTGTTGCTTTTTCCCCGCAGCCTTGCCAACATTAGTTATCAGTTGATTTCTTGATGGCACCTATTCTTTTTGGAGTGAGGTGAAGTCTGAATGTTATTTTAATTTGCATTTCTCAAATTGCGTGGTGATGGTGAACATTTCTTCATATATTTATTTGCCATTTGTATATCTTTCTCTGAGAACTGCATGTTCATCTCAGGTGCCCATTTTTGGAGAGGGTCTTTGAATTTGAGGACCTTGATGTTTTTCAATTCTTTATATGTTTTGGACATAAATCCTTTGTCTGAGGGGTAGCTGGCTAAAATTTTTTCCCCCTCTGTGGGTTTTCTAATCACTCTGTTGGTGATTTCCTTTGAAGTGCAGAAACATTTCAATAATATGAGATCCCAGTTGTTGATTCTTTGAAGTGTTTCCCTTGCAGTTTGTATTTTATTCACAAATTCTCTGCCTACCCCTAAGTCTCCAAGACTTCTACCTACCTTGTCTTCCAGTAGATTTAGTGTTTCTGTTTTAATATTTAGGTCCCTCATCTATTTAGACTTTAGTTTTGTGCATGGTGATATGCATTCATCTAGTTTCAGTTTTTGGCATGTGGAGAGCCAATTTTCCCACAACATTTATTAAAGAAGCTGTCCTCCCAGTGGACATATTTAGCCCCTTTGTCAAATATCATATGGCTGGGTGTCTTTGTAGTTTTGCTTGCATCTTCTAATCTGTTCCATTGATCCTCAGGTATATTTATTTGCCAGTACCAGGCTGATTTATCACTGTGGCTTTGTAGTACAGATTCAAGACAGGAATTGTGATGTCTCCTGCCTTGCCTTTGTTGCCCAGAATTGCCTTTGCTATCTAGGTTTCTACTGTTTCCAAATGAATTTTAGAAGTGTTTAATTTAGATCTGTGAGGTATGTCAATGGTATTTTGATTGGGATTACATTAAATCTGTATAATAGTTTTGGGAGTATGGCCCTTTTCACAATGTTGGTTCTTCCTAGCCAAGAGCAAGGAATATCCTTCCATTTTCTAATATCCTCTTCAATCTCCTTTTTCAGTGTAGTATAATTTTCAGCATATAGGTTTTTTACATTTTTAGTTAGGTTGATTCTTAAGTATTTCATTTTTTTTAGATGCCATTGTGACAGGTGATATTTCCATAATTTCTCTCTCAGTGAGTTTTTTGCTTGTGTACAGGAATGTTATTGATTTTTGAGCACTGACTTTGTATCCAGCTACACTGCTGAACTTGTTTATTACCACTAGAGGTCTTTTAGTGGAGTTTTCTGGGTCTTCTAGAGTATCATGTCAGCTGCAAATAGTGATAATTTAATTTGTTCCTTGCCTATCTTTACTCCCTTTGTTTCTCTCTCTTGTCTGATTGCCCTGGTTAGTGTTTCCAGAACTATATTGAAAAGGAGTGGTGAGAGTGGACATCCTTGTCTTGTTCCTCATTTTAAAGTGAAAGCTTTCAGTTTTTGTCCATTTAGCATAACGTTGGCTGTTGGTTTGTCATAGATGGTCTTTATAAGGTTGAGGTAGACACCATGTATTCCAAGTTTCTGAAGGGTTTTTATCATGATCGTGTGTTGGACTTTATCGAAAGCTTTTTCTGCATCTATTGAGATGACCATGTGGTTTTTGTTTTTGGCTCTGTTGATGTGGTGTATTACACCTAATGATTTGCTTATGTTAAATCATCCTTGCATTCCTGGAACGAACCCCACTTGGTCGTGATGTATAATCTTCTTGATGATTTGCTGCATTCTATTTGCCATTATTTTATTGAGAATTTTTGCATCAATGTTCATTAGTGAGATTGGTCTATAGATCTCCCTTTTTGGCTGGATCTTTCCCTGGTTTCAGTATCAGAGTAATACTTGCCTCCAGGAATGATTTAGGGAGGAATGCTTTCTTCTCAATTTCATTGAAGAGTTTAAGAAGTATTGGCATCAAATTATCTTGAAATTTTGTGTAGAACTCAGCTGTGGATCCATTAGGACCAGGGCTTTTCTTTGTTGCTTTTTTTAGTTATGTTTTCAAATTCAATAGCTGATACTGGGTTGTTCATAATTGCTATATCTTCTTGGTTGAGCTTTGGTAGGTCATATGTTTCTAGAAGTCTGTCCATTTCCTCTGTGTTTTCCACTCTATGTGAGTAGAGATTTTCAAAGTAGGTATTCATGATCTTTGTAATTTCCATGGGATCTGCAGTGACTTCTCCCTTTTCAGTTCTTATTACATGAATTTGGGTATTTTTTCTTTCTTTTGATAAGATTAACTAGGGGTTAGTCAATTTTGTTTATTCTCTCAAAGAATCAGCTTTGTGATTCATTAATTCTTTGTATTTTTTTAGTTTCAGTTGCATTGATTTCTGCTCTAATCTTTACAATTGCCTCTCTTCTATGAGCTTTGCATTTAGCTTGCTCTTCTTTTTCTAGAAGCTTGAGATGGAGCATTAGGTTGTTTATTTGTGCTCATTCTGTGTTCTTGATATGGCAATTTATTGCTATATATTTCACTCTTAAGACAGCTTTCATTGCATCCCATAGATTACAGTATGTTGTTTCTGTGTTTTCATTGAATTGTAGGTATTGCTTTATTTCTTCTTTAATTTCATCTATAGCCCACTGGTTGTTCAAAAGGTTGTTATTTAATTTCCAAGTTTTTGTGCATGTTTTGCAATTTCTTTTGCCATTAATTTCCAATCTCATTGTGTTATGGCCAGATATTATGCAAGGGATGATTTTAATACCTTTGCATTTACTTAAGAATGTTTTATGGCATAATATATGGTCTATTTTGGAGAAAGTCCCATGTGCAGCTGAGAAGAATGTATTCTGATGTGGTTGGGTGGAACACTCTGTAAACATCTACTATGTCCAATTGCTCACAGGTATGTTCAGTTCTGTTATTTCTTTGCTGACTCTTTGTCTAATTGATCTATCTCTTTGTGACAATGGGCTGTTAAGATCTCCTGTTATAATTGTGTTCTTGTGTATTTGGTTTTTCATGTCCATTAGTATCTTTCTTGTATAGTTGGGTGCTCCTTTATTTGGCACTTATATATTTATAATTGTTAGTTCTTCCTCTTGAATTTTTCCACTAACAAGTATGTAGTGACCTTCTCTATCTCTTTTAATCATTTTAGGTTTGAAGTTCACATTGTCTGCAAATAGAATAGCTACCCCTGCTTTTTTCTGGGTTCCTGTTGCATGGAATACTGTTTTCCATCCTTTGACTTTTAATCTATGAGTTTCCTTTTGGGTCAGATGTGTTTCCTGTATACAGCATATTGTGAGATCCTGTTTCTTGATTGATTCTGTCAATCAATTTCTTTTTATAGGTAAATTGAGGCCATTTATACTTATGGATATCATTGATATGTACTGGCTCAACTTTGCCATGTTATGTTCCAGTTGTTTCTTTCTGCTTTTCCCCTTATTTAATTGCTTATCCCACCTGGTGGTTTCTTTCTGTTGTTTTGGGGATTGTTGTCATTTTTATCTCTGTCTAGTATGTTTTTCAGTACTCTTTCTAGGTTTGGTTTGGTGGACGTGAATTTCTTCAGTTGTTCTTTGTCATGGAAGTATCTTATTTTTCCATTAAATTTGAATGAAAGTTTTACTGGGTCCATCAGTCTGGGTTGAAGGTTGTTTTCTTTCAGGGCTTGAAATACCTCACTCCAAGCTCTTCTTGACTTGAGGGTTTGTGCTGAAAAGTCTGCTGTGAATCTAATGGGCTTTCCTTGATAGGTGAGTTATGTCTTTTCTCTAACACTCTTAGTAATCTGTTTTTATGCTGCATGTCTGAGATCTTAATTATTATATGTCTGGGTGTGGATTTCTGTTGATTGTGACTGATGTTGTATATGCCTCTCTTATCTGCATATCAGATTCTTTCCCCATGTTTGAGATATTTTCTTCTATTACTTCTGTGAATATTTTGGCTACATCATTTTCCTTGACTCCTGCCTCTTCACTGATGCCTACTAATCTTATATTGTTTGGCATCATCTTAAAGCTGTTGGATTTTCACTTCATGCTGCTTTGTCATTTTTAAAAGTTCTGTCCTTCATCATCACTAATTGCGATCCTGTCCTTAAGATCCAAAATTCTATCCTCAGCTTCATTTAAGCAGATTTGCAAGCTTTGAATAGAATTTCTTGTTTATTGGATGTCTCTTTGAGTTTGTTTCATGAATTCTGTGTGTTTTCTATATTGTTCATTCAAGGTTTCCATCAGTTTTCCATGCTCCTGTACTTTTTCTCAATTTCTTCTTTAGCTGCACTCAGCAACTCCTTTACTAAAGTTGTTATTTCTGTCTTTACATGGGAGAGTACTTCTAATTTGATTTCCTCTATAGCCTCATGGAGTTGTTTTTTTATTTCACTAGCTATCTTTTCAGAGGTTCCCTGTGTGTTGTTTTTGGGGTCCTCTATTTCAATATCTCCTGCCCTTGCTTCTGGTGGACTAGATGTTTGAAACTGCATTTTGCTTTTGCTTTTTGTCATTTTCACTCTGCCTGATATTTTTTGTGTGTAGGAGTTGGTCACCCACACTTTTCAGACTCACCAAGGTCTTTCACTTAGTTGGAGGAGGCTTTACTATTGGCCCTATTTACCCACTGTACACCTCTATTTTAGGGGCATACTCACCACACTGGCACAGTTAATCCACTGTAATCCAAGGTTCACCACCTGGGAGCTAAATTCCAAGTTTTTTCTGTGTGCTGGGTTTCTGCCAGAGTGTGCAGTCAAGGCCTGAGGCTGGAATCTGGATCCCTTTGGCTGCTTGGCAGTCACTGGGTGTGGCCCAGTTGGGCCCCCATCTCTATGTGTGCCCGGGATGGTCTCGGATGCTACACATGGTCTTACCGCCTGGGAGCAGGCTCAAAGTCCCTTTCTGTGCACCGGGATTCTGCCAGAGCACATGATGAGGGCCCAAAGCTGGAATCTGGGTCCCACTGGCTGTTTGGCAGTTGCTTGGCATGGCCTCATTGGGTCCCCATCCCTATGTGTGGCCCAGGGTGGTCCAGGACACAGTGGGTGGTCTTACCACCTGGAAGCAGGTTCAAATTCCCTTTTCATGTGCTGGGAATTCACCAAAGTGCATGGTGGGGTCCCAAAGCTGGAATCTGGGTCCCATTGGCTGCTTGGCAGTTTCTGGGCATGGCCCAGTTGAGCCCCTGTCCCCGTGGTCAGCCCTGGATGGTCCAGGACACAGCAGGTGTTCTTACTGCCTGGGAGCAGGCTCAAAGTCCCTTTCCATGCACTGGGATTCTGCCCGAGTACACGGTGAGGGCCCAAAACTGGAATCTGGGTCCAATTGGCTGCTTGGCAGTTGCTAGGCATGACCCAGTTAGCTGCCCCCGTTTGTGGCCCAGGGTGGTCTGGGACACAGCAGGTGGTCTTACTGCCTGGGAGCAGGCTCAGAATCCCTTTCCCTGGGCTGGGATTCTGCCAGAGTGTGAGGTGAGTGCCCACATGATTATCTTAATAGATGGAGAAAAAGCTTTTTATAAAGTCCAACACTTACTCATGATAAAAAATACTACAGAAAATCAGAATATATTGTCTCTATCTTAGTCAGATAAAAGCAATGTATGACCACCCAACTGCCAGTATCATACTAAATGGACAAAAACTGAAAGCTTTCACTCCAAAATCAAGAGCAAGATAAGGATATCCACTATCAACATTACTATTCAATATAGTTCTGGAAACACTACACAAGCAATTAAACAAGAAAGAGTAAAAAAGAAATAAGACTAGAAAAGGAAGAACTGAAATTGTCATTATTTGCAGGTGATAAGACACTCTACATAAAATACCGCAAAACACCAAAAGTCTTCTAGATTTAATAACCATATTCAGTAACATAGCTAGATGCAAAATAAACACTCAAAAATCAATAGCATTCCTGTACACAAACAACAAATTTATTGAGAGAAACATTAGGGACTCACAACCTTCACAATAGCATCCCAAAAACTGAAATACTTATGAATTGTCTTGGTTACCTTCTCTCATTGCTGGGACAAGAATATCCAACACCCAAAATGAAGGAAGGAAAGGTTTATTTAGTTCACTGTTTGTGGAGGTTTCAGTCCATAAACAGCTGGCTCCAAGGTAGAGTGGTGTAGCACTGGGGAAACATTTCAACATAGCAGCCAGAGCAAAATGAGGAATAGTAAGCCTGTTCTCTTCCACTATAGTGTATTCAGGCTAACCCCACTCTCACTGCCCAGGATGAGTGTAGCACTCACATCACCTGCTTGCCCTCCTCTGGAACAAGTCAAAGATATTTACAAAGTAAGAACCCTGACTCTCTGCTGAGTCTTTTAAACTTTTCAAATTGACATGATGTATCAACCATAACAGTACAACCCTTGTCAACTTGGAAAGCAGACACATTTCTTTAAAGAGGTCTCCAGATACAAAGGCATGCTTGTATTTTATTGTTTCACAACTTGTATATTATAACAGGTTTAACAACCCTCAAGAACAAGTATTAAGTCTAACCACATTATATTACATTAGAATCATAACATTTTGTCCCTGTACCCCCAAAGACTCATACACATCCTTTTATACAAAGGGCATGTGTCCCTCTAAAACAGTTGCCAAAGTCCAAACAGTTTAAGCATTGCTGAAAAGTCCAAGTCCCAAGTCTTCTTGGAGATGTAAGGCAACATTATCTGCAAGCCCCTGTACAAAAGAAAACAGTTAAACACTTCCAGCATGCAGTAGTACAAGAAAAAACATTCCCACTTCAAAAGTTACAAACAGGAGGACACAAAGAATAGAAACAAAATCCAGCAGGGCAAACATTAAGTCCAGTAGCTCCATTTCCAGCATCTGAAGCAATCTGTGACAAATTGTGAGAACCAAAGGGTTTCTGTGAATCCACCCTACAGCACTTCTGGTGGTGGTAGCTTTAACAGCTTCTCTCTTAGGCCCACTTTGCTCTCTCCTCACAGGTTGCCTTAAATGATGCATATTCCTGGCTTTTCCAAACATCTGTGGTCTCCACTGCACCTTGGGTCTCACACTCATAGCTTCATCTACTGTCCTCTCAGGGATACACTGCCTGGCCCCCCAGTCCTTTTGAAATCAGAATGGAAGCTTTTTTTTTTTATCAGTAACAGGGATTGAACTCACGACCATACACTTGCAAGGCAGGTGTTTATGCTGCTGAGCTAAATCCTCAGCCCCTGAATGGAAGCTTTTTTAACCTCAGAACTCTTGTATTCTATCTGTACCTAAACCAGTACCACATAGATAATGCTAAGGTCTGCTGCCAGCTGGAGCAGTAGCCAGGCTTTCCTCTCTTTTGGCTGGATTGCTGGGCACTCTGAACCCAATCCTGAAGAACAAATTTTCTATGCTGCTGCCATTCTGGAACATGGTACACTGCAGCCTTTCCCTCAAAGCAAAATTTTTCACTTTTGCAAATTTGAGGTTGCAAATGTTCAATACTTACTGCTTTTTGTAATACCTTCAGGCCATCTTCTATATTCTCCTGCTCCTTTATCTCAACAATTGACATTTCCTCAGCATTATCTTTACAGTCTACAGCTTTATTGGAGCTTCCTTTCTGGGCCATGCTCACATGTTTTAAATCATCCTTCTGGACTCTGCTCTTGATTTGCAACATAAATCTAGCTAAAAACCCCCAATAAAATCCATGCCACCACCTCAGCATTTGACTACCCTAAAATTTCCTCTGCCAGAGTAATTAGTCCACCACCCTTAATCTTAGTCTCAAGCAAAGTCTTTGGACATTAGCAAAATGCAGACAAACTTTTTGGCAAGTCATAACATACATCATCTGGAGTCCAACACCCAGTGCAGTCCTTCCCAGCAGAAACTTCCTACATCTGTTCTTTACTGGTTTTCTGGTTCTGAGCTCTGACCAGAATTCCCCTACAGAACAGCCTAAGCTGTTCCAGGGATACTCTTTCAGGCAACATCTTCAAACCTTTCCAAAATCTTCCCACAAGTCATTTCCAAAGGCTCTGGAACCACATGGTCAGGTATAGTCACAGCAATAATCCCACTTCTCTGGTGCCAAATTCTGTCTTTGTTACTTCTCTCTTGTTGCTGGGACAAAATAACCAACATCCAAAATAAATGAAGGAAAGGCTTATTTAGCTCAATGTTTGTGGAAGTTTCAGTCCATAATCAGCTGGTTCCAAGGAAGGCTGGCATAGCTCTGGAGAAACACTTCAACATAGTAGCCAGAGCAAAATGAGGAGGAGCAAGCCTCTTTTCCTCCATTACAGTGTATGAAGGCTACCCCTGCTCCCACCACCTGCTTGCTTTCCTCTTGCACAAGTGGAGGATATTTACAAAGTAGGAACCCTGGCTCCCTGCTGAGTCTCTTAGTTAAACTTTTAAACTTCTCAAATTAACATGATATATCAACCATAATAGATCAGTCTAACAAAGGAAGTAAATATCTATATATTGAAAATTATGGTACTCTGAAAAAAGGAGATTGAAGAGGATAACAGAAAATGGATATCCTTTGCTCACGGAAAGAAAGAATTAACAAAGGGAAAATGGCCATACACCCAAAATTGTTATACAGACTTAATGCAACCCTGAGTTAAATGCCATGGAATAGCTCACAAAACAAAAAAAAAATCCTAAAATTCATTTGGAAACAGAAGAGACCCAGACAAGCAAAGGCAATTCTGGGCAACAAAGAAAAGCAGGAGGCATCACAATCCCTGACTTGAAATTATACTACAAAGCTTCTGTCATAAAATCAGCATGGTACTGGAAAAGGAACAGATCTAAGGGTCAGATTAGAAGATTCAGACACAACTACAAACACACTTAGACACCTTATCTTTGACAAAGGGGTCAAACATGTTCACTGGAAAGAAAGAGCCTCTTTAATAAATGGTGCTGCAAAAACTGGCTCTCTGTATACTTAAGACTAAAAATGGACCCATAACTGTAACCATGCACTCAACTAAAGTCAAAATGCATCAAAGATCTAAATATTAAAAGAGAAATACTAAATCTACTAGAAGAGAAAGCAGGTAGAAACCTTGGTGACATGAGGACAGAGTTCATGAGCAAAACCTAAACTGCATGGCAAATGGTTCAAAGAATCAACAACTATGATCTTATCCTATGAAAAACCTTTTTCACAGCAAAAGGAATCACCAACAGAGTGCAAAGAAAACCCACAGAGTAGGAAAAAAATTTAGCCAATTGTCCCTCAGACAAAGGTCTTCTATTTAGAACATTAAAAGAATTCAAAAAAAATTAGACCCCTTAAATCCAAAGACCCTTACAAAACTGGGCATCTGGGATGAACACACAATTCTCTGAGGAAGAAATACAAATGTCACATATATTTTAAAAAATGTTCAATATCATTGGTCATTAGAAAAATGTAATTGAATACAACACTGAGATTCCATTTCACTCTAGAAAGAATAGCTATCATAAACAACCAATAAGAAATGCTGGAGAGGCTGTGGAGAGAAAGGAACACTTCCCCACTGCTGGTATAAGTGCAGACTAGTGCAACCACTGTGGACATCAGTATGACGATTCCTTAAAAAGTTAGGATTAGAGATTCTGGGAGCCAACTATTTCCTGTCTGGATATCTTTCCAGAAGAATTAAAATCATACCATTGTGATATATGTGAACCCATGTTTATAGCAGTACAGTTTGTAATAGCTAAATCTTGGAAACCCAAATGCCCATAGCTAAATCTTAGCTAAATGTCCATAGCTAAACCCAAATGCCCAATAGATAAATCTTAGCAATCCAAATGCCCATCAACTGAGGAATGGATAAAAAGATGTCATATTTTTATACAGTGGAGTACTGCTAACCATAAAGAAGAATAAACTTGAAACATTTTTAGGTAAATGGATGCAATTTGAGACCATACTCACAAGTGAAATAAATCAGATTCACATGTGTAAACACTGTATTGTCTCCCTGGTATGAGAAACTGAAACAGTAAATAAGGTCTAAAATGTATAATAGATATTGTGAAATGGGAAGAAATTGTTTAAAATGAAAAAGGAGCTAGAATGGGGGAAAGGGAAAAGGAAGAAAGGGATAAGAGAGAAAAATACAATTTAGCTATACTATTAGTGCCTCTTAGTTCATTAAAAAGGAAAGTTTGTGGTAAAAATCAATCAGAGAATTTTTTATGCACATATATTATACTCTGAGTACTTTGAAGGTGACAATATATAATGTGTTAACCACTGTTATTCTATATTTTTTCTGACATTCTATTTTATACTTTTTACCATATAAAAAAGAATAGAGACAGATTTGTCATATACAGACATAAAGCAGAGCAAAGCTAGAATGCCAATATTATCATCAGACACAATAGGCTTCATGGCTACAGTACACTTATAGACAATGAAAATAATTTCAACAAGACCTATCAATCCAAAATAAATAATAACATAACAACAAAATACACACAACAAAATTATCTCTAAGAAAACTTTAAACTTCTAAGAAAACTTAAAAGAGAAATAGACAAGTCTTTAATCACTGTTGGAAAATTTAACACAACTTGATCAGTAACTGAAAGAAGCTAGCAATCAGTAAAGATACTGAAGACTTTAATAAACTATAAATCTACTTGATCTAACTGGCAATTATAAAACTGTGTCCAGTAGCTGTAAAATGTACATTCCTTTAGAGTGCCTATGGAATATTTAAAAATAATCCAAATGCCAATATATAAAGCAAGTTTCAGCAAATTTGAAGCCATACAAAGTCTTTTCTCTAATCAGGACAGGCTGAAACTATGAATAAATTATAAAAAGCTAATTAAACATAAAACAACACACTTCTAAATAATCCATACCAGGGCCAGGCATGATGGGGTAGAACTTGGGAGGCTGAGGCAGGAGGATCACTTGAAGTTCAAGGCCAGCTTGGGCTATAAAATGAGTTTAAGGCCAGGCTGAATTGCATAATGAAACTCTGTCTCAAAAAAAGATTTTTAAAAAAATTCATACCACCAACAAGAAATTACAATGGAAATTTTCATATATACTCAACTGAACTTTACTAAAGATATGTCACATCAAATTTATGGGATTTAAATTTCATACTATAGAGAGACATATGGCTTTAAATGAATATATTAGAATAAGATCAAAAATCACACTAATCTTCCATCTCAAGAAGCTAAAAAAAACATCCAATTAAACACAATCAAGAAAAAATAAAGCAATAAAAATATGAACAGAATAATGATATAGAAAATTAATATCTTTGATTCACAAATAAGGAACTGAGGCATGGAGAAAATAACCATCTTTCCCAGACCACATAATTTGTAGTAGGAAGGGCCATGATTTGAATTCAACCAATCTAATATCAGAACCTGTGCTTTTAAGAGCTATCTAAACAAACTCACAGGAAGATTCAACCATAACTTTCAACTATCCACTATAGAAGCCACCAATGTACCCTACAACTCAATGTGACATTCTGCCTCCACTGTCTCTCTATTCCTGACCACTGGTGACTTACTAGTGTCAATATGTTCTGTAAGTAGTCTTGACCTGAACCCAATCTACAACCACCAATAGTCTCTAAATTCTTTGAATTTAGAGGCTACTCTGTAATCAAACTCTCAGCTGTAGCCAGAATCATTTACGTCCCACACAG
Organism: Hydrochoerus hydrochaeris; assembly: GCA_004027455.1. Lineage (NCBI taxonomy): Eukaryota > Metazoa > Chordata > Mammalia > Rodentia > Hydrochaeridae > Hydrochoerus > Hydrochoerus hydrochaeris. Next base: position 248,672 of record PVLA01001921.1, read on the forward strand.
TATTAAAAGTTTGTTCTGATCACACCCACACCTCAGAACCCTGGCCAAAAACATTCTCTATCTCCTCCTACCTTGAGGCAGAAAGATCAGAAATGTCTACAAAGAAATATATCTAGATACATCTGATTGCAGCCAAAGAATTTATAAAGTAAAGCAATATGGAGATTACCACATAGGTCTTTGTACTCAACTATAGTATTACAAAGAAACTCATTCTATACATGGATGAAAAAGTTACTTAAAGGCTATTCAATTGTATTTTTTTGTAAAATATACATAAGGCAACTTGTTTCCAACTATAATGGCAACAACAAAATCTCTTTTCTCTGAGATTCTTTTCAAATTTGTCTTCCTTGTTTGGAAGACCAAAAATAACAACCAAGGTTAAGACAGTCTATAAAGAATTTGACCTTGAAAGACTGGTCTTTGTCACTGGCTTCTGAGAGATAATTTTTGGACTATTTGACAGTTATTCTTCACAGGAATGTCTTTGTTTGCTATATAGTCAAACAGTATGATTTAGAGTAGAGGCTGACCACACCAGAAAGACCAATTTAAGTAGGGGCTTTTTATCCACATTATTAGATGACATACAGCTGAGATCAACTGTATGAACAACAAAGTAATCTATCATATAGCGTAATGGCATCCTGACAAAACACCTATGCCCAGGTAAGTTTCCCTGTTTGGCAATATTCTAAATATTACATTATTCCATTATATTTTCATGCAAACATTTTGAGAAAGTAATGCTCCATGAAGGAAAGCAATACAAGCTTCACATCTGGAATGCCTTAGGACTATTCCCTACATATCTCTTCCTTTGTTTGGTCTTAACCTGTATCTTTTCTATAATAAAACATAATCATGGATGTAACAACTTTCAATGATTCTGTCTTTCTAGTGAATTATCTAAATAGAGTATGGTCATGAAATTCCTTCAAACATGAATGTGGCATCAAAGGTAAAAATGCTCTTGAAAAATTAATCCTCTAACTGTTGTTGCTCCAAGCTCCTCATACAAGGGCATGTTCTGAGTTTACTACATTTCTATTCTCTACTGTTAACAAAAGTCAGGGAAAATGGAAACAAATCATATCATTGTTTTATTCCTATTCATCTTTTCTCATCATAGACATGATTTACAATATTTTGTATTCTGTCTCAAGTTGGACTTCTATCATTTACATAGATGAACACAAAAAGAACTGTAAAAACTAAATTCACCTATGGTTATCAAGCCCCCATTATCTGGACATACCCAAGTCATTTCTCTCACAAACTTTACCTTTATTTCCCTGTCTCCTTGCCCATTCACAGCATTTACTCTTTCAGGTCTCTGAAACTTTGTTTACACTACTCTCTTTCTATCAGTGATTCCTTCCATCCCTTCTTCTTGTTTGATACCACCATCTTTCAGCAACAGAACTCAAATCACTGCTTCTCCATGAAGAGGTTTATCAGTGGTGGTGCTGACCCCACAAGGCTGATAGGACATTGTTTAATTGAAAATAGTGGTACCTTAGTTCATGAACACTTTTGTTTACAAACAACTTGATTCACAAATGAAAGCATTTGGCAAAGTTTTTTGTTTGCTTGTTTACAAACTTTGCATTGGATGACAAACATGACCAATCTTTCCCACACAAACAGGAGTACGGGCCTCTGTTCCAGGATCATGGAATGAATTAAATTTGCAAACTGAGATACCTATTTATTTATTTATTTATTTATTTATTTATTTGGTACTGGGTGTCAATTCATGACCTAGTACTTACCAGGCAAGCATGTATACTACTGAGCTATATCTCCAGCCCTCCACTATGTTTATACAGGACTCAGAAGATCTCCTACAAGTAAACACAGTAATAGTGTAAGCTTCTATTACTATTAGTTCAATTATTGCTACCATTTCTATTGATGTGCTAGTATTTTTCTGACAGCTATTTGATTGACTATGACAAGCTTTCAGTTTTATTTGTTGTAAAAACTATTCTCTACCTACTTTATACCTGTTAGTTTTAAATTATTATACCTTGAAGGCAGGATCTATGTCTATTATTTTCCTTATGGGGACAGATTTCAGGTAAATTCAGGCACAAAGTAGATACTGAACTTTTCTGACCTATTGATAAGTTCTAAGTACACTAGAATATATATAGTCCAAGGATACAAATGAGAAAACCTAATGTTTGAACAACTTCGATGTGTTTGTATCATTCATTCCCCAAGGTCATATATTTTTAAATTTTATAAATATACAGAATTTACAGGCATAACAAATTATACCTGTTAGCTGGAAGAAAAAAATAATGGACATCAAAGGCTCTATTTATTTTCTTTATTTTAAAGAGAATAAAACAGAATAAAAACCAGTGTAAGAGATACAGGACTTCAACACATTACAAAATCAACAATAGTTACCATAATGCCTTTTGACATCTTCAAAATAGCTGCGGATAACATCAAAAACAGTAAAAATCAAACAGAATAGACTAGTAACAATAAAAATAAAACAATGATTACAATAAAGGATTTCAAAACAAGCCAATAATAAATCCAAAATTGCTACCATAGTATATCTTGTTATCTTCAAAATAGCTGCTCCTGCATATTTAACATAATCAAATAATACAAAAGAGAGTAAAATCCAGCTCAACAAAACAATGGAAACAATGTAGGACCTCAAAACAATATCATAGGGAATCAACAACAGCTACAACCCTCAAAAGGAGATCTCAGCTACCCTGGTAAGTAGCTGTGGCCTGCCAAGCCATGGCCATCACAGGGTTAGAACCATGAGCGTGTCCTGAGATCTGCATCATGTTGGAACTTAGGATGCTAGGAAACCAACCAACCAGCTCACCGCCCTGGTAAGTGACTGTGAGCTTACCAGTGTGTGGGCTGAGATTCAAGCATCCATTTCCCCCTCCCTTGTTAGCAAGTGGGAGCCAGAGATTTGAGCATCTCTTGTGAGGTTGGGTATATGCAACATAGCAAAAAGGTGGATTTCCTTCTACCATCTCTTTGAAGGCAAATATTTTTTATCACTGTTTTACTTTGTTATGATTAATGGTATTGCTCTAGTCAATATTCTGTTTTGATAAGTTCTATAATGTTTTGTAATTCCTTTGATTTTACTATACCTGATTGAAAGAACAACTATTGTGAAGAAAATGAGATATAATATGATACCTATTACTGTTATCCTGGTAACCTACTGTGAAGTTCTATACCAATTTCACTATTCTGTCTCAATTGGCTTTGCTCTGTCTTGTTCTGTGGTATTTTATTACTTTAAAAATAAATATATAAATAAATATAAAAAGTAAATAACAACAACAAAACAGATCAGTAAGGAACTGAGCAAGATGAAACATGATATAACTAAACAGATAACAGACTTTAAAAAGCAATAGGAGGAAAAGAAAGCGCTCTAAAGGATATAACTGCATGTATGTTTAAGTGTGTAGGATTGATAACCATGTTGCGAAGTTATTATTGGATCATTGAACAGAATGGTTTGCAGCTTCACTGTTTGAATGTCCACTTTGTATGCTTTGATTTTGTAACTTGAACAACTGTATCTAAGAAGACATTATGTAGTGTATCAACTAGTGATTTCTTACTGTTTACTTTTCTTTAAATTCTGTATTGTTTCTTCCCTTTTTTTCTGTTTTGCTTTTTTCCTCTTTAAATAAAATTTGGAAAGAAAGAAGAAAGAAAGAAAGAAAGAAAGAAAGAAAGAAAGAAAGAAAGAAAGAAAGAAAGAAAGATCTCCCCAAGATGCCACAATGCATACCAATATCTTCTGAACCTCTGATCAGACTGCTGACCTTAGACCTGCAATGTCAATGAAACGCCAAAGCACCGCAGACATCCAATTGTATTTCACCTCAATAGCTATCATCACAGCCTGTTTCTCTGGATAAGTGAGTCATTTACAGGGAGGTGGGGAGATTGGTACTTCTTATATTACCAGTCCATGTGCCTGAAGGGGCTGGGGTCTGGGTTTTCCCAGCCCACCTGTGGCCCACACATGGTACTGGTTCATATGCTGGGCTTGTTTGCTAGTGTGCCTTTGTTCTTTCTCCTCCAAGTCAGAGAATGGCTCTGATTCATGGGGTGAGGCTTAGGTCTACCTGTCCAGTGGCAGCTCACACATGACTCTGGTTCCCAGAATGGGTTTGTCTGCTGGTGTGCCTTTGTTCTCTAGACATCTCCCCATGAGTCAGCACCATTCTGGAAAGGGGGAGAGGGAACAAGGGCTCTGTTTCATCATCAATCTTGGTATAAAGACTTAACTAGTGTTAACATATTCCAAGCTCTCCTCTACTTAAAAACATGAAAAAATGTCCTTTCCAGTATTTGAAAACTGCTCTATGACTCTACATGTTTTATTTCCTTTTCTGATTATTTTCTTGGGGAAGTGGGCTGGTAGTACTGCAAAGGGAGGATTGGGGATTTAGCTCAGTGAGGACTGGGGATTTAGCTCAGTGGCCTAAGCACCTGCCTTGCAAGCGCAAGGTCAGGTGAGTTCAATACCCGGTACAAAAAAAGGTTGAATATTATGAAGAGTGAAACTTCTTTTGGTTGAGTCCTACAACCAACCTCCAACTCAGCTTGTCTACAAGAGAATCCACTGTGTCACACTGAATCACTAAAATGTAGGGATGCAGTTGTTACAGAAAGTTGTTACAGAAAAAAAATAAATTTTATTTTTTGAAAAATTACTTTATGGACCTATACTTAACATACTCTTGACAACTATTCCTATTCAATGTATGTTCATTACCTCCTGAAGTTTACTCCCACCCACTTAATATTTTGTAGTAAGACCATTTACCATATCTACCTATTTAACAAAATTTTAAGTATAAAATACAGTGTTGTAAACCACATTCAATAGGACTTATTCTTCTCACATAACTTTGTAACTTTTGGTTAATATCTCCCTGTTCTCCAAGGAGGTATTGCTTCTGGCAATCACTACTCTTCTTTGTATCTGTGAGTAAAACTGTTTTAGATTTTTCATATAAGTGAGGTGTAGTATTATTTGTCCTTCTGTGTCAAGTTTATTTATACTTTTGGGGCAATGGAGACCAAACCAAGCTCTTATGCATTCTAGACAACTTCTCTACCACTGAGCTACACTTCTAGCACCTCTACTACAATTCTTAAAGCAGCAGAAAATCTAATTTTTCTACATATAGTCTAGTTCTAATTTCATTATACTTTTATAAATATTTTATTATAAAAATCATATTTACAAAAGTGTAGAGTCAACACACACACCTATCACCAAAATTCTACAATTAACATTTTGCACTATTTATTTCATCATGTATTTATTCCTCTCTTCTTCAATCATTTTGCCTTTTACTTTTGACACATTTCAAAGCAAGTTGCAGGTATTAATGTACAGTGAGTTTATTATCAATGCTTACTCTTCCCACAGGGCTCCAGATCAAATGTTTAAGAAGTGGTAAATGATGTTTATTAACAAACATTGATTGTTGAGTGCTCATTATATACTATATGCCCCAGTGACAAGTAAATGAGCTCCAAGGCCAGAACACCAAGTGCTCCAACATTTTCCAACTCTGATGTTCTTTCAGTGACCTGAGCTCCAAAGCAGTAAAGATGCTGAGCTATGCATTTGTAGCATCACTTGTTCTTTCACAATTGGTTGCAGAAAGTGCAATCCTCAGCTTCAGACTCTGAAACCCAATGAATCAAACATAATGAGTCTGACATTTCATTGACTAAACCTAGGAAAAATGCTGTGGGTTCCACACCATTGCCTCCATTCAAGTCTTAGATTTTTATTATTTTGTTGCTGTAGACATTTTAACAGATTATTAATCATTGTATTTCCAATAAGAGTTTTCTCTGTGATTTTATTTTTTTAGAAGTCACTAGTAAAATATGCTCTTTTGTGATACTATTATTGAAAAGGTAAAATAGCTTGTAAAGATACTATGAATCCATTAAATGTTTTTTAATTTTATTTAAAGAAAAAAAACAGAACAGAAAAAAGAGTAGAAACATTACAGAATTAAAAAAATAAACAGTAAGAAATCACTAGTTGATAAATTACATATTGTCTTCTCAGATATAGTTGTTCAAGTTATAAAATTAAAGCAAAAAGTGGACATTCAAACAATGAGGCTGTAACAGTTCTGTTTAACAAACAAAAACTCAGCAACATGGTTATCAGTCCTACACACATAAACATACATGAAGTTATATCCTTTAGAGTACTTTCTTTTCTTTCTTTTGCTTTTTTTTAAATTGCTTTTTATTTTAAAGGTAGTAGAAATACAACAGAACAAGACAGAACAAAGCCAAATGAGACAGTGCAGTGAATTTGGTACAGAACTTCACAGCAGGTTACCAGGATAACAGTAATAGGTACTAGTACTGTAGTATATCTCCTTATCTTCAAATTAGTTGTCTAGTCAATTAGGTATAGCAAAATCAAACCAAACACAGAACATTATAAAGTCAATCAAAAGAGAATATTGAATACAGTAAAGCAATTAATCATAATGAAACAAAAGTGAAAACATTTGCTTTCAAAGAGAAGATAGAGACCTCCACTGTGGGCCCACCCTGCCACCAGGAACTTAGTGGAAGCCTGCATCTGGGGTAAGCTGTCTGGAACGTCCCCCTTGGGCTCGCCCTGCCACTGGGAACTTAGCAGAAGACTGCATCAGGGGTAAGATGCCTGGAACCTCCACCATGGGAGCGCCCTGCAACCGGGAACTTAGTGGAAGCCTGCATCAGGCAGAGGCTGCCTGAAACCTCCACTGTGGGCCCACCCTGCCACGTGAAACTTAGCGGAAGCCTGCATCAGGGTAAACTGCCTGGAACCTCCACCATGGGCCTGCCCTGCCACCGGGAACATCGAGAAGGCCTGGCCAAGACTGAAAACTGCCCTGGACTGCTTCAGCTGGGCCCACCCTCCCAGCTGGAACATGAGAAGATCTCAACAGACTGCAGTTAGTGTGAAAAAATTTGGAACTTTGCTCCCAGGTGGCCAACCTTGGACTACAGTAGATTAACTGTATCACTGTGGTGAGTATACCCCTAAAATAGAGATGTATAGGGGATAAATAGGACCAGTAGTAAAACCCCCTCCAAGTAACTGTAAGACTTTGGTGTGTATGAAAAGAGTGTGTGTGATCCCCTCCTACACATAGAAAACATCAGGCAGAGTGAAAATGACAAAACGAAAAAGCAAAATTGAGTCCCAAACATATACTTCACCAGAAGCAAGTAGAAGAGACTTTGAAATAGAGAACCCCAAAAGTAACACACCAGGAATCTCTGAAAAGATAGAGAGTGAAATAAAAACACAACTGCATCAGGCTATAGAGGAAATCAAATTAGAAGTACTCTCCCATGTAAAGATAGAAATAACAACTTCAGCAAAGGAGTTGTTGAATGCAGCTAAAGAAGAAATAGAGAAAAAAGTCCACGAGCATGGGAAAGTGACTGAAATGTTGAATGAACAATATAAAAAACAAGCCGAATTCATGAAACAAACTCAAAGAGACATCCAAAAAACAAAAAATTCTATTGAAAGCATGCAAAACTGCCTAAACAAAACTGATGATACAATTTTGGACCTTGAGGACAGGATCACAGTTAGTGATCAGGAAAGGATAGAACTTTAAAAAAAAAAACAAAGCAGCATGAAATGACAATCCAGAAGCTTCGTGATGATGCCAAGAGCAATAATATAGCAATAATGTGCATTAGCGAAGCTACAGGCATCAGGGCAAATGACATATATAAAGTATTTACAGAAATAATAGCAGAAAATTTCTCAGACATGGGGAAAGAATCTGATATGCAGATAAGTGAGGCATATAGAACACCAAACAGTCACAATCAACATAAATCCACACACAGGTACATAATAATTAAAATCTCAGACATACAGCATAAAAACAGAATACTAAAAGCTGTCAGAGAAAAGACACAACTCACCTATCATGGAAAGCCCACTATATTCATGGCAGATGTTTCAGCACAAACCCTCAAGTCAAGAAGAGCTTGGAGTGAGGTATTTCAAGCCCTGAGAGAAAACAATCTTCAACCCAGACTGATGGAACCAGCAAAACTTTCATTCAAATTTAATGGACAAACAAGATACTTCCATGACAAAGAACAACTGAAGAAATTCATGTCCACCAAACCAACCCTAGAAAGAATACTGAAAGACAAACTAGACAGAGACAAAAATGACAACAATCCCCAAAACAACAGAAAGAAACCACCAGGTAGGATAAGCAATTAAATAAGACAAAAAGCAGAAAGAAAGAACTGGAGCATAACATGACAAAGTCGAGCCAGTACATATCAGTGCTATCCATAAATAAAAATGGCCTCAATTCACCTATAAAAAGAAATAGATTGACAGAATGGATCAAGAAACAGGACCTAAAATATGCTGTATACAAGAAATACATCTGATTCAAAAGGAAACTCATAGATTAAAAGTCAAAGGATGGAAAACAGTATTCCATGCAACAGGAACCCAGAGAAAAGCAGGGGTAGCTATTCTATTTGCAGACAACATGAACTTCAAACCTAAAATGATTAAAAGAGATAGAGAAGATGACTACAAACTTGTTAGTGGAAAAATTCAAGAGGAAGAACTAGCAATTATAAATATATATGTGCCAAATACAGGAGCACCCAACTATATAAGACAGATACTAATGGACATGAAAAACCAAATACACAAGAACACAATTATAACAGGAGATCTTAACAGCCCATTGTCACAAAGAGATAGATCAACTAGACAAAAAGTTGGCAAACAAAAAACAGAACTGAATCATACTTGTGAGCATTTGGACTTAGTAGATGTTTACAGAGTGTTCCACCCAACCACATCAGAATACATTCTTCTCAGCTGCACATGGGACTTTCTCCAAAATAGACCATATATTATGCCATAAAACATTCTTAAGTAAATGCAAAGGTATTGAAATCCTCCCTTGCATAATATCTGGCCATAGCACAATGAGATTGGAAATTAATGGCAAAAGAAATTGCAAAACATGCACAAAAACTTGGAAATTAAATAATAACCTTTTGAACAACCAGTGGGCTATAGATGAAATTAAAGAAGAAATAAAGCAATACCTACAATTCGATGAAAACACAAAAACAACATACTGTAATCTATGGGATGCAATGAAAGCTGTCTTAAGAGTGAAATATATAGCAATAAATTGCCATATCAAGAAAACAGAATGAACACAAATAAACAACATAATGCCCCATCTCAAGCTTCTAGAAAAAGAAGAGCAAGCTAAATGCAAAGCTCATAGAAGAGAAGAAATTGTAAAGATTAGAGCAGAAACCAATGCAATTGAAACTAAAAAAATAGAAAAAATTAATGAATCAAAAAGTGGTTTTTTGAGAGAATCAACAAAATTGACAAACCCCTAGCTAACTTTATCAAGAGAAAGAAAGAAAAAACCCAAATTCATGCAATGAGAACTGAAAAGTGAGAAATTACTACAAATCCCATGGAAATTCAAAAGATCATGAATATTTACTTTGAAAATCTCTACTCACATAGAGTGGAAAACACAGAAGAAATGGACAGATTTCTAGAAACATATGACCTACCAAAGCTCAACCAAGAAGATATAGCAATTTTGAACAACCCAACATCACATATTGAAATTGAAAATGTAGTTAAAACCTTGCCAACAAAGAAAATCCCAGGTCCTGAAGGATTCACAGCTGAACTCTACAAGAAATTTAGAGAAGATTTGATGCCAGTACTCCTTAAGCTCTTCAGTGAAATTAAAAAGGAAGCAATCCTCCCTAAATCATTCCTGGAGGAAAGTATTACTCTGATACCAAAACCAGAGAAAGATCCAATCAAAAAGGAATACTATAGGCTAATATCACTAATGAACATTGATGCAAATATTCTCAATAAAATACTGGCAAATAAATGCAGCAAATCTCCAAGAAGATTATACATCATGACCAAGTGGGGTTCATTCCAGGAATTCAGGGATGGTTTAACATATGCAAATCAATAAATGTAATAAAACACATCATCAGAGCCAAAAAAACCCACATCATCATCTCAATAGATGCAGAAAAAGCTTTCAACAAAGTCCAACACATGTTCATGATAAAAATCCTTCAGAAACTTGGAATGCATGGTGTCTACCTCAACCTTATAAAGGCCATCTATGACAAACCAACAGCCAACATTATACTAAATGGACAAAAACTGAAAGCTTTCACTTTAAAATCAGAAATAAGACAAGGATGTCCACTCTCACCACTCCTTTTCAATATAGTTCTGGAAACACTAGCCAGGGCAATCAAACAAGAGAGAGAAATAAAAGGAGTAAAGATAGGAAGGGAAGAAGTTAAATTATCACTGTTTGCAGCTGACATGATACTCTATATAGAAGACCCAAAAAACTCCATTAAAAGACTAGAGGTAATAAACAAATTCAGCAGTGCAACTGGATACAAAAATCAATGCTCAAAAATAAACAGCATTCCTGTACACAAACAAAAAAATCACTGAGAGAGAAATTATGGAAATATTGCCCTTTACAATAACATGTAAAATAATGAAATACTTAGGAATCAAGCTACATAAAAATGTAAAAGACCTATATGCTGAAAATTATACTATGCTGAAAAAGGAGATTGAAGAGGATATTAGAAAATGGAAGGCTATTCCTTGATCTTGGTAGGAAGAACCAACATTGTGAAAATGGCCATACTCCCAAAACTGTTATACAGATTTAACAAAATCCCAATCAAAATACCATTGACGTACCTCACAAATCTAGAGAAAACACTACTAAAATTCATTTGGAAACAGATGAAACCTAGAATAGCAAAGGCAATTCTAGGCAACAAAAGCAAGGCAGGAGGGATCTCAATTCCTGACTTGAAACAGTACTATAAAGCCACAGTGTTAGAATCAGCTTGGTACTGGCAAAGAAATAGACCTGAGTGAGGATCAATGGAACAGATTAGAAGATGCAAGCACAACTACAAAGACACTCAGCCACCTGATATTTGACAAAGGGGCTAAATATGTCCACTGGAAGGATAGTCTCTTTAATAAATGGTGTTGGAAAAATTGGCTCTCTACATGCCGAAGACTGAAACTAGATCCAAGCCTATCACCATGCACAAAACTAAAGTCTAAATGGATCAAAGATCTCAATATTAAAACAGAAACACTAAATCTACTGGAAGACAAGGTAGGTAGAAATCTTGGAGACATAGGGGTAGGCAGAGAATTCATGAACAAAACGCAAACTTCATGGGAAACACTTCAAAGAATCAACAAATGGGATCTCATATTATTGAAAAGTTTCTGCACTTCAAAGGAAATCACCAACAGAGTGAAAAGAAAACCAACAGAGTGGGAAAGAATTTAACCAGCAACCCCTCAGACAAAGAAATTGTGTCCAGAATATACAGAGAATTGAAAAACTTCAAGTCCCCCAAATTCAAAGACCCTCTCCAAAAATGGGCATCTGAGATGAACACACAGTTCTCAGAGAAAGATAAGCAAATGGCAAATAAATACATGAAGAAATGTTCGCCATCACTGGTCATTCGAGAAATGAAAATTAAAACAGCATTGAGATTCCACCTTACTGCAGAAAGAATAGGTGCCATCAAGAAATCAACTGATAACAAATGTTAGCAAGGCTTCGGGGAAAAAGGAACACTGCTCCACTGTTGGTGGGAATGTAGACTGGTGCAACCATTATGGAAATCCATATGGAGAATTCTCAGAAGACTAGGATTGGAAGCCCCATTCAATCCAGCTATTCCCCTCCTGGGTATTTTCCCCAAAGAACTGAAAAGATATATGTGCACCCATGTTCATAGCTGCACAATTTGTGATAGCTAAATCCTGGAAACAACCAAGATGCTCATCAACTTCAGAGTAGATGAAAAAGATGTGGCATTTTTATACAATGGAATATTACTCAGCTATAAAAAAGGATGACCTTGAGACCTTCATAGGTAAATGGAGACAATTTGAGACTATCCTCATTAGTGAAATAAATAAGAATCATATTTATAAATATCATATTGTGTCTCTAGTGTTAAAAGTAAATAAGAACTACAAGAGTAATTAAACCAAAATGTGTAATTGCTATTGTAAAAAAGAGAGGAAAAGAAAGTGCTCTAAAGGATATAACTGCATGTATGTTTGAGTGTGTAAAATAGATGACCATATCGCTGAATCTCTGTTGGATCTTTGAGCAGAACTGTTTGTAGTCTGACTGTTTGAATGATTACTATGTACCCTTTAACTTTGTAACTTGAACAACTACATCCAGGATGACAGTATGTAATTTATAAATTAATGATTTCTTAGTGGGGCTTTTTCTCATTTTCCTTTTTCTTTCTTTTAGCATTCTGTATTGTTGCTACCCTTTTTTCTGTTTTGCTTTTTTTTCTCTTCTTTTTAAATAAAATTTTAAAAATGTAAAATTACTATTATAAAAAAAGAGGAAATAGGAAGTGCTATAAAAGATATGGATGCATGTTTGTTTAAGTGTGTGGGATTGATAACCATATTTCTAGGTTCTTGCTGGATTGTTGAACAGATCTGTTTGCACTCTCACTGCTTTAGTGTCCACTTTGTGTGCTTTAATTTTGTAACTTGAATAACTATTTCTAAAAGAACAGTACATAGTTTATCAACTAGTGATTTCTTACTGTTTATCTTCTTTTCTTGAAATTCTGTAATATTTCTACCTTTTTCCTGTTTTTTTTTCTCTTTAAATAAAAAAACTACAAAAAAAAGAGAAGATAGAGGAGACCCCCCATATTTGCTAAAAGATGCTCAGACTTCCATCCCCAGTTGCCAACAAGGGGTGGAGGAGGAGTTTGGGATATTTGATTCCAAGCCTGTGCACTGCTAGGCTAGCAGGAGACACTACTGGATCCCTTTTGGCTCATACCTGAGGAAGGCCCTTACCAAGAGGCCTATGGGTGAATTGCTTCTTTGTGCTGCCTCCTGGGTTCTTCCATGGCTGTGGGTGGATCTTGGGGGCTCTCTGGTTCTCCTTTTGGCTCATGCCTGAGGAAGGTGCTCACCAAAAAGGTAATGGGTGAATTGCTTCTTTGTGCAGCCTCCTGATTTCCGCTATGGTCGTGGATGGATCTCGGGGGCTCTCTGGTTCTCCTTTTTTGAATCTATTAAATATTTTAACACATAAGTAAAGATTCGTATTATATTAGCAACACTATAAGACACTTTCCACTTTCTCCTCCCCTTAGCCAAGTTGGGTATATAAGGTGAGTACAGATATTGCCACCATTTTACAGATGAAGATGTGGGACCTCAGAGAGAACCTATCTCATGGACAATGGATTTTAGACCTGAAGTTAAAGCCCAGACTTCTGGGTCCCAATCTTATACTTTTCCCTGTGTGATTGATATAAGAATAAAATAGTCTTTGAAGAAAAAATGCTTCAATATTATGTAAAATATGATGAAAGATGTGGCTTTGAGATTTTAACGCCAAATGCTAAATGTGAGTTACATTCAGAGTGCATTTTTGTATATTTGCATATATAACCAAGTTATATGTAAGTATGTATATGCATGCACATATGTTGTATGTTCATGTATACATACATAATATACAGAGAGAGCTCAGTTGCATATTTTTCCATGTGCCAAGTTCCATGCTAAGGACTTCTCATTTAATAGATTATTTGTGAGCTCAGTATTAGTATTTGAAATGTGCAAAAAGCACTGAGTTAGGTGATGTGCCCAATGGCATACATAGCTAAAATGGTCATAGATAGCAAAAACTCAGAAATATTCAGCTATAAATTCTATGCTCTTGAGCATGGTAACATCATGAAGGGATAACGTAAATCACTAGCTAAAAGAAAATATGATAAGCATTCAACTGATGTATTACGTTGGTATACACAATACAAAAAAAAAAGTTTAAAATTCAATTTTAAAAAGAAACATGCTTGTGTTTAACAATCATACATCTGGGCCGGGGATTTAGCTCAGTGGCATAAGTGCCAGCCTGGCAACTGTAAGGCTGTGAGTTTGATCCCCAGTACCAAAATAAAAAAAATTAAACATCCTTTATTCATGCTGTGATAAGGGTAAATGGAATAGTCCCTGACTTTATGGAGCTTGATGGCTCATAGGAATGCTAGTGAGAAAAAGACCTAAGTTTCTCTTCAGGCTTGTCCCAAGCATGATCTTTTTCACCTTTAATGTTGACGACTATCATTCCTGATGCTCAAGCCACAAGTGTGAAGCCATTTTTCATTTCTTTTTCTTAGTTGTTATGTAATTTTCCATTAGTTCACAGTAGCTCTACCTATAAAATATATCCAGATTCCAAATATTTCTTATTCCATTGCTATTATCCTAGCCTAAGTAACAACAAATTCTCAACCAGACTACTTCAATAATTCTTTTGACTTATCCATTGCTTACATTCTCACAGTCCATTCTTAACATATCAGTCAGAGAGATCCTTTTAAAATCATAAATCAAGCCATGCATGATGACACACACCAGTAATCTCAGCACTTGGGAGGCTGAGACAGAAGGACTGCTACTAGTTCAAGGCCAGCTTGGGCTAAAGAGTGAGTTCAAGGCCAGCCTGAACTGCATAGTGAAACCCTGTCTCAAAAGATTTTTTAAAAATCATGTCAGATAACTTCATTTGTCTACTCTAGAGTTCCTTTGGTAATATTTGCTCCCACAAATATTCCCCTGACATCCATATCCTGCACAGCCAGTGGTAGCCTCATACATCTTTTTTTTTTTTCAAAGATACCATTCATCTTTCAGGTCAAGACTTTGGTGCTGGGTGACATTAATCTCTTGAATGCCTCTCTTTCACTTCCCCAAAATTTTGCCCAAATGTCATGTAGTGAATGAGACTAAAATTATAATACTCCAAAGCACAGCAAAGTCACCTCATCCTTATCTGTTATTTCTCCAAGAGCATTACCTTTCTGTATAAAGATTTGGGTGTTACTATGGAAGTTTAATCATTTCTGAATCTCCTCTCCTCTCAAGAATAATGAAGAGCTGATTACCAACAACCTTCCAAATAAATGAAGTTACATAGTTCTGACCAAAGGATTATCAGTGCAATTGATAAGTATCATTTCTGTTCCCAAGCATTTAAATGGCAGCATAAAACTTATCATTAAAGCCCCCACTGCTCCAGGGAGGGAATTATCAGCATTTCCTACAGTCTGCACCATGTTGGAACTTGGGGATCTGGGAGAACAGGCAGCCAGCTCGCCACCCTGGTAAGCAGCTGTGGGCCTGCCTGTGTGCAGGCTAAGAATCAAACATTGATCCGTCCCCTTCTCCCCCACCCCCAGTTAGCAAGTGGGAGCCAGAGGTCTGAGTATCTCTTAGGAAGATGAACATATGCAATGTGGCAAGTAAGGGGGATCCCCTTCTACCATCTCTTTGAAGGCAAATATTTTTTATCACTGTTTTGCTTAGTTCTGATTAATGGTACTACTGTTCTATTCAATATTCTGTTTTTAAAAGTTCAGTATTTCCTTCCATTTTGCTCAACCTGATTGAAAGAACCGCTAATGTGAACAGAACAGGATGTACTATTGTGCCTATTGCTGTTGTCCTGCTGACCTGTGAGGTTCTGTGCCAGTTTCACTGCACTGTCTCAGATGGCTCTGATCTGTCTTGTTCTGCTGTATTTTGCTACCTTAAAAAAATAGATAAAAAAGTAACAAAATACCTCCAAAAAACTCCCAACTCCACCAAAGCTGATCTATGGGGAATGGATGAGGAGAAACTCAAAAACAAAGCAACAGAATAATATAAGATGATTAGAAAGCAAATAATAATAACAAAACAGATCAGTAAGGTACTGAGAAATCTGAAACAGGATATAACTAAACAGATAATGGACTTAAAAAGAAAAAGAAGGAAAAGAAAGTGCTCTAAAGGATATAACTGCATGTATCTTTAAGTGTGTGGGATTGATAACCATGCTGCTAAGTTTTTGTTGGATCATTGAACAGAACTGTTTGCAGCCTCATTGTTTGAATGTCCACTTTGTATGCTTTGCTTTTGTAACTTGAACAACTACTTCTAAGAAAACAATATGTAATTTATCAACTAGTGATTTCTTACTGTTTATTTTTTTTCTCTGAATTTCTGTATTGTTTCTACCTTTTTTTCTGTTTTGCTTTTCTTCTCTTTCAATAAAAATTTTTTAAAAACTTATCATTGGTCTCTTCCATAACTATAGCAATCTCAAAGCTGAGGCACTGAAGATCAAATCATCCCAGAATAAAGGAGTCATACAGAGATGAATGTTTCTCCTGACATGTAGCATATTTTTCATGAGTAAGAATGTTAATGTTAAGGGATTTGCATATTTCATAACATAATACAACTATCCTAATACATCTTCTAATACTAATCACTAATTTAGTATTGTACCCATATCCTGCTTTCTTCTTTGTTGAGCATCATCTCCACAAAAATATATGGACATAATGGAAGAACTTCATGTCTGTTTTGTCTCATATATTTGAAGTCCCTGAAATATTGTCTGGTACATAGAAGTGATCAACAGATAATAATCAAATGAACACAATGAATTATTATATAATTTTAAAAGACAAGTGTTATGAAAGAGAAATACTACAGCACATAGTGGGGTGACCTCAACAATCAATGAGTTAGAAAAATCTTCTCTGCTAAAATGACTCATTAGCTGAGTCCTGCAAAAGGAATAGCAGTGTGTCAGGTGATGAGAATGAAAGAGCCAAGCACCACTGACCTGCAAGACTCAAGGCAATTGCAACTCTGACCAGTGCTAGGAAAACCTGAAGAGTTGTAACAGCCTAAAGAGGGAGGATTTGATATCATCAGAGCCAGGAATGGGGTGACAAAAGTCACCAGTAAAAAATGAAGCAAAAATAAAATTAGAAAAATAAATGTGAGGTCATGTATATCCAGGTAAAACTGAGGTACACTGATGTGTACTACTAGTCATACAGGAAATGTAATGGTATGTATTACCGTATTTATAGAATGCATCCAGGAAGTGAGAAATTAGCTGGAATTTTAGCTGCAGATTAGAATAAGAGGGTCAAAGAAAGCAGAAAGTTCCTGCTTGCTAGGTCTGTTGCTGCCCAGAGGACTCTAGCATGGATGCAAAATCATGGGGAAACAGCATAAAGAGAACCAAAATGGGAAGCATCTTGAGCTAAACCCCCACTGCAAAAGCAGGTAAAGTAGATAACACATGATACGACAGAGCTGCACACACGTCTGTGCTTTAACTATAATCATAGCAGTGAGTGGGTGGGAGGAGGCCTTTAGAAAAATGACTCAGGAAGCAACATTTTACAGAAGTAATACCCAAGAATTTTTTTAACACCTCTTAATTCTTTTTATGTCTTCTTTCTCTCAACATTTCTAAAGGTTTTAATGAGAGGAAAGTTGAATGCTCCAAACCATATCTCCATTCAGCAAATTTTTATCAAATAGCCACTATATATATAAAGATTATATTAGAAATTTTATATATTAAAATAATTCCTTAACTTTCTGGGTTTAATATTTACAATAAATGTGAATGATCACATGTACAAATAATTACTGATCCCTTACTCATGCCAAAGACTAAAACTATAAATTTGTTTCAAAATATGTCAAAATCACTGGCTAATTTAATTTCTCCTACATTCTCTTTACCTGAATCAATGCTTGCATAGATTTCTTTCTTTTAAGTTAAGGACAGAGAGGGCCTCAAGAGATTTTTAACCATTAAAAATTATTTTTAAGAAAAAAATCATCTTGGGAGAGGTCACTTTGTCTAAACTTTTAACTAAAAAGTTTTATGGTTGATGGTAATTAATTTCCTTGATATTATATCTCTGGATTCCTCCCTAATCCCTTTAACAGAAGAAACATGTTAAAAATTACTCTAATTCCACAAAGAAATAGTTACTGGGATTAGTAGGAAAGCAAAAGCTACACAAACTGAATAGAAAATTAATTTTTAAAAAACTAGGGGTAAAATAATGTATGACCCAAAATATATAGTCTGAATATCAAAAATATTTCAGATGGATTATTTTAGAAGACCATAACACATCTTTGTCACTTCCATTTGGCAGTATTTAAAATTGCACAACAATCATAACTAATTCTTTCAAGTCTTCTATAACATCAAAATGATGTATAGTTTCTATCAGCCAAACTGTCTGAGAATATTTTAAAAATAAATATGTAAAGTAACACTTGTAAATTATGAGACAATTTCAGAAAGAACTACATACTTATCTTTCTTTGCCACAAGCTGACCTATCAATTCATCCTTAAACACTTACCCTGATGGAAGTCTTATTTTAAAGAACTTAAAGCAGATATTTGTTTTGAATACTGGATATACCGAATAGCAATAGAGATGATGTACTCCAAGACAGCATGAAAGCCAGCATCATGTGTCACAGTTAACATTTCAAAATGTGCACTGAAAAACAAATAATGTAGAGTTCTCTAGAAAAAGAAAGTTCAGAGACTTCTGGCACTGCCAAAATGCAGTTTCCACACTCCTCCCAAATTAGAAAATGTTGCGTATAGCATAAGAAGCATAGGAAAACTTAGAAATAAAGCAGAAAACAAAGATACTGGGACTTGTAGGACTGTAGGGCAGTGAGTTTCCCAGATTTACTCAGGGGTTTCCATATAGCCTGGCCCAGAGGCTGTGACTTTGACAGAACCAAGCAGGAAGTCAGTCTTTTCTGCACTCTCCTGACCCCCTCCTTTCCCTGCAGGAAGCAGACTGAGGTCCAGTTTCTCCACTTGCCTTCAGCATGACCAAGCAGAGAGCTAATCTTCCATCTACCAAACCTCAGAGCCACCTGGTGTTGTGATTCCCTTGTTAGGTTAGTGTTAGGACTGAGCAGGGAGCTGATCTTCCCTCTCTTCCCAGTGCTCTGATTTCCTCACAAGGTGGAAAGGACAAAATTATAGAAAAAGAGAATAGATCCACCGGGTGAGAGACTGTGCAGAGGGAAAGAAGAAGTGGGATTAAACTGCAGCTATAAAAGAGCAATAGGAGGCATCTTTGTGTTGATACAAAGTCCTACTGCCCCAATGTCAATGTCAATACCAGTGTCAGGGTCAGGGTCAGGGTCAGGGTCAGGGTCAGTGTCTTGCTTTTGACACTAGACTGTATTTTTCCAAGAAGTTATCATTGGAGAAAACTGGCTAGAAGATACACGAGATGTCTCTGTGTTATTTCTTGGATCTGCACACTAACCTCTATCTAAAATAAGATGTTTATGGCTAGGTATGTAGCCTACTGGAAGAGTGCTTGCCTAGCATGTGCAATGTACTGGATTTGATCTTCAGCATGCACTCACACACAGAATAAAATGATTAACTAAAATGATTTTTAATCCATAGACTTGGGATCACCTCTTTAAGGGTTCTGTTCTATAATTGAAAAATACCATTTTCTTTTGTGTTTTCATACAAAATTGTCAGTTTTCTTTGTTGCAGTTCAGAAACAATATCCCAAAATATGCCACTTCAGACTTCAACTGAGATCGCCTAAGAGCAGCAAACACAGGGAAATGTTTTCCCTGAAGTTCTCTTAACTTCCTAAAGCCCAGATCCACCAAGTAGAAGGAACACAACTGCCTTCAGAGCTTCTTGCTGGCATTTTATCAACCAAGGAAGATTGAGATCTTATCACAAAGGAAGAGATTAAAAAGTCAAATACCAAACTAAGGGCCCACAGAAACTTTGTCTCAGACCACTATATGTTCCTCAGGCCCATTCGCCTTCCCTGAAAATCACTTACTCTCCCCTAAAATTTCTACAGCCCCCACTTCTATTTCCTCTATGAAGAGGACACTTAATTCTCAAATACTTGACCCTGCTTTGCATTTCATATTTTGTGTGGCTCCTATGCACAAGTGCATATTAATAAACCTCCATGCCTTTCCTTATATTAATCTATCTATGGTCAGCTTTTTTCCCCAGCAGAATCAATTATCACACCTTCAGAAGAAAATTTGAATTTCCCTCTAGCTTCTAAACTGAGGCAGTAGTAGAAGTTAGGGCTATTTTTCTGAAGCTTGGGCTAAAATATTTTTCTTTTCCTGATATATTATTTGGATACTAAAATTCTATCACATTAATATTCATTCACTCAATCACTCAACAAACATTTGTAAGAACCTGCTAGATACTGTGTTTTGAGTTATAAAGTAATGGATGAACCAGACTGCATGCCAGCTTTCTGGAACTCATCTTTTCTGAGAGAACCACTCTGTCTTCCATTCATTCACATCACCAAGTCCTTTCACACCATGCAGTCAGATTAGTGGTTCTTCTCTGGCCTTTGTCACTATATTAATCAGTT
The DNA here is from genome assembly GCA_004027455.1 of Hydrochoerus hydrochaeris. Lineage (NCBI taxonomy): Eukaryota > Metazoa > Chordata > Mammalia > Rodentia > Hydrochaeridae > Hydrochoerus > Hydrochoerus hydrochaeris. Next base: position 269,125 of record PVLA01001921.1, read on the forward strand.
GTGTTGAAAGATCTGTCTATTTTCTGAATTCTACTCTGTTATGTTAGAGTACTTTTTTCTCTGTATTATTAATGTTTAGTAGAACTAAAAAGGTTCTGAAAATGGACATGGTAGGAAACTAAAAGAATTTGACAAAGAGGCAAGTAAAATTGTACTAGAAAATCTCCCTAAGCTGAAAATGTATAAAGTAGGAGCAGTTCTCAGATTATGTAGTTGTAATGTGCTTACACTTATGTATGGAGCATAACTGAATGGAGGAGACCCAGAAAAAATCTGGTCTCTTCTCATTGGCACCAAGAACTCCAGCTTTCCAGTGACTTATCAAAAGCAATATTTTCTGTGTCGACAGGATAAAGTATGCATCAAAGCATAAAGGACTTCTGATTGAAAAGTGCAACTATTATATCTAAAATAATGTTTTCAAATCATTACAATTTGACTAAATTCATCCATTCCAAAAATACTCACCAAACACCTACCATAAGCACTATGATGATTCTGGCATGGACTCTTTCTTTCAAGAGTGTCATTATAGGACAGGAACAGATGACTCATAAGAATCAAATTTGTCCTTCCTTATAATGTCTGATTTCTTTTTTCTGCACAACACAAATAGTGATGTCTGGTATAACTCTATGACATTTGTCAATCAGATGAAAATGTATTTTTAAAAAAAGAGAACACAAAATATGGAGTTAGGGAGCTCCCCAAATAGCTCTAAAACATCAGCTTCCTTATGGCATATATTTATATGTACTTTGCCATTTTATGCACATCCTAGATACAAATAATAAGCACATACCCCAGTACCACTCAAATACCAACTAGAGACTTTGTAGATTCCATCACTTTGCCTATAAAGAGTATAAACAAAAGTACTTAAACTTTTCTATTTGTACATTGCAACCATAAAGAGATTGTTTTTCCAGCTAAACTCTTTCATATGAAGCACAAAGGTACTATAACTAAATACCTAAACCCAACGGCAGGGCCTGACTCCTCACAGAAATAGAGTAATAAGCTAACAAGACAATGGTCTTATGTTCAGTTTAGCTATTCTATTTGATAAACCAACTATAGTACCAAGGAAGTGTTTCTGTCTTTAGTTTGCTACAGTGAAGTCCTTACTAGTTGTCTAAATCCACCCCTTGGTGCCCATCTCAGCTATATTACTAAACCCCTTTGGGTTTATCCCCCACAAAAGTTACCAGTAGGAATCATAAGTAACAATTCCAGAAATTAAGAAAATTTTGAATCACATCTTCACTTAGTACAGAAATGTCTGGAAGTAAAAGTGATGAAACCAAATAAAAGTACTAGGGGGAAAGTAATCATAAACATACAATACTAGTACATGTGCAAAATTATTGTTATACTTAGTTTGACAGTATACCTTCCCATGCATTTTAACATGTCTTGCAAATGATACCATCCAGTTTTCTGTCCCTAATTAAAGTATAATATGAAAAATAAAGCCACTAAAATATACTTAATAATATTTCCATAGTAGTCTGTCTGTAAATTTGTAAATTTGGGGCAAATTAGATTTTAGACCACCTGATGTGGTAACTATGTTGATAAACACCATTAGAACTCTTTTGTTTTATCAGAAATGGCATCTCCATCCAAACACCTGAAAGGTTTGGGTTATTGAGCAAAAAAAAAATATATCCTGTCACCTGTCAGACACTGTAGTTGTCAGAAATTAGCAGGAGTGACTTTCACAGCCTAAAAGAGAACATTTAGCACATCAGCTTAAATGATTTCTGAGCCACTCTGTTAGAAGGCAACCAAGAAAGTACTGTGAAATGCGACATGTAGGATTTCATGGGAAAGGAACAAAGAAGCCAGATAAACTAGAGGGAAGCCATGGTTTCTTTTGTTCTCTAATGCTAAATTGGCCCATCAACTTTTGTGACCACACACACACACACACCACAAGCAACCAGCTGATTCAGAGGACAGGCTTGAGTTGATAGCAAATGAAGTACTGAGACAACTTAATACTTGTATTGTTTGATTGACTTTGCAGGCCTAAGGCTGGTAGTCTGAGCATCTATTAAGAAGATAATAATAAGCAATGTAACAACTACAGGGATTTCCTTCTGTCTTGTTTTTAAAATCCAACGTTGTTCTCAATATTTTGTTTTGTTTCATTTTATTATTTTGTTTTATTCAATGTTCAATTTTGATTGATTTAATTCTGTGCTGTTTTGTTTGATTTTATTACATATAATGGTATGGGCAGCAATTTTATAGATAACAAGAGGCATTATGGTAGCCATTGGTGATTTCCTATCCCTGTTTTGAAAACCTGTATCACTCTCACTATTTTGTTTTGATTGGCTTTATTCTGTTTTATTTTGTTGAGTTTTATTGTCTTTAAAATATGGTTTCATTCTTGTTTTAATGGTTTTTATTCTGTTTTGTTTTATTTTGTTTCATTTTATTATTATAATGGTATGGACAGCTATTTTGAAGAAAACAAGAGACACTATGGTAACCATTGTTGATTTCCTATTATCTTGTTGGAAGTCCTGATTTCATTGTTCTGTTCTGATTAGCTTTATTCTGTTTTGTTTGGTTTGGTTTTATTCTTTTTAAAACAAAATTTAAAAAAATTTAAAGAGAGAGCTACTGCACAGCATAGTAACCACTTAATACAATGACTACAAATACTTAATAACAATACAAATGCTTAATAACAATGACTACAAAATATCCAATCATGTATATCATTCTTGTACTGATTGACAGATTATAGTGGTTTATCATTAAAACCAATACTACATTATTAACTTTTTCAGTTTAAAAGCATAGATTTCTGAAATTATAATTTCTCAAATTATATGTGCACTTCCTATTCCTTACTGCCTCCCAAATTATCATAAAATTCTCAACTAATCACTGTAAATAAATTTCAAATTTGGGAACAAAGAACTATTTAAGGGCAAGTATGATCCCAAGGAGATTGGTTAAACCTTTACAGAGAGGCCTCTGTTGTATTTTGATAGAGAAAAATTTAAATCATAACCACTCTCTTCTAAACCTCACAGAGCTAGCACCTTATCTTTTCACACATCCTCTTTTCCTGCTTTCATGGAATATATCCCAAAGGAACCACTATAATCATCCATTGGCTATTCCATTAGTTCTTACTGCATTTTGAAGGCAACTCATATGCCAGTACAAAACACCATGCTTTAGGCCAACAGCTGCTAGCTGGTAATTCTTTCAATTACAAACAAAAATCATTGTAAGGTGTCTGCTTCAGTACACTTGTTCTCAACTTTCTAGATAAAGGTTTAAGAATATTTTGAAGGCTAGGCCAGGCATTTTGGCCACTCTGGACTCTCCTGCTGAATTTAGAGATGCTGGTGGGAAATAGACCCATAGCCTAAGGGGATTGCATGTACACACTCACAGCCTGAGGCCATGTTAGAGGCTCTTAGGAAGGCAATTCTGCTGAAGTCAGGACTCTTGGATATAGGAACATGCATAAAGTATTTCTAGTGCTGAGCAAATCAGCCTTGACTTGCTATGCAGATCTTCAGGGAAATGCATGAATAAAGTTAAGTTTGAAAAATGCACTGGGCTTGCAAATGCTTCTGTCATGTCAATAGGGGCTGAGATTGGCACCTCAGGAAGGGTGGCTCATCCTTGACAGATTGTTCATGTGTTCCTTAAGAAAATGAGAATTTAGGGTGAGATTAAATCATAAATTATTCATCTGGGGCTTTTTTCATTTCACTTCAGAACATTCTCCTGGTCATTTGTTAAGTGAATTTGGCCCCATGCCATCATTTACAAATATAGGCAGTTCTTAGGGAAGGAGCCAGATCTTAAGCAGGGAACCACAGGGTTTCCTCTCCTCCCAGGAAGTGACTCTGGTTCTCACTTTGGTACTTCCTTTCTTGGCCAGTGATATTTTCCCAATTTAAGGCTGTAATGGTTTCTCTTGCTATCATTTGAAAAATAAAGTCATCTTTACATAAAATTTGTAATAACAGGTATTTTTCTTTCACTACTGGAAAGTCTCAAACACACCAGGATTTTCTTCTACAACTTGTACAAAATAGCTGGATATTTTATTCACTATATTTATGTCTCATTGTAAACTATTCATTGGTTTATAGATCTTGAGTCCTTTAGGAGACATCACAAATCCTTATTATACTCCTTGATATTAAATTTGATGTGGGAATCTCTGATTTATCTGCCCAGCTAACCCACATGTAAACAGACATCTCTCAACACCACTGAAAATTCAAAAAGTAAAATAGTTCAGGCTAAACTCAAGCCTTGAATTCTATAGCAGTTACACTACTGATGGAAAGTAGTAAGGATTATGCTGCGGATGATGAAGAAAATGCTTTAGTTATTTCCTCATTTTGTTGACTTCCCCTTGCATTAAAAACAAATAGATAAAGATAAAAACTCAGAAAGTGCAGTGTTAGAATCCTTTCAAAGAAAAGTACAGGGCTTCCACGTAAACATAGTAATGTTCTTTAAATGAAAAAATAAATCAACATGAAGTGTCTGTAAAGTTCAATAAACAAGGCAATAAATAATGATCATCTAATGAATGCAGATCAAAGATTCAGCTCAAGGACAGTCCTCCTTACATGTTCGCACCTTTTCCAGGAATGCAAATATTTTTTTAAAACTCCATATTAGCTTGTGTTGTGATTTTCTTTCTAACTGCTTAATAAAACTGTTCTGATACGAATTTGAATAGAAAAAATTAATCATTTATTGTGTGAAGATTCTAAAGTTTTTGAAGATGTCATCCTCCCATCTGTTTTCATTTTAATGATCTTAGTGACCAAAGCACTGCCCACTACAAAATCATAAACATTTTTCTCCTTTGACATTTTAAAAATACTATAATTTGTAGATAGAAGTTAATAAAAATGATAATAAACTACTGAAAATATTTCTACATATGAAATTTACATTTTATGTGTGGCAATCTAATAAGAAGCAACTTAATTATTCTTCAATATTATTTAGTAATACTTTATTATGTGTCTATGATGTGACAACTATAGTACTGAGGAGTAAGAAGAAACAAAAAGAAGATGACTTGCTACCATATCCTCAGGAATCTTCCAAATCAGCTTATCTTATTTTCTTTGACATAAACCAAGGAGTCTTTAGTCTTCCAAACTAAAAGGAAAAGAATTTTTGAATAACAGTTTTCATACCAATGCTTTAAACAATCTCATAATCAATTCTCATGCTCAAAAAAGAAGAAATGATAGCCAAGAAAGACAAATCAAATACAGTATGTTTATGTGTGTAGATTTGTATAGATCAATAAAAATAAGGCTTTGTAAAAGATAATAAAACACGTTTAAAACATTATGATTTGGCTTAATCTGTACTCTTAGTTGGAGTCTAAGGCAGTTCTAAGATTATTCTACATATGATAAAGCACAACTGATGAAATTTTACCCATGAAAAGAAAGCTATTAAATTTTGCAAGTTAAAAAACATTTTTAAAAGACATTTGAATGAAAAATAGTAATTTTCCACTTTTTAAAAAATTTTCCGTATTCTTCCTGAAGAATAATTTTGAACAAGATATAAAACATTCTTTGTAAAATTATGGATTCTTTAAAAATTTAGTGTTATGAAAACAATTATTAAAAAGTCCAAAATATTTTAATACATAAACTAAGGAAATATTCAAAAAGTGTGATTACAACTTACTTTCTATATTTGTAGGACTTCCAAGGCCATGTTTATAGGTTTGCATCTATTAATATCTTATACAAAGAACAGAAAAATAAGGTTCAGTAAATTTGAAACTGTCTGCAAAATAGTTCTCAAACGGCTCTCAAAACAGTTCTCATTCATTAGTATATAAATTTTGAACTAACAGGAGCTTGTCAACTTTATATTAAAACTATCTGTGCTTAGCACTGTTCTGTTCAAATATCAAGAGTGACGTGAATGATAACATGAATGTTGGGCTCATCAAATCCATAAATAACAGACTTGATACACCTCATACTCCCAAATCCACATGCCAGTGATTAGCAGAAGCAACATCTACCCAACTTCTTCCCATTCTAATCCTACTACATGAGCTATCTCAGATCCTAAACAAGAATAGTAGTAAAAATACATTTTTGCTTTCAGGTCTAAAGCATTCCATAACCTTTGCTACACCAAAATCATATTCATTGTTCATTTATTTAACATTATTTATAATTAGGTCATTGTTGTATATCTAACATAGTCTAGGCAGTGAAGATACATTCCTCCCTCAAAAAAAAGTTGGGCAAATCTCTCATCTTGGGTAGCATTTACATAGGCAGAAAGTCCTTATGGAAAGAACATCCCTGTCCTTCAAACCTCCCCTTTCATGCTTAACTCTACCAGACACATAGTGGATGATAAATAACTCGGTGCAATAAATGCATGAAATGCATGTAACATAAATGTATAGTGGCCTCAGGGGAAGGAAAGGTCTACCCAAAACTGAGACATGATAAGTTGTTATGCAGCCCAGAAAAAATCTGCTAGATGTCAAATGCTTGACAAAATGCTCATTTTCACCATGTTTCTACACTCAGTAACAAACCAGTGCATTGTGGCTTCAGTGGGTTTACTCTGAATTTACAATCAGGCTAATGCTATGCCCCAGAGGGACTCCATGAGCCTTAGCAGAGCTTAACAAAATTGACTTCAATAAAATAACAGGAATGATGTTACTGAGCTATATCCAATAAATCTTATAGTCTATTAGCTGACATTAATTTATAATTTCAGGCACAGGAATGAAATTATCCACAATGGATTCTTTAAATTGGGTGAGAAGCCCAGGTAACAAATTCTGAATGCAATGAATTCTTCCAGAATATAAACACAGAAAACAGTCTGCAGCGACAGCTTTGAGGAGTTGCCTTTAACCCTACATAATGAGGTGATATAAATTGTTTAAGGGTGTACCAATTCAAAATGTTAAATTGACTAGACCCACATTCTAAGACTTGCTGAAACACTAGCCCAAAATTTCAAAAATTGATTCTCAAAGCAAAAATGGGTATCTATTAATCATATATCAGATGTAGAGGGTTCCAAAGGGAGTTATATGGAAATTACACATACACAAAAGTGACACAATTCTACTGGTATTGTCTACCCACTCCTATGTGTAATCAATTTCTTCAATCAATCTTCCATGCCTCTTCTCCTTCCATCTGTGCACATTCTTTTGTATGGGCTCCAGTTATTGCCTGCCCTATGGAGTCATGTTAAATTTTCAGGAAGAAGTAATGAAATCGATTTCCTCAATGGCACAGTCATCAAGAAATGATGGGTAGATGTGCCTGTGTGTTTGTCTGCACATATTCAAACCAGCACAGTCATACATGTGGGAGAATGTGGAGAAGCATGCAGAAGATCCCACCTTCAAGAGGAAAAGACTGCACTGACAGAGAAGCACTGCAAAAGGACACAGTAGTCACTTGCAGAAAAGGGAGAGGGGGCATGGAGGTGGGGGTGGACTTTGCAGGAGAAAGCTTGGAAATCTCTTCAGAAAACCTCTTCTACTTGGCATTTATGAAACTTCATGTGAGGCTAATTTATTGCATCCTAGTCAAACATTTAAACCTTACAATTGGGAGAGGGAGTGCTATTTTAAAAAATAGGCAGGACAAATTTTATTCATGTTTAGCAACTTTTCCTAAGTCACCCTGTCTTATCCCAAATGAATACAAGAAACTTAAAAGGGAGGGAAGAGATGTCAGATGTTCCTAGAGGCCTCTGCTAGTAGGTAGGTGATATTCTAATAAAGTAGAAGCACCAATAACTGACCAATTTCAATATTAACATTAATTTTTGAATTAGATAAACTTACAAATAGCAAATGGGTCATAAATAACACACATACATAGATATGGAAAAGGAAGAGGTGTGATAGGGAGTGTAAAAATAGATAAATGCAAGTAAATACATGAGAGATAAGAAACAGGAAAGTAATGGCAAAATAGGCAACCAGGTACAAGTTTTAACTGAGTAAATCATTTTTCTAGAGAAGCAGAAAAAGAAGTCACTGTTACATTTAACAATGACTTTTCACATGGTGGAAAAGAGTAGAGTTCTAATAAAATTTGACACATACCTGAATGTTATATGTAAGGCATGCTACCAAGTGCCATTAGGATGGATAAAGAGATTTTAAACATAAAGAACTCTTTGAATGATTTTGCACTGTGGCAGGGGAAATTAGGCATATGGAGATCTCAACTTCCAAGAAATATCCTGGATCCTAAATGTCAATTATGAGCCAGTTTTCTATGCAGAGGATTTCCCAAGGAATAAGTGTGGAGTGGAGAAAATAATACATTATTTTACATGGGAAATTTTTCACTGAAAATTTAGGCTATACAAGGGAATTAATGAGAAATAAATTATAAATTTATTTTAAATCAATTGGAAGTGTAAACTGTTGGTTACAACTGCCAAACTAATCTAAAACCTATGCTGCTGGAAATTTTCTTTAGAATGCAGATAAATAGATTTTTTTTCTTTCAACTCTGTGCATTGGTTAAATGCATTTAGTACAGCTCCAAGGGTAACAGACTGCCTTTTCCCTACTCACAAGCAACAAGCATGAAATTTCCCCCAAAGTTTCCAAAATGGAGTTAACAGTAAACCAAAGAATTTACCTCCAAAAATGGTCTAGCCTACAGGAATAGAAGGAGAAAGGAAATGTACAAGATAGCTGGCTCCTAACTGGTTGCAGATATATAAGAAATCAACCCATGCTTACAAACTGTGGCCAGAAAGAAAGATACAAAAGATCTGGCTGATATAAGCTGTTGGGGACTGCAGCAGCCAGGCCTGCCCTTCCATCTGGAATATCACAGAAGCCTGCCTCAGACATAGGCTGCCTGGGACCACCCTTCCATCCTGAACATCTCAGAAGCCTGCCTCAGGCATAGACTGCCCAGGACCACAGCTGCTGGTCCCACCCTTCCATCAGGAACATCCAGAAGCCCACCTCAGGCATAAGCTGCCTGAGACCATTGCCACTAGGCCCACCCTTCCACCAGGAACATAGTAACCTTGGACTACAGTGGATTGCTGTGCTGGCTGGATGAGAAACTCAGGAACCCCTCACCCAAACAGAAGACCTCAGCAGGCTCCAGTCAGTATGATGAGTTTGCCTCTAAAATAGAGATCTGAAGTGGGTAAATAGGAGCAGAAGTGAAACTCCCTCCAACTGTAAGACCTTGGTGAACCTGGCAAGAGAGTGGGTAATCACATACACACACACACACACACACACACACACACAACATCAGACAGGTTGAAGAGTGCACAAATAAGCCCCCCCCAACTTAGAGAAAATTAAAAGATCTTATGAGACCCCCAGTGACACAGTAGGGCACCAGCTGACACAAACACTATAGCCAGGGAGATCTGGTGATCTGCAAGAACATGAAGATATAACAACAGCAGGAAATAAGAGTTGCCCTACCTCAATACTTCTAGGCTAGTTAGCACAGAACAAATATAAGACTCACCCTACAGGCCCTGTAAGAGGAACTGAATCTCCTCTTCATTGTGGTACCTAGCAATTTGACAAACACCAACCATACAGTAGGACCCTAAAACTCACACTACAGACTGTTGGGATAGAAAGACCAGATATTTACCCAAAAGGTGAAAATGACTAAATGAAAAGGCAAAATGCAATCTCAAATGTCTAGTCCACCAAGAGCAAGTACAGGCAACAATGAAGTAGAGGACTTTAAAAGTCATACACCAGAAATCTCTGAAAAGATAGCAAATGAAGTAAACAAACAAATCCATGAGGCTATAGAGGGACTCAAATTAGAAATAATGTCTTATGTTAGAAATAACAACCTTAGCAAATCAGTTGCTCAACATAGCTAGAGAAGAAATAGATTTTTAAAAATTACAGAAACATGGGAAATTGATTGAAACTTTGAATGAACAATGCAAGAAACAAGCCAAATCCATGAACCAAATTCAAAGAGATATCTAAGAAATAAAAAATTGTATTGAAAGTTGGCAAAACTGTTTAAAAGCTGAGGATAGAATTTCAGACCTTGAGAACAGGATCACAGATAGCGATCATGAAAGGTTAGAACTTATAAAAACAACAAGACAGCATGAAATGACAATCCAGCAGCTTCAAGATGATGCTAGGAGAAACAATGTAAGATTAATAGGCATCAGTGAGGAGGCAAGAGACAGTGCAAAGGACATAACTAAGCTGTTGACAGTAGTGGCAGAAAATTTTCCAAACATGGGGAAAAAAAATCTGATACGCAAATAAGTGAGGCATATAGAATGCCTAACAATCATAACCAACATAAGTCTACACCTAGACATATAATAATTAGGACCTCAGACATACAAAATAAAAACAAAATACTAAAAGCTATTGGAGAAAAGACACAAGTCACCTATCAAGGAAAGCCTATTAGATTCACGGAAGACTTCTCAGTGCAAACCTTCAGGTTAAGATGAGCTTGGAGTGAAGTATTTCAAACCCTAAAAGAAAACAACTTTCAACCCAGACTGATGTACCCACCAAAACTGTCTAGCAAATTTAATGGAGAAACAAGATACTTCCATGACAAAGAACAACTGAAGAAATTAGAAAGAGTGCTTGAAAGACATCCTAGATAGAGATAAAAATGATCACAATCTCCAGAACAACAACAGAAAGAAATCACCAGGCTGGACAAGAAATTAAACAAGGGAAAAAAGCAGGAACCCAACAATAGGAACACAACATAGCAAAGTCAAGCCAGTATGTATCAGTGATATCCATAAATGTAAATGGCCTCAACTCACCTATCAAAAGAAACATGTTGACTGAATAGATCAAGAAACAGGATCCCACTATATGTTGTATACAAGAAACACATCTGACTCAAAAAGAAACTCATAGATTAAAAGTAAAAGGATGGAAAACAATATTTCATGCAACAGGGACCCAGAAAAGAGCAGGGTAGCTATTCTGTTTGCAGACAAACTGAATTCAAACCTAAAAGGATTAAAAGAGATAAAGAAGGTCACAACAGACTTACTAGTGGAAAACTATAAGAGGAAGAACTAACAATTATAAATATATATGCACCAAATACAGGAGCACCCAACTATAAAAGAAAACACTAATGGACATGAAAAACCAAATACACAAGAACACAATTGTAGTATGAGATCTTAACACCCCACTGTCACAAAGAGATAGGTCAACTAGAAAAAAAGTCAGCAAAGAAATAATAGAACTGAATCATACCTGTGAGCGAATGGACTTAGTAGATGTTTACAGAGTGTTCCACCCAACCACATGAGAATATACATTCTTCTCAGCTGCACATGGATAATTCTACAAAATAGACCATATATTAACCCATAAAGCACTCTTAACTAAATGCAAAGGAAACAAAATTATCCCATGCATAATATCTGACCATAGTGCACTAAAATTGGAAATCAATGACAAAACAGCTTGCAAAACCTGCATAAATACATGGAAATTAAACAAGAACCTTCTGAATAATCAGTGGGTTACAGATGAAATTAAAGAGGAAATAAAACAATACCTACAATACAGAATATGCAGATAAAACCTACTGTAACCTATGGGATGCTATGAAAGCAGTCCTAAGAGGGAAATATATAGCAATAAACAGTCACACCAAGAAAATGGAATGAACACAAATAAATAACCTAATGTACATCTCAACTTCTAGAAAAGGAAGAGCAGGTCAAACCCAAAAGGCATAGAAGAGAGGAAATTGTAAAGATTAGAGCAGAAATTAATGCAATTGAAACCTAAAAAAATACAAAGAATTAATGAATCCAAAAGCTGTTTTTTGTGAGAATAAGCAAAATTGATAAACCCTTAGGCAACCTTATCAGGAAAAAAAAGAAAAAACGCAAAGCACTGAAAAGAAGGAAATTACTACAGATCACATAGAAATTCAAAAGATCATGAACACCTACTTTGAAAATCTCTACTCATATAGGTTGGAAAACACAGAGGAAATGGACATATTTCTAGAAACATATGAACTACCAAAGCTCAACCAAGAAGATATAGCAATTTTGAATAACCCAGTATCAGCTACTGAAATAAAAAACATAACTAAAAACTTACCAACAAAGAAAAACCTAGGTCCTGATGGATTCACAGCTGAATTCTATAAAAAAAAAATTTAGAGAAAATTTCATGCCAATACTCCTTAAACTATTCAATAAAATTGAAAGAGAAGCAGTCCTCCCTAACTCATTCTTGGAGGTAAGTATCACTCTGATACCAAAACCAGAGAAAGATACAACCAAAAAGGAGACCTATAGACCAATCTTACTAATGAATACTGATGCAAAGAGTCTCAATAAAATATTGGCAAACAGAATACAGCAGATCATTAAGAAGATTATACACCATGACCAAGTGGGATTTATTCCAGAAATGCAGGGATGGTACAACATATGCAAATCAATAAATGTAATACACAGCATCAACAGAGCCAAAAATAAAAATCACATGATTATCTCAATAGATGCAGAAAAAGCTTTTGATAAAGTCCAACACCTTTTCCTGATAAAAACCCTACAGAAATTAGGAATAGAAGGTATGTACCTCAATCTCATAAAGGCCATCTATGACAAACCAAGTGCCAGCATTATACTAAAAGGACAAAAAATGAAAGCCTTCACTTTAAAATCAGGAACAAGATAAGAATGTCCACTATCACCAGTCCTATTCAATATAGTTCCAGAAATATTAGCCAGAGCAATTAGACAAGAGGGAGAAATAAAAGGCATAAAAATAGGAAAAGAAGTTAAATTATCACTATTTACAGATGACATGATACTCTACATAGAAGACCAGAAAAACTCCATTAAAAGACTACTAGAAGTAATAAACAAATTCACCAGCATAGCTGGATACAAAGCCAACACTCAAAAATCAATAGCATTCCTGTACACAAACAAAAAACTCACTGAGAGAGAAATTATGGAAATACCACCTCTCACAATAGCATCTTAAAAAATAAAATACCTAGGAATCAACTTAACCAAGAATGTAAAAGACCTATATGCTGAAAATTGTATGACTCTAAAAAGGAGATTGAAGAGGATATTAGAAAATGGAAGGATATTCCTTGTTCTTGGCTAGGAAGAACCAACATTGTGAAAATGGCAGTACTCCCAAAACTGTAATACAGATTTAACACGATCACAATCAAAATACCATCAACATACATTACAGATCTAGAGAAAACATTCATAAAATTTATTTGGAAACAGAAGAAACCTAGAATAGCAAAGGCAATTCTGGGCAACAAACGCAAGGCAGGAGGCATCTCAATTCCTGACTTGAAACTATACTACAAAGCCACAGTTATATAAACAGCATGGTATTGGCAAAGAAATAGACCTAAGGATCAATGGAACATATTAGAAAATGCAAGCACTACTGCAAAGACACTCAGCCACCTGATTTTTTTAAATTTTATTTTACAGAGAATAAAACAAAAGATGACAGAACAATGCAGATCAGAACAGAACAATACAAGCAACACAGCACTCACAAGACAATTGGTTAGCAACAGTAGCTACCATATCTCTTTCTTTGAAACAGTTGAGCATAGCTTCACAAACAATATCAAACATAACAAAATAGAATAAAAGCATTCAAGAGAATGAAAGTATTACAAGGCATTCTGAACCAAATAACAGAAAATGAACAATGGCTACTATAATATCTCATTTTCCATAAAAAATTTGTTCATATTATTACCCATATTAAAATCCAGTAAGACACAACATGATAAAACCAATGGTAATAGAAGAAAAAAGCATGGTAGAACTTCAGAGTCAGATGATATTAAATCAGCAATGGCTGACATAGTGTCTTGTTTTCTTAGAAGTAGGTGTTCATACAATCATGCATAATAAGGTCAAATAAAACAGAATATAACCATTCCAACAAATGAATGAAAACATTACAAGACTTCAAGGCGATATAAAGGGATCCATTATTACCATAGAATCTTATGTACTCTAACCTTTTTTTTTTACACTAGGGAGACTATGCGGTATTTATACGTGAGTTTGATTTATTTTGCTTATGAGTATGGTCTCAAGTTGCATCCATTTATTTATAAATATCTCAGTGTGATCATTCTTTATAGCTGAGTAGTATGTCATTGTATAAAAGTACCACAATTTTTTTTATTCATTCCTCAGTTGATGGTCATTTAGGTTGTTTCCAAGATCTGCCTATTACAAATTGTGCCACTATAAACATGGGTGCACATAAACTACTGTGGTATGATATTTTCATTTCTTCTGGGAATATGCCTAGGGGTGGAATAGCTGGATCAAATGGGACTTCCAATCCCAGCATTTGGAAGAATCTCCAGACTGACCTCCATAGTGCTTGCACCAGTCTACACTCCCACCAACAGTGCAGAAGAGTTCCTTTTTCCCCACAGCCTCTCCAGCATTTGTTGTTGGTAGTTTTCTTGATCCTGGGCATTCTTTCTGGAGTGAGATGAAATCTCAGTGTGGTTTTAATTTGCATTTCTCTAATGACCAATGATGATGGACATTTTTTCGTGCATTTATTTGCCATTCATATTTCTTCATCTGAGAACTGTGTATTCATCTGGGATGCCCATTTTTGGATTGGGTCTTTGAATTTCAGGGGTCTGATTTTTTTTTAATTCTTTATAAGTTCTAGACAGAAGTCCTTTGCCTGAGGACAGTTCGCTAAGATTTTTTCCCAGTTTGTGGGTTTTCTTTTCACTCTGCTGGAGATTTCTTTTGACATTCAGAAACTCCTTAATAAAATGTGAGGCCAATTATCAATTCTGGGAAGTATTTCCTGTGCAGTTTGGTTCTTGTTCATGAATTCCCTACCTACCCCAATGTCTTTGAGATTTTTACCTACTTTGTCTTCCAACAGATTTAGTGTTTCTGTTTTAATATTTAGATCTTTGATCCATTTAGATTTCAGTTTAGTACATAGTGAAAGGCATGGATCTAGTTTTAGTTTTCAGCATATGGATAGCCAGTTTTTCCAGCACCATTGAATAAAGAGACTATCATTCTTCCAGTGAACATGTTTGGCCCCTTTATCAAAGATAAGGTGGTTGAGTGTGTTTATAGTTGTATCTTCTAGTCTATTCCATTGATCTTCAGGTCTGTTTTTATTCCAATACCATGTTGATTTTATTACAGTAGCTTTGTAGTATAAGTTCAAGTCAGGGATTGTGATGCCTTCTGCCTTGATTTTGCCGCTTAGAATTGGCTTTGCTATTCTAGGTCTCTTCTGGTTCCAGATGAATTTTAGGAGTGATTTCTCTAGATCTATGAGGTATGTTAGTGGTATTTTCATTAGGATTGCATTGAATCTGTATAACAATTTTGGGAGAATGGCCATTTTCACAATTTCCCACTTCATCCTTCCTATCCATGAACAAGGGATGTCTTTCCATTTTCTGTGGTCCTTTTTGATTTCTTTTTCAGGGTATTATAATTTTCCCTATATAGCTCTTTTACTTCTTTCATTAGATTAATTCCTAAGTATTTCATTTTTTTAGATGCTAGTGTGAAGGGTGTGGCTTCTCTTATTTCTCTCTCAGTGATTTTGTTGTTAGTGTATAAGAATGCTACTGATTTTTGAGTATTGACTTTGTATCCAGCTACATTGCTGATTTTTTTTATTATATCAGTCTTTTGATGGAATTCTGGGGTCTTCTATGTAGAGTATCATGTCATCTGCAAACAATGATAGTTTAACTTCCTTTTTCCTATCTTTCCTCCTTTTATTTCCCTCTCTTGTCTAATTTCTCTGGCCAGTATTTCCAGTATTATGTTGAATAAGAGCAGTGCTAAGGGACATCCTTATATTGTGCCTGATTTTAAGGTAAAGGCTTTCAGTTTTTGGCCATTTAATATGGCACTGGCTGTCGGTTTGTCATAGATGGCCTTTATCATATTGAGGTAGAGACCATCTATTCCAATTCTCTGTGAGGTTTTTTTTTATCATGAATGGGTGTTGGATCTTATCAAAAGTTTTTTCTGCATCTATAGAAATGATCATGTGATTCTTACTTTTGGTTATATTGATATGGTGGATTACATTTATTGATTTACATATGTTGAACCATTCCTGCATGCCTGGGATGAATCCCACTTGGTCATGGTGTATAATCTTCTTGATGATTTGATGCATCCTTTTTGCCAGTATTTTATTGAGAATTTTTGCATCTCTGTTCATTAGGGAGATTGGCCTGTAGTTCTCTTTTTTAGTTGGGTCTATCTCAGATTTTGGTACTAGAGTAATATTTGCTTCCAGGAAGGATAGGGAGAATTGCTTCCCTTTCAATTTCATTGAACAGTTTGAGGAGTGTCAGCATTAAGTCTTTTTTGTATTTCATGTAGAATTCCACAGTGAATCCATCTGGGCCTGGGTTCTTTATTGGTAAGGACTTAATTATATTTTCAATTTCATTGATAGAAATTTGGTTATTCAGCAGTTTTACATCTTCTTGATCCAGCTTTGGTGGTTCATATGTTTCTAGGAATCTGTCCATTTCTTCTGTGTTATCTAACCTATGAGAGTAGAGGTTTTCGAAATAGGTGTTGATGATCTTCTGTATTTCTACAGAGCCTGTAGTGATTTCACCTTTTTCATTCTGTATTGCATGAATTTGAGTCTTTTTTTTTCTTTTTTTCATTAGGTTGGCTAGGGGCTTATCTATTTTATTTATTCTTTCAAAGAACCAACTCTTTGATTCATTAATTCTTTGTATTGTTTTCTTAGACTCTATTGCATTAATTTATGCTCTGATTCTTATAATTTCCTCCCTTCTTTTGGCTTTGTGTTTGGCTTGCTCTTCTTTTTCTAGATGATTGAGGTGTAGTATCAAGTTGCTTATTTGTGTTTGTTCTGTTTTCCTAATGTGGGAACGAAGTGCAATAAATTTTCCTTTAAGTACTGCTTCCATTGCATCTCACAGATTATGGTAAGTAGAATTTGTATTTTCATTTGCTTGTAGATATTGTTTAATTTCTTCTTTAATTTCCTCTGTGACCCATTGGTTGCTAAAGAGTGTGTTATTCAATTTCCATGTGTTTGTGGTGTTTTTGCAGGTTTTTTCATCATTAATTTCAAGTTTCATAGCACTATGATCCAATATCATGCATGGGAGAATTTCAATTATTTTGCTTTTACTTAAATATGTTCTGTGGGCTAGTATATGGTCTCTTTTAGAGAATGTCCTGTGTACTGCTAAGAGGAATGCGTATTCTGATGTTGTTGGATGGAACACTCTGTATACGTCCATCAAGTCCATTTGTTCACAGGTGCAATTCAGGTCTGTCATTTCTTTGCTGATTTTCTGTCTAGTTGATCTGTCCCTTTGTGTGAAAGGCACGTTAAGGTCTCCTGTTATAATTGTGTTATTGCTTATTTGATTTTTCATT
>PVLA01001921.1:286726-309090 GCA_004027455.1 Hydrochoerus hydrochaeris
TTTTTTTTTTTTTTTTTTGAATTCCTGTTGCATGAAGTATTGATTTCCATCCTTTGACTTTCAGTCTATGAATTTCCTTTTGGGTTAGATAGGTTTCTTGCAGACAGCATATGGTAGAACATTGTTTCTTGATCCATTCTGCCAGTCTGTTTCTTTTAATTGGTGAATTGAGGCCATTTTGGTTATAACTGTTATATATTGGTTTATTGTTGACATGTTGTCTTTCTGCTGTTGTATCTTTATCTTTCTCTTCTGTTTAATTGTCTGTCTTGCTTAGTGATTTTTTCCTATGTGTATCTAGAATGTCTTTGAGTATTCTTTGTAGGGTTGGTTTGGTGATCATGAAGTTCTTCAGCTGTTCTTTATCATGGAAGTATCTTATTTCTTCATCCATTTTGAAGGACAGTTTTGCAGGGTACAGCATTCTGGGTTGAAAGTCATTTTCCTTTAGGATCTGAAATATTTCACTCCGTGCTCTTCTTGACTTCATTGTTTGTGTTGAGAAGTTTGCTATTATTCTGATAGGTTTTCCTTTATAGTTGATCTGTCTTTTCTCTCTAACAGCTTTTAATATTCTCTTCTTATATTGGATTTCTGGGATGGTGATTATTGTATGCCTGGGTGTAGTTTTATTTTGGTTATGGCTATTTGGAGTTCTATATGCTTCACTAATATGAATGTCAGTTTCCATTCTCATGATTGGGAAATTTTCAGCTATTAATTCTTTAAATAGCCTCTTAATATCATTTGTGTTGTGCCCTTCTTTTTCATTTATCCCTATTAATCTTATGTTGTTTTTCTCTGTATCATCTTGCAACTGTTGTATTGTTATTTCCTGATTCCTTTTTATTTTTAAGAGATATCTCCTGTTCACTAGCTGAAATCTTATCTTCAAGGTCTGAAATTCTATCTTCGCTTTTGTTGAGGCAGTTTTGGCAGCTTACATTAGAATTTTTGATTTCCTTTCTATCTCTTTGAATCTGCTTTATGTATTCTGTTTGTTTCTTATACTGTTCATTCAAGGATTCTGTCTGTTTGCTTTGTTCCTCTAATATTTTAGCTGTGTCTTCTTTAGATGCATTCACTATTTCTTTCACTACTTTTATCATTTCTTCTTTTACCTGGGAGATTATTTCTAATTTGAGTTCCTTTATAGTTTTCCATACTTGCTTCTTTATTTCAGTTGATATCATTTCAGGTACTTCGGGTGTATGACTAGTATTTTCTTCTATGTATGAGCCACCTGATATTTGACAAAGGGGCTAAACATGTTCACAGGAAAAAAGCCTCTTTAATAAATGGTGTGGGAAAAATTGGCTCTCCATATGCCAAAGACTGAGAATAGACCCATGCCTATCACCATACACTAAACTAAAATCAACAGGGATCAAGGATCTAAATATTAAAACAGAAACACTAAATCTACTGAAAGACAAAGTGGGCAAAAGTCTTGGAGATATAGGGGTAGGGAGAGAATTCATGAATAAAACACAACCCACATGGGAAATACTTGAAAGAATCAACAACTGGGATCTCATATTACTAAAAAGTTTTTGTATTTCAAAAGAAATCACTGATAAGGTAAAAAGAAAACCCACAGAATGGGAAAAATTTTAGCAAACAATCCCTCAGACAAAGGACTTATATCCAGAACATCTAAAGAACTAAAAAACATCAAGTCCCCCAAATTCAAAGACCCTCTCCAAAAATGGGCATCTGAGATGAACACACAGTTCTCAGATGAAGATATACAAATGGCAAATAAATATATGAAGAAATGTTCACCATCACTGGTCATTTGAGAAATGCAAATTAAAACAGCATTGAGATTTCATCTCACCCTGGAAAGAATGGCTGCCATCAAGAAAACAACTAATAACAAATGTTGGCCAGGCTGCGGGGAAAAAGGAACATTTCACTGTTGGTGAGAGTGCAGACTGGCACAACCACTGTGGAGGTCAGTATGGAGATTCCTCAGAAAACTAGGATTGGAATTTCCATTCAATCCAGCTATTCCACTCATGGGTATTTTCCCAGAAAAATTGAAAAGGTCATGGCACAAAGATATGTGCACCCATGTTCATAGCAGCACAAGTAGTGATAGCTAAATCTTGGAAACAACTAACATGCCCATCAACCTCAGAGTGGATGAAAAAAATGTGGAATATTTTTATACAATGGAATACTCATCTATAAAAAGGTTGATCTTGAGGCCTTTATGGGCAAAAAGGCAACTTGAGAATATCCTCATTAATGAAATAAACAAGACTCACATTAATAAATATTACATTGTCTCTCTAGTGTAAAAAATCATAAGAACTGACAGAATAATGGTATCCAAAAAGTATTATAGATATTAAAGTATAATAGATATAATAGATATTGTAAAAGTGAAAGGGAAGGAAAGTGCTCTAAAGGATATAATGGTATGCATAGTGTGTAAAATAGATGACCATATTACTGAGCTTTTTTAGATCGTTGAACAGAAGAGTTTGTACTGTCTATGTTTGAGTGTCTAGCCACTTTTTATGCTTTGACTTTGTAACTTTAACAACTATTGTTAAGTTAACAATATGTAATGTATCAACTAGTGATTTTATGTTGTTAATTTTTTTTAAACTCTGTATTCTACTTTCTCTTCTTGTTTTTTCTGGGGTTTTGTTTTGTTTTGTTTTTTTGCACCTGGGATTGAATTCATGAATTCATAGTTACCAGGGAAGGTCCTTAGCCAGCTAAGCTAGCTTCTTATTTTTTTTTTATTATGTCTTTTTAATTTTCTTTTCTTTCTGTCAAAAAATAAAAATAAAAAGAACTGGCTGAAGAAAAATGAGAACATACACCAGTAGCGTAATTTCCCAGTAGCAAAGTTTTTAAAATTTCTCACAAACCCCCTGCAGCTCAAATTCTGCTGACAAATGGTTTAAATCCACCACAGGGAAGAGGAGCCACTTTGATAAAACTGTACCCAAGTATCTTTTCCTTATAAAATTAAGATGTGGTGTATGTTTTGAATATATGTATTTAAATGGATATTTCTCTTTTGTAAAATAAACAGTATTAAGACAGTGAAATCAGGGTATATATTGAGCCTGCTTTTTTATTTTCATTTTTATTTTTTAATAGTGCATGTTTGCTGAGCATAATGATTTCATTCCCCCATGGGGAGTTCATCCATGTACATAACACATCTTAATTCTTCTTTCACTACTTCCCCTGCCCACATTCCCCTTCTTTTCATCTCTTAGTCCCCTTCCCTTTTGCAAAAGATCTGTGGAATATTTCTTACTATCTGTCTTTTATTTTACTCTTCATTTGTATTTTGGGTTTCTCATATAAGAGAAGCTATGCAATATTTAAATTTGTATGTCTGATTTCACTTAGCTAATATAAACATTATGGAAATGAGTATGAAGATTCCTCAAAAAACTAAAAATGGAAATTTTGTTCAGCCCAACTATTCTCCTTCCTAGTTATCTTCCCAAAAAAGTTAAAGATATCTTTAATTACATTTAATTTGGTCATTTTATTTTTAAACAGGGAGAATTTTTATCAGATATTATCCGTTAGCCTAGAGTATAAATCTTAAGTGGTCCCAAAACCACTACTTGTCTCTATGGGGACTTTCTAAAAGTAAAAAATATTCTTATGCAAAACACTATGTCCCTTTATAAAATTATTGCAGTAAACTAATTTTGCTAGATGGTCAGGAAATCTTCATATTTATTATGTATCAACAATAGCTAGGATATAAATATGGCTCTTCCTTAGAGGTGGTGCCATTGTGTGTGCATATGGCACAAGCTACTTCTGTGAGCCATACCCAAGAATATAGAAGAAATTGTAACTGTGACACTAAAATACTCCACAGTCAGCCTCAGAAGTTCCAGTACCAAGACTTCAACCATAATAGTGTCTAGATTCTCAATTTGGGTCATAACTAATTTTTTAATCAGACTCTTAGAAGACCCAGTCCATAAATATTGCATAGAATATATAGATTTCCCAATTGTTTGACATAAACTGGACTGAAGCACAAGAGGAGCAATGAAGCTATGGCATAAAGCTCACCAACAAATGATGACTGCTTTGTAGAGGAAGTAATTAAACACAAGAAAGCTAAACCACAACACTATTTTGTTTTTCCCATGGCATTTCCCTTCATTCTGAAAGAATCTATTTCCCAAAATGTACAATGGCTTCCATAGCAATTGTAATAGAGGTTAGAGGCCTTATGATTGAGTAAATTGATGGCAAAACACAAACATGCCTGTCAATTATTTGTATAGCTTTCTAGCCATAATGTCAGGACTTCAAGAGACAGGTATGGTGGCACAGGCATGCCTGTAAACCCAGCACTCTGAAGGTTGAAACAGCAGGACTGCTGCAAGTTTGAGGCCAACCTGGGCTTCATAGTGAGTTCAAAGCCAGCCTGAATGTAGGTCAGTGGTAGAGGCCCCTGGTTTCAATCCCCAAAACCACACCCAAAAATTGTTCAATTTAAAAGCTTGTGAAAAAAACTCCCAAGGGGAGTCTAATGGCTGTTCAGCATACACAGTGCATAAAAGCCCTGAACCAGGAAAGGGTCAGGAAACTAAAATCCAGCCAGCAATCTGTTGGTCAGTGTGGTATCCTGCCCAAAAGCTGTATCCCAGAAAAAGACGACTTTTCTGTCACTCTTCCAAGACAAAGACTCACAAAGATAGCAACTCATTGTGTCCACAGAGAGTACTCACCCCCACCAGTCACCTTATTTTTAATTCCTAATTCTGTGCCTATAGGGGTTAGGACTTCAACATATTTGGAAAACACACGGTACAACCCACGACAGCGTGTTGTCTGTTGTACCAAGAGGCAAAATATGCACCATACCATAAGCTAGAACCAAAGCTACTTGAAAGATCAGCTCACTGTACTTCTGTGAGTCTACCCTCCTTGCCTTTCCCAAAACAAAAGGAGTTTGCTCCCCAGGCAAGGTGTTTGGCTTGCTCCCCTTTCAGCCTACAAGTCTTTTCTTCCCAGGGGCAACATGACTCACTCCTACCATTTATCCAGGATTCTGTCCAAGGGTGACCTCGCCAGAGAAGATTTTTCCATCTACCTTACTTAGTGCACCTTCTGTCACTCCCTATCCTTTCATTCAGCTACATTTTTTTTAGAACCCATCTCATTCTCTAATGTTGTTTTATAGACTTATTTACCTTTTTCCCCTCTGTTCCAACATAAACATCCTGTGGGCAGCCCTCTCAATAGTAGACATTCGCATTAGGTGAAAGAACCCACATCAGTTGTGGAAATAAAAAGCAACTAAGTGAGAATAAGCAAAATCTATTTATTCTAAATTTGCATACTGAGGGCATCAGTCTCCATCATTATTGTTCACTAGAGATTCCAAGTCGAGAATAGAATCTTTGCAGTTCATCACTGTCTGCTTCTTGATATTATAACAGAATATTACAAGTGGGATGATTTATAAAGAAAAGCTTGTTTGGTCCACAGTTCTGGAAGCTAAAAAGTCAAGCACGTGGCATTGGCATCCCCTCAGCATCTACTGAGGGCCTTCTTGCTGCACCTTAACATAGCAAAGGATATCACATGGCAAAACAGGAAAACTGCTAGCATGGATCTCTCCTCCATTTCTTAGAAAGCCAGAATGAGGCCCCACCCTCATCAACTCTTCTAACCCTAATTACTTCCCCAAAGCCCCATTCAAAACTACCACTGATACGTGATTTTGAAGTTCTTTCGAACACATTCAAATCATTAGTATAGGTGAAGAAGGAAAGGCTTCAAGTATATTCTGATTGGAGTTTGCTAACATCAGTGGATATCACATTGGCTTTCTTTGGTTAGTCCTAAACTAAAAACAGGAATGAAAATTGAGGAAGTTGTCAGCAGTTAAGTCTGGGCTGTCAGGGACTATTAGAGAGATTATTGCTTGGTTTCTTGAACCAGTTAATAAGAGATGGTGTCTGACTTTCTGCTTTTCTAGTATAGAAAGCAGGCTTGTTTCTGGGGATGTCAAAGGAAATGAATGATTTTTTTGGGTTGGTTGCTGCAGACTATAGCTCAATTCTGTTTGTGTGATCTGGTCATTGTCCACTGTACAGTCAGTCTCTCCCTACAAAAAAAATGTTTGTAATGCATAGCAAAAGAACTAGAAAATACTATTAATTATGTGGGCTAGACCTGGGGCAAGAGTTGAAGAAGGATTCAATCGCCCTATATTATAACAATTGTTTTAATTTAGAAAATTTAAGGTATATAATCAAGCATGCAATTACAAAGTACAATACCTAATGTGACATTTACAAAATCTGATTAAGGGTTTGATTATTCCACTTCCTGCCAATTTTTCTCTTTTTGATATTCTGGGGAAAAAAATGCAAAAAATGTACTAAAACCTATCTTGAAAATTCCAGCTCATATTCACTGAGTGAATCCCTAGAGTCTCTCATTTTCAACTGAAACTTTAAAAATTAACTTTTCACTTGATATTTATTCAGTAAGTATGCATTGAGTGACTAATATGTTCCAGACATTTTCTTCCCTAAAAAGGAAAATGTCATGATCAAGAGAATGTAGTAAATTCAAATTGAATTCGTTTGACTTTAAGTTCTGCTTCATCTTGTAAAGATTTATGATTTTTCAGTTATGACAATATTCATGTTGCATTTCTGTATCACCAATGTAATGTGAGCTAATATTCAATTTACTAGAAAATCCCAGAAATAAAATTAGCCCATTCTCCAAGACTTCTGGATTTGGAAAGTTTTACTACAATCATTTGTTTTAATTTTTAATAAGTTTCAGGATCATTTATTAATTTTTTTAATTTCTTATTATTTTTTTAAACAACATATTGCTTTCAATATTACTGTCAATGAATACCATTATACCTTGGATATAACCTCTAATAGGCCTCAGTATATTGTGTTATAAGTGATAGCTTGTCCGTATCAGGTATTGGAACACAAGGACCACATCTCTCTGTCCCTATTGGTCAGGTAAGTATCTAGCATGTAGAAGATAATCAATATTTTTTAAATTTTATTTTAAAGAGGAAAAAAAACAGAAAAACTAAGAAGCAATCAAATAATTAAAAAATAACAAAAGCAAAATGACAATAACAACAAAACACAATGGCAATATAGTATGTGATGTAACAACTATTGTTGAATTCCTATCATCTTGTTTTGATGGTCAATATTTTGAAAGAATGGCAGAGATGCCAAGGGCAAAAATGCCAAAGTATAACACAGTTCAGAAGGAAACTCATTTAATATATTCAAAGATACAGTGCTTCTTAAAAATACACAAGTATTCAATTTAGAGAGGAAAAAGTATACAAATAATGACTTTCAAGCCAGAAGCATTACATTCAGAGAAGTGCTACAAATGTTAAGTTCTGTCACAGTTCTGGGGTGAGAAATTGCTTCCTGTTGAGATGATTTTAAAAGATTTCACATTTCAAATCCACTTGAGAATATATCCTAAAACCACTTTCAGAGGGAGTAACACATGGCATATCAGCCTTTCAAAAATAGAGTTGTTCTGTTTGGCAAATGATTAGCCTTATATAAATGTATTTAACATACTACTAACGAGTTAACTACCTGTCATCAGAATTATAGTTTTTATAATAAAGTACATTGCCAAACAAGAAGGCCTCCCATTATGAAATTCCAGTTCTTCATTGCAGTGGAAAATGTGTTCAGCACAAATCCAGGGCGAAAGGCTTTGTCCAGCCATGCCAGAAGTCCCTGGGAAGTTATTATGCATTTCTGGACTCACTTCTTATGCAACGTAGATTCTCAGGAACTCAAGATCCTTCACCTCCATGTCTTTCTCTAAATTCATGACTCTACCTTTTGGCAGTTTGTGGCAACATTTTTTAAAATATACTAAATTACTGTGATAAATATATTTATAGTTACTTTATATCATTCTGAGATATTCTGTGAAAAAAGAAGTACTTTCACTTTAGAAGAAATGAAGTTCAGAAGATGAATTATTCAAAGTCAAGTAGACAGGAAGTCTATGAGGATTTAAACCCTTATATAAACCCTTGTTCTTTGCACAAGCCAAAGTTACCTTGGTGTGACCTCAACCCACTCTCTTTTCATGTACTCAGTTGTAACAAAGGGAAGAAAATGACTCCTATCCAGCCAGCTTCCCAGGTTGCTTTAAAAGCAAAATTGGTTGCAGAAAGAATAAGTATATTACTGATACTTAAAAGCCTGTGTTCTGGAGTCAGATACCTGGGTGTAAATCCCACATGAATAAGTGACTAACCATATAACCATGAACAAGTTATTTAATCTCTCTCAACTTCGTTGCTTTATTTGCAACATGAGAATAAGAAGGGCCCTACCTCCTAGGAGTGCTCTAAGGTTTAATAGAAATAATTTATACAAAGTCTTCCCTGAGGTGTATATAACATAGTTCTTGCAAATGTTAGCTATAATTGTAAAAATATGCATCTAAAAGCACCTGGAAAACAATACGTTAAGTATGAGATGATTATTATCTATTCTAAGCCACATTAACACATTCTGCCTTGCCCTACAATGTTAACTCTTTCTACCCTTTATTAAATCATTCTAAGATTATCAACTGTTTTCGGCAGTATGGACTCAAGTACAAGACAATAGGTCAATTTTCAGAAGCCTGTATCTGTCAGAATTCCTGTGGAATGGACAGTGTACTCAGTTAATGTTAAATTTTAATGAAGGAGGTATTTACAAAAGTATAAGCAAGTGTCAGGAAATCCCAGTGACGACAAAGCAGCAGGATTTACCCAGACTAGAAACCTTCATTACCTCTCAACCTAAAGAAAGACATAGACAATAGATTTACCCAGATTTGATGAGATCTGAAATCTGGAGACACCAAAAAAAAAAAAAAAAGAGCAGCCAGCCACTAATGACAGCAGATGTGGCCCACAGATAATCAATGCCCACTGCCTGTAACCTCTTCCTGAGGCCTCCCATTGGCCAAACCCAAATGGAAATCTGTGGCCAAGCAGCCAAAGATATATCTATTGAAAGTGAGCCTCTGAGCTGGCTCAGGATCAAGAAAGAAGAGACCTTGTGGAGAAGAGAAATGGCCAACACATAGTCTTATATCGCACATCAAATATGGTCATCATAGAGATCTCTTTTAACACAGTTGCCAATTCTAACTATTGGTTGAGGCTTCACAGCCTCAATTCAAGAACTGGTTCTACCACTTACTAGTTTGGTACCCTTGACAATTTACTTTTGTTCTTTGTACTATAGTTTCCTTATCTATAAAGTCAGCATAAAAACAAGATTTAGGCTTCTAGGGCTGTTCTGAGAATTAAGTGAGTTAATATAATATCTATATAGGATTTAGAGCAGTGCAAAACATCTAGCACTGTATACATTTTAATTATTATTGTGATCCTTTGTTTTCATGTGGAATTATAGATATTTGTGGAGGTTTATGTCACGTGTAAGTAAATTCTTTGGGTAGGAAAAATTCATGACTAATTTTTACATGCCCCATACACAGAGAAAATGCTTTGACTCTAGTTATAACATGATAGGAGCTGATATGCATAAATGTAAAAATATCAATTCACTGTCAGAACTGGTAATGGAAAAATGCCATGTTTTGTGGACTTCTAGACTTTACTCTGTGCAGACCCACTTAAAGAGTCAGAATACTCAAAGACTTTATCAATACCTGTGTCCTCTCATGAAATCCACCTGCACAGATGTACATGAATGTACATTAGCATACACCCCCCTCTTCTATGGAAACAAATGTGACATTTCCTAAATGGGCTTCAACTTGCTATTTCCCCTTTCTTCAGACCAAAATTGCTTTATTACAAGTTTTGCAGATGGTGTGAAGGTTGCTGTCAGCAAGACCAGATGGAATGTGTAGTTTGTAAACAACAGCAGAGAAGAAAGGTCCCTAAAAGCCAGCCGGATGTTGTCATCAGATGCTCTCAGACACTCAGCTCTAAAGGTTGGGCAGTCATCCCATCCACAGGACCCCCCATAACCCAGAAACTGAAACACATTTGTGGGGAGGAAGAAAGGGAGTGTTGTTTTATAAGCTGCACAGATCAAACAGAACAATAATTAGGAGAGAAAACAAGAATGAATGAACTCCTTAGAGAAGCAACAAATAAAGGATCAAAGCAGCAAAAATATTTGGCAGTAGAAATGCCAAGTAGATGTCAGAAGTTCAAAATTAAATTGCATCAGGGTTCCTAGAATAAAAAAGTACCCAACTATTTTCTCAAAGGCATTTACTCAGATAAATCAGCCTCATCTCTTCAGAATAAATGATCCTTGCCTCACATCCAGTCGCAAAGCACATAACAACCATATTCACACCAACTCCTCCCACCCAGATGCCTAACACTTTGCCAAGAAATGCCCATTTAAATTAAACTTCACTTCACAATCTAGAGCCTAATTTCATATGGGGATGTTTTTGTTTCTTCTCCTTATTAATGATTATTGCCAGAGAAAGGATGTGATGTCCAGGGCTTATATTTTTAGATATCTCAAATTTATAGAACTCAACGTTAGAAGCTGTGTGATTAACATCCCATTAAATTCTTACAAATGCCAAATAAATAGGATTGATTTTTGTTTTTTCCATGTTACTCAAAAGAAAGCTAAGAATTAGTTTAAGTTAGAAAACTCTTTCTATTTCCAATATACAAAAGTGTTAAAGAGAAAATATGCAGGAAAGTTAAATTAGATACTACAAAGAGACAGGAAGTTCCTCCAGCTATTTAAAACTCAATTTGTATACAAGGGTATACATGGTGGACCAGGGATATAGCTTAGTTGCAAAGCACCTGCCTGGCAAGCACAAGGTCCTGAGTTCAATTCCTAGTACAAAAAAAAAAAAAAAAAGAGTACACTGCTGATATTTAGTTGTTTAATGAAGTGATTATGTGAGCAAAACAGCCTATCAAGCTGGATTGGGCAGTGTCACACACACATACACACACACACACACACACACACGCACACACCACGGCCCACGCCACACCCCAGCCTCCTGCTCTCAGATGTGAGCAGCACTGCGGGCGCACAGGCTAAGATAAAAGTGATGAAAGTAGGAAGGCCCTGAAATAAATAAACACCAAAAATTTTAAGAATGAAAATGAGGTTGTTTTAATTTTCAAAATAACAAATGTTAAGTAATCAACCCAAAATGTCATTGAGGGAGTCAGTGAAATGGACAGAACAGAAGCCATCTTGTGCTTCTTTCTGATTTCAAACTTACGTCCTGAATCTAAAGTTGCTTGTGACCTGTGTGCTTGTATAGTAACTTGTATGGTAACCATACAGCCAGCATGCCAAGCTTATGCTGTGAACCTCTTTTCAGAAACTTATTTAAAAATGTTTTCCAGACCTGAGGATAAGGGAACAGAATGGATGCAACTACAAACACATTCAGCCATCTTATTGTTGACAATGGAGTCAAACATATTCACTAGAAGAAAAATAGCCTCTTTAACAAATGGTGCTGGAAAAACTAGCTTTCCACATGCTAAAAATTAAAATGAGATGAATGTCTATCACCATGCACTAAAGTTAAACCGGATCCAAGATCTAAATATTAAAACAGCAATACTAAATCTACTGGAAGAGAAAGTAAGTAGAAATCTTGAACATATAGGTGTAGGTAGAAGGTTCATGAACAAAACCCAAACTGCATGGAAAATAGTTCAAAAAATCAACAAGTAGAATCTCATCTTAATAAAAAGGTTTTGCACAGTGAAAGAAATCCCCAACAGAGTGAAAAGACAACCCCGTGAATTGAGAAAAAGTTTTAGCCAATTATCCCTTAGACAAAGGACTTCTATCTAGAACATTTAAAGAATTGAAAAAAATTAGACACCCCAAATTCAAAGACTCCATCCAAAAATAGGAATCTGCTCAGATTAAGAAATAGAAATGGCAAATAAATACATGAAAAATATTCATCACTGGTCCTTTGAGAAATGCAGTTTAAAATTAATACTGAGATTCCATCTCATGCAAGAAACAATGGCTATCATTAAGAAATCGACCAATAAAAAATTCTGGAGGGGCTGTGGGGGAAAGGAAAGCTTCTCCACTGTTGCTGAGAGTGCAGAGTGGTATAACCACTATGGACATCAGTGCAGCGATGCCTCAAAAAAACCAGAAGTCCCATTCCACCCAGCTATTCCCCTTCTGAGTGTCTTCCTAGAAAAATTAAAAACATCATACCACAGCAATATATTTGCACCCATGTTTGGAGCAGCACAATTTATAATGCCTGAATCTTGGTACAATGGTTGACACATTGTGTCAACTTGAGAAGTTTATAAGTTTAATGAAGTGACTCAGCAGGGGACCAGGGTCCTCACTTTGTAAACATCCTCATCCTGTGCCAGAGGAGGGCAGGGAGATGGAATGAGTGCCATACCTGCCCTGGAGGGCGATGTTAGCCTGCTTACACTATAAAGGAGAAAAAGAGACTTGCTTACCCCACCCCTTTGCTCTTGTTGCTTTCACTGTTTTTGACCACCTTGAATTATTGCCCCTGTGCCATGGCACCCCTGCCTTGGAGCCAGATGATTACAGACTGCAGCCTCTACAAACTGTGAGTAAATAAACCTTTCCCTCCTTCATTTTGGGTGTCAAGTATTTTGTTTCAGCAACAAGAGAAAAGTAACTAAGACACTTGATAACAACCCAAATGCCCATTAACTAAGGGATGGGTAAAAGAGAAGTGGTTTTATGATATAGTGGAAAACTACTCAGACATAAACAAAGATAAACTTGAAACTTTTATAGGTCAATGGATACAACCTAAAACCATACTCATTAAGTGAACTCAGACCCACATACGTAAACATTCTATTATTTCACCAGTTTGAGAAACTGAATGAGTAAATAAGATCCAAATATACAATAGATATTGAGAATAGGGAAAAAACTGTCCAAAAGAAAAAAACTGGAGAATGGGGAAAACAAGAAAGGGAAAAGAAAAAATATATATGTATATATGCATATGTACACACACACACACACAAGATAGTTAAGATAGTTCTATAGCTAGTATATTTTAGTTCAATGAAAAGTTTGTGCTAATATTATTCGAACAGTATTTCATGCCTATATCTTGTACTCTGAACCACTTATGAATATAACAACACAATGTATTAATTATTGTTACTCTCCTGCTGGCATGTTTTAAAACTGTTTCATTATTTTTAATTTTTCTGTTTAAAATTTTAAAATGTTTACTAAAACTATATTTTTACCATAAAGGAAAACACATTTACCACAATTAAGATTAGCACATGTTATTTTTTATCAAACTCCCCAAAGCATTAAAGACAAAGGTTTCCTGGTTGTACCGGTCTCTGGACTACCATGAGTTCCAAGGCTGCCTGCTGTGCACCCCCTCAACACACACATACACACACACACATACACATGCACGCGCACGCACGCACACCTTGTTCGAACAATATGTTGGCTGACAGATCCTACACCACTGGTGACATCCCAGGTTCTGTTGTGGATGAGATCCTTTATCTTGGTGTGAATGTGGTAAATGCTCAATAAAGCATTGCATTACTCGACTCCTGGGATCTTTGTTTACCAGACTTGTAGACTCCCTTTGGTTCCTCTGAGCCCAAGGCTGAAAAATAAAGTTATAGCATGTTTATTTCTGACAAGTGGAAACTATTTGATCTGAATGGTAACATTCAGTATCACTACAGTGATTACTCCAAAAAATGGAAAATTTCCTTGAAAGAGAGAAAGAGAATGAGAATGAATGAAAATGATTTTAAAAAGTTTTCCCATATATGAATCACTATTATTTTCCTTGAGTCTTCAAGCCATGAACCCATCATTTGATTCCCCAGCCAAAAATAAATGACCTGTGAGAATAACCCATCATTTGATTCCCCAGCCAAAAATAAATGATCTTTGAGAATAAGAATGCTCAAGGAAATTTGCAAGAGACTTCCTATTACCAGTATTTGCAACAACTTTAGAAGTTTTCTAATTGTTTGGTTAAATTAATTCTAAGGCAAGCTGTGCCCTCATTCAGAATATGATTTAATTAGATGTTCTCATATCAAGCTCTGTGAGAATTGTAGATTACCGGTAAACTAACTTTCAAGTGGGTTGGTTCCTAAGGCGTATCTGTCTAAATTACATCAAGCTTATGACTTGGCAAGAGCACATGCTATTATGACCGCTTGACCGATCAGTTCAGTGAAATAAACTGTGAATCAGCTTAATATATTGAATGTACCAGTTGTCATGACCAATTGACTGGATAAAGAGCAGTTTCCACCTCACGTAAACAAAGTAGAAGTTCATGCCTTTAACTTTAGGCTTAGGAAAATCAAAATTTTAAGTCTGATGTGAAACCCATCTGGTCCTTCTCAAAACCATTTTTGTGCTGCAACTGTAACTAGAAGATCGATCTTTTAGACAAATATAACCAGGAGTCAGCAAACTACTAGTTACACAGCTCATGTTTTTGTAAATAAATTTTAATTAGAACATAGTCACATCCAATTGTTCCATATTGTCTAAGGCTGCTTTCTCATTTTTAATGGCAGAGTTGAGTAGATGCATAAAGACCATCTGGCTCTCAAAGTCTGAAGCAGACTTGCTCTGATCATCTACGGAAGTCAGCCTCGCTAGCAGCAGACCAAGTCTTTATTTTCCGTAGCCTCACACCATAGAGATACAGTTACTTCTGCAATTCTCATATTCTAGCTTCATTCCACAATGTCTGATTGTCTACCAATGAAGAGAAGCATTACATTAGAGTATTGAAAGTCACAATCATTGCTCTATAATTGCACTAGACCTGCTGGCAGGTTAGCTGTTGTAATTCCTGCTATTTTTGGAAAGTCACCTGCATTCTAAGCCTCCATTCCTAAATAGAGTTTAGACTGGAACGTACATAAGCTTCCTTCTAACTATGATACACTGAAATGTTTGTGACCCAACAAAAAGAATATTTCTTTTGAAGATGCATTTTAACCACCAATGGTCATAGAGATATCTTTAAAAGCCTGTTTTTAATACAAACTAAGCATCCATCATTTCAAATTAAAAAAATATTGACCATCTTCTACATGCTAGATACTTACCTGACAAATTAAGCATCCATCATCTCAAAATCCAGAAT
Source organism: Hydrochoerus hydrochaeris (assembly GCA_004027455.1). Lineage (NCBI taxonomy): Eukaryota > Metazoa > Chordata > Mammalia > Rodentia > Hydrochaeridae > Hydrochoerus > Hydrochoerus hydrochaeris. The sequence continues at coordinate 301,913 of PVLA01001921.1, forward strand.
GATCCAAAATCTGAGACTTTCTAGCTCCAACATGATGACACAAGTGAGAAGTTCCATGCTTGACTTTTTGCAATAGGTCATAATTAAAACAGAAGTACACTAAAATAGTATATAAAATTATCTTTAGGCTTAGGCCAATTTATTTAGCACTGTTATCTACTGAAACAGCATTGTTAATATGCCACTGGATTCTGGAGCTGGGCTAAATGCAACTTTCCCAGCATGAAGGATAATTAGAATTATAATAAAAATTCCTACCAAAGATAATGCTAATTTAGCACTGTTTTCCTAAAATAAACTTCTCTATTACTGCACAACTGCTATCTAATGGATGTAGAGTACCTAACTGAAACACTTCTGTTAAAAGCACTTTGCAAGTTTTCTAATATACTATGGTCTGAATGTATGTATTCCCCCAAAATGTCTGTGTTGCAGCTTAATCATTGAAGAGATGGCATTAGGAGTTGGGGTACATGGAAAGTAACTATCTCATGAGGGGACAGCCTTCATGAATAAGAATAATTCCCTTATAAAAAGGCCACAGAGAATCACCTTGTGAAGACATAGCTACAAAGCACCACCTATAAACCAGAAATCCCTCACAACATGCCAAATCTGTCAGCACCTTGATCTTGGACCTCCCAAGCATCAGAAACTGTGAGAAATCAATTTCTGTTATCTGTAAACCACCAAAGTAGCTTAAGGTAATTTGTTGTCACAACCTGAGAAAACTAAGACAAAATACAACAGAAACAAAAATATTTCCAAAAAACATCTCTTCTTGTCAGTAACTATTTTAACATGGCAAATATAGAATTTAATACTTATCAAATTTTGACTAAGTGTTCAATCTTACGTGTTCTTGAATATTTAACTCCTCATTACTAAAGAATCCCCAATCTGATAACATTTCAAAGACTCAAGGAAGGGGTAAAAAAAAAAAAAAAGACTGTCAATGTACAAGACCAAAATAATTCCACTCTTGAAGAATCTCTATTTCTTCTACTTAGATGCACCATTAAAGAGGGTGCCACATACACACCCCTTAATTTTCTACTGTAAATTATTACTTTAGCATACTAGTAGCCAATTGTGTCTCTTAGTACCTTCCCCTAAGAGATACAAGAAGTAAGCTTTGTGTTTACCCATTTGGTATGATGAAAGGCAATGTGTGTGCAGGTGTGCAAAGGTGTCAAACCAGGATTACACACACATTTTGCCCTGTGGAATGGATTTTGCATATGATTATCTGAGCACCACAGAGGGTGTAATACACCTATACCACTCTAGGATTGGTTTTGTTTTTTAGTTTTTATGGAAAAAAGGCAAAATAAAATTTCACAATAAAACAATAGCAGAATAACAATAGTTAGCATATTATATGTTGCTATCTTTAAAGAAGTTGTTCGAGGCCAGGGTGGTTAGCTCAGCAGCATAAGCACCTCTCTGGCAAGCACAAGATCATGAGTTTGATTCCCGGTACAAAAAAAAAAAGTTGCTCAGGCTACCTCATATGGGCATGCAATTGATATAAGCACAAACCTTTCCTTTTAATGAACTAAGAGATACTAATAGTATAACTGACTTGTATTTTTCCCTTTTCCCTACTGCCCTTTCCCCTTAACCTATCCTAGTTTCTTTATCCTTTTAAACAGTTTCTTCCCATTTCACAATATCTATTGTACATTTTAGATTTTGTTTACTCATTCAGTTTCTCAGACCGAAGAGAAAGAGAAAGAAATGATGTCTGCACATCTGAGTCTGATTTATTTCACTTATGTGTATGGTCTCAAGTTACATCTATTTACCTACAAAAGTCTCAAGTTTATCCTTCTTTATGGCTGAGAAGTACTTCATTGCATGGAAATATCACATCCTTTTTATCCATTCCTCAGTTGATGGGTATTGGGGTTGTTTCCAGGATTTAGCTAGTGCAAATTGTGGTGCTTTACACATGGGTGCACATATATCGCTTTGGCATGATGTTTTTTCTTATTCTTCTGGGAAGATACCCAGAAAGGGAATGGCTGAGTCAAATGGGACCTTTAATTCTAGTTTTTTTCAGGGATCTCCCCAATGACTTCCACAGTGGTTCCACCTGTCTACACTCTCACCAACATTGATGAAGTGTTCCTTTTCCCCCAAAGCCCCTCCAACATTTCTAATTTTTTTATTTCTTGATGATAGCCATTATTTCTGGGGTAAGCTGGAATCTTATTGTTTTAAATTGCATTTCTCAAATGACCACTGATGAACATTTTTTCATGTACTTACCATTTGTATTTCTTCATCTGAAAAGTATATATTCATCTCAGATAAATATTTTTGAATTGGATCTTTGAATTGGAAGGGTCTAATTTTTTTTCAATTCTTTAAATGTTCTAGATAGAAGTCTTTTGTCTTAGGGACAATTGGCTAAATTTTTTCCCCCAATTCATGGGTTGTCTTTTCACTCTGTTGTGGATTTCTTTTAATGTGCAAAAGCTTTTTAATGAGATGAGATTCTAGTTGTTGGTTCTTTGAACTGTGTCCCGTATAGTTTGGGTTTTGTTCATGAATTCTCTACCTACTCCTATGTCTGCAAGATTTTTACCTGCTTTCTCTTCCAGTCAATTTAGTGTTTCTGTTGTAATATTTAGATTTTTGATCTATTTAGACTTTAGTTTTGGGCCTGGCGATAGACATCTAGTTTTAATCTGTGGCATGCAGAGAGCCAGGTTTTCCAGCACCATTTATTAAAGAGGCTATCTTTCCTCCAGTGAACATGTTTGGCCTCTTTGTCTAATATAAGGTGGCTGAGTGTGTTTGTAGTTTTGTCTGCATCTTCTAATCTGTTCTACTGGTCCTTGGGTCCATTTTTTGCCAGTATCATGATGATTTTATCACAGAAGCTTTTTAGTATAATTTCAAGTCAAGGTTTATGATGTCTCCTGCCTTGACTTTCTTGCCCAGGATTGCCTTTGCTATTCTAGGTCTCTTATGGTTCCAGATGAATTTTAGGAATGTTTTCTCTAGTTCTGTGAGGTATGTGAACCGTATTTTGTTAAGGAGTGCATTAAATCTGTAGAAACAATTTGTAAGCATGGCCATTTTCACTGTTAGTTCTTCCTATTCACAAGCAAGGGATATCTCTCCATTTTGTGATATCCTCTTCAATCTCCTTTTTCAGAGTACTGTAATTTTCAATATATAGTTCCTTTTACTTCTTTTGTTAGATTGATTCCTAAGTATTTCACTTTTTTTTTGGATGCTATTGTGAAGAATGTAATCTCTCTAATTTCTTTCTCAGTCAGCCTGCTGTTTGTGCACAGGGATGCTGTTGACTTTTTAGTGTTGACTTTGTATATAGCTATACTGCTGGATTTTCTAATTAAATCTAAGTCTTTTGGTAGAGTTTTTGTGCAGGTCTATGTACAGAGTATCATGTCATTTGCAAATAGTGATAGTTTAACTTCTTTCTTCCCTATCCTTATTCCTTTTATTTCTCTCTGTTGTCTAATTGCTATGACTTATGTTTCCAGAACTATATTGACTGTGTTCTGTCTTGTTTGTTAAGAGTGAGAGTTTTCAGTTTTAATCCATTTAGTATGATGTTGGTAGTTGCTTCGTTATACGTGGCTTTTATCAGGTTGAGATAAAGATAATCTATTCCAATTTTTTGAAAGGTTTTTGTAATGAATGAGTGTTAAACTTTGTCAAAATCTTTTTCTGCATCTACTGACATGATTCTGTGATTTTTTTTTCTTTGGCTCTGTTGATATGGTATGTTACATTTATTGATTTGTGTGTGCTTCTGGGATGAATCCCATTTGGTCATGCTGTATAATCTTCTCAGTGATTCACTGCATTCTGTTTGCTAGCATCTCATTGAGGATTTTTGCATCCATGTTCGTTAGGCATATTGGCCTGCAGTTCTCTTTTTTGGTTGGGTCTTTCTCTGGTTTTGCTATCAGGGTAATGCTTCCCTCCAAGAATGAGTTAGGGAAAATTACTTCCCTTTCAATTTCATTACAGAATTTGAAGATACTGGCATTAAATCTTCTCTAAATTTCCAGTACAATTCAACAATGAATCCATCAAACCTGGGCTTTTTTTTGTTGGTAAGTTTTTAATTACATTTTAATTTTATTGACTGATATTGGGTTATTCAGAATTCTTATATCTTCTTGATTCAGCTTTAGTAATTAATATGTTTTTAGGAATTCATCCATTTCTTCTATGTTTTCTATCCATTGAAAGGCAAGATTTTCAAAGTACGTATTGATGATCTTCTGAATTTCTACAGGATCTATAGTGATTTCACCATTTTTATTCTTTATTGCATGAATTTGAATTTTGTCTTTTTTTAAAGGTGCTTGGCATTTATTAATTTTATTTATTCTTTCAAAGAACCAACTCTAACATTCATTAATTTTTTGTGTTGTTTTCTAAATCTCAATTCTATTAACTTCTGCTCTCATCTTTATAATTTCTTACCTTATATGGATTTGGGTTTCACTCATTCTTTTTCTAGAAGCTTGAGGTGCAATGTTAGGTTGTTTATTTGTGCTCATTCTGTTTTCTGATTTGCGAATTCACCACTATGACTTTTCCTCTTAGGACTGTCTCATTGTGTTTCATAGGTCTGGATGTTGTATTTTCATTTTCCTTTGACTGTAGATATTGTTTAATTTATTCTTTGGTTTCATCTCTGACCCTTTGGTTATTCAGGAAGTTATTTCATTTCCATGTGTTTATGGAGTTTTTGTAGTTTCTATTACCATTAATTTCCATTTCATTGCACTACAGTCAGATAATTTGCATGGGATAATTTGAATTCCTTTGCATTTACATTTGCATTTGTGCTAGTATGTGATCTATTTTCGCAAATGTCCCATGTGCAGCTGTGAATATGTATTCTAATGTGGTTGAGTGGAACACTCTGTAAACATCTGCAAAGTTTAGTTCACAGGTTTGCTTCAGTACTTATATTTTGCTAACTTTTTCTTTGGTTGATCTATTTGTGACAGTGCAGTATTAACATCCTCCATTACAACTGCTACTGCTCTTTTGATCTTTCATGCTATTAATATTTGTTTATACAGTTGAGTGCTCCCATATTTGGTGCATATATATTTATGATTGTTATCTCATCATCTCAAAGATTTTCCTTAACAAGTACACAATTACCTTATGTCTTTTGAACATTCTTGATCTGAAGTTCACATTGTCTGCAAACAGAATAGCTACCTCTGCTTTTTTATTCAGGGGAGGTTCCTATTTTAATTTCCTGGATATTGATTTGAATCTGTTTCATGCAGTCTATTTCTTTCCTATATTGATCATTCACAGTTTCCATCTTTTTCCAATGATCATCCATATCTTTATTACTACTCTATATTCTCTGAGCAATTCCTTTATGAATGTTGACATGTCTTTTGTTACCTGAGAGATTATTTCTGATATGAGTTCCTCTGTAGCCTCATGGATTTATTTCTTTACTTCAATTGCTATCATTTCGGAATTTCCAGGTGTGAATCTTCCATTTTCCTCTATTTTTTTGTCTCCTGGACTTGTTCTGGGTGGGTTGGACGTCTGCAGTTGCATTTTGCTTCTGAGTTTTGTCAATTTTTATTTCAAAAGCTTTTATTTTGTATTCTATGTTGATCATTGTTAGTTTTTATAGTAGGTAGCTTTATCACTAATATTAAGGCCTCTCTAGGCAAGATTTGATCTTTAGGATGTCTTCTGTGTATAGAAAGTTCTTGGTTTGTATCTGTCCCAAGATCGTACCTTTCCAATCAATTAAGAGTGAAATGTTTGGCTCAGTCCCCAGTCTTTTGGTGCTGGGGTGTGATTATTACCCCAAAGCTTCCCAGTATTGTTACAGAAATGAGAACAATTGCTTGAAACAGATTTAGCATCCCACAATAGCACTAATGATAGCATCAAGCACAGTTTAGAAATGGAAAAACTGTGGTAACTATTATTTTTGTAACTTTACCCATAGAAGCAAAATCTACAGTATATAACAGGAATGATTGTAAATCAGGAGCTTATATGCAACAGTTTTCCCTTGGTAGAGTGGTTTTACCCTGTGATGGGGAAATTTAAGAAGGATAGTGGATGCAACAGGGATAACTGAAAGCAAATGAAGTAGAACTTTGGCTGGAGGAGGAAAGTATTCATGCAAGGTTTAGGAAACTAGAGAAGATGACAAAAGAGAAAGAATGAAGCAGTAAGAAAGAGATTTTTGAAGTTGACCAAAAAAAAGTAAAGACTGTTCATTCATGTGAAAATATGATTAAGACTAGAAAGGTAAATTGAAAAAAGGGGGAAAGATGAATAGATTAGAAATATAAGTAAAAGACCAAAAAAAAAAAAAAGAAAAGGAAAGGGAAACTAGCAAAAAAAGAAAAAAATCAAAATTCCTCTGGTGTCCACCAAGAGTCCAAAACTATTAGATAACACTGCTATGCCTGCAGTAGAGTTTGTGCTGTATTTGAAACTGATCTTGTCCTCTAGATTTGGGGACCTGAGGTCAGAGTCTCCAGCCAGTACTTTCTGTTTGTCCCTTAGCAACCTCCCACTTGTTAACCTATTTCTCTTGGCAGCATCTCTCTCCAAGTTGCTGTGATGTTTTCAGAGACAGAGGGCTGTTCCCAGACCCACTCACCTTTGTTCATCCTGGTCCTCGCCCAGCCTTATGTGTTCCTCTTTCACTGACAAGCCTCTGTCCTTTCACGCTTTTTTTGGCAGGGTGGTGTGGGGTGTTATGATGTGGTCTAGTCCTCTGATGCTGTTGAAGTCTAACCCTGAGGTGGGTTCCTAACTTCTCATTTGTTTCCTTTTCTTTTCTTTTGCCTTTTACCTATATTTTGTCCTAATCTAGTCATCTTCTCTCCACTTTCCTCAATGTATTTCTCCTTTGTGACAAGTTCCACTGCCACCCGTCACCTGTCCTTGCTGTAGTCTGTAACTTCCTTGAGCAAGATGAGGAGGTTCTGTGGGCTATCATTCTGCTCTGCTCCCACCAGCCAATGTGGAGGATAGCACAGTCCTGAGGCGCAGGGCTTGGGGGTGAGGACAGCTGTTCCATTTACTACACACTCCTGTAGTCTTTCATCTTGTTCCCAGCAGTTCCAGTTAGTGCTCTGGTGTACAAAAGGGAAAGGGAAGAAAAGAAAAAAGAAAGAAAA